>CM024240.1:100896455-101405176 GCA_013421045.1 Propylea japonica | reverse complement strand
AAATTTCAGTTTTGGCCTATAAGTCGAAAACAAAGAATATAGAAACAACCACAGTTTATGTCAATATGAGTTACTCGAAAAATAAATCCAGAATGTGCCATTCATTTTTCTCTGTTACTAAGGGTTAAAAAGAAATTTCCACCCTGTACAACATAACTGGAGAAAATCTTCATTGAAAAATATTGAGTTTACAAGTTTTCATCATCTCTTTTGTTTCCTCCAGGTATAACAAATAAAGGAACTTATTATTATTATGATCCAGCAAAATCATAAAATGGCCTTCTTTCACCATTATACAAAACAATAATGAAGGGTACCTACTTCATTCAGCAGATTGTTTTTTTCAGAGCTATCTACAGATAAAGACCCTACATTCAATCCGGATAGGGAGAGTGAAAGTGATTCAGAACAGTTTCAGAGGTGATTCAGAACAGTTTCAGAGGTGTTCAGACGGGTTGTTTCTCGAGGAGGAGCAAACTCGCCGACCAGAAAGAATAAGTCTTCACAGAAAACATTAGAAGAAACCATTGACGCCACTTCTGACATTTGTGAGAAGGAACTTACACGTTTCTGTATCAAAAGCGAGTGGAGGGAGTGGGAAAAAAATGTTTGCCTATTTTGTCATAGACACTATGCAAAACTCGCTAGACACCTTGAAAAGTTCATAAAGATGAAGACGAGTAAGAAACTTCATCGTGCTACCGAAAGGATGTCACGAACGGAAAGAGCTAATCAGTTTTCTAAGAAAGAAAGGCAATTTTCAACACAACACGAAGACATGCTTAAATGATGGAACTCTGATAGTGTCAAGAAGACCCAGTGCTTCTAAACTCAGGAAAGCAACTTGACTTCCTTCCATGTATAAGATGTAAGGCGTTTTTATTCTAAAAATAGTTTACGTGTGCACGTCAGAGCATGCACTGGATTATCCAGCAAAAAACCCGATCTGTTATGATCAATGCGAAAAGAGTTGAGGCAAGATTACATCCTGTGGCTAACAAAATGGTGAGAGAAACTATTTCCACCTCTTAGGGACGACGATAGCATTCGAGCCATAAGGTACGATGAGTTAGTGATTGTCTACGCAAACAAAATGGCCGAAAAATATCGAAATGAAAGATATTTTGAGATGATAAGACAGCGTATACGACTAATTGGAAGATTTCTGAAAGCCCTAAGGGCAACCAACGGTAATGTGAACTCTTTATCAGACGTTTTCGATCCTGCCTACTGCCATGACTGTATAATGGTAATAAATACATTGGCAGGGGCAGACGATAAAAACGGACATTTCAAACCCCAACAGTAGCCTCTTCCTTATGTACATTACTGAAGTACATAGGAAAAATATTCATAAATCAGTGCATCATCAAGCATGATGATGTCGGAAGAAAACATGCAAAAAATTTCTTGTTACTCTTTACACAAGAAGTGAGATAAACGTTACTCGAACTGTAAGGAATCCCAAGTTCAAATGAGAAGAGGAAAAAAATTGAATTACCATCTATCGATGATATAAAGAAATTTTATAATTATTTGAGAAAAAATTTAGAAATAAGTTATAAACGACTAAAAAATAAGTTTAGTCTTTCAACTTGGCTGAATTTATCAGAATACGTACTATTGAGTATACAGGTCTTCAACCGAAGAAGACCTGGAGAGCTCGAACGAATTTGATACAAGACTTCAAAAGACATGAAGGAATCAGTACTGAAGTAGATGAAACAATATCTGAAGAAACTAGGCAAAAAGCATCACGATACGTTCGATTTCTAATTCGGGGGGAAACTCAATCGAACTGTTCCCGTCATTCTAGATAAAAAACAAGTAGAATGCATCGAGCTCCTCCTAAACTACAGGAGCTTCGCTAAAATTTCCAGTAAAACGAGTATGTTTTTGCCATACCCGGCGTAACAGATTTCAAATACATGAGATCATGCAATATTATTCGCAAACATGCGGTTCTCTGTGGGGCAGAACATCCGGAAAGACTAAGAGGAACCAATTTACGGAAGCATATAGCGACTACCTGCTTAAAATTCAATCTGGAAGAGACCGAAGTCAAGGATTGGCAAATTTCATGGGTCACAGTGATAAGATCCATGAAAATATATATCGTCAACCTATTGCTTCTCGGGACATTTTAAGAGTTTCCAGGTTACTAGAAAAGCACAAGGAAATGACGAAAATGAGGAAAACAGTTGCAGTGATAGTGGAGAGGAAAATGAAGAACCAATAGAGAAGCGGAAACAAAAAGATCTAGTAAGATTGTGATTACGGTTAAAATATATTTTCGGAGTATTATACATTTTCTGGAACTCCTAAGGGGTTTTTACTGCCAGTTTCAGAAACGAAATTACTTAAAAGGTTTTGAATAATGGAAATTCTCTTGCATATGTTAAATTTTTGCACTAATTTGTAAAAAAACAAATTGTTGTCTAGCAATGAAAGAAAAAGAAACCTTGATCTGTGTAACGTTCTAGCGTCTATAAATCATAAAACCAAATCTAAAAATCTTCAGAATTGTAATTTTTTTATTTGGTCTGATGAATAAGTCTGATATAGACTATGAAACCTCATACAGTCTTGTATTAGTTTAAGTTTTCTTTTTTTTTGTTCATTGACAGGCAACTTTTTTCTCTAATTTCAGCAAATTTTCGAAGGAGGATTTCCATCATTTAATTTTTTGAATTGATTTTCTTTCAGAAACTGGAAATGAAAACCCTATAGATTTTTTTTTTGAAAATTGTATTCTGTATATTTTATGTCTCTCAGTCTATAACATTTCTCATAGTAAATATTATGTTCTTCAAGCATCTCCATATGGATCTGTTAAGAGGCGAAGATGGACAAATGAAGAAACTCAGACGGCGTTGAAGGAGTTCAAAGAGAATATCGACACCGGAAAACTGCCATCGTTCAGAGCAATTCAGGAAATTAAATTGAGGCACCCTGAACTCAGTACAAGATCGTCTCCACAAATTAAGACTTGGATACATAACCAAATCAGGAAGAAAAGTATATGTTGAACTTTTCTCCACTTCATATATTTTCATATTTTTGTTTTCTTTGAATATATTTTTAGTTTTATTTCTGTTAAATGAATGTTGTATTTTATTATTGTTGTTCCGAATACTGTCTAGAAATAATAAATATATAAGACAGTATCTAGTGTGAATGATCGTTATTTCATCATTTAAGTTTATTGTTCAATATAATATCGAGATGAATGAACATTGAATACCTGGAAAATAAAAAATCAATCAAATAATCAGAAGAAAGAGAGTTGAATTGCTTCATTTTTCGAAAGAATTCTATAACCTAGAAGCATATAATATATTTTTATATATGTAACAATTCATGAACTGAAAAATTACCAGAAAGTAAGAAGTTTTCAGTAATATATTTTTTCTTATTATTGTTACATATATTTTATCATATTTTTCTCAAATGAAGGTTCCCTATAAAAACACCTAAAATTAAAAAAAAATAAATCTATGGTCACACTTGAAAATTAAAATAATTAAATTTTATGGTTCTGATGATGCGATCCTCTTGAAATTTAACACAAACATTCAGTATATCAATATACATAACACAAATAAATTTCACTTAATTCGGTTATCTGGTTATGAAAATATAAAGATTCGTCTTTTCAATATTCAAATTGAATTTTCTATGGTTCGGATGATACGATACTCTCCAAATTTTGCACAAACATCCAGTATATCATTCTCAATTTCAAAATAAATTTTGCTTGATTCGGATATCTTGTTATGGAAATATAAAGAGTCTTTTCTTCAATATTCCAATTGAAATTTCTATGGTTCTGATAATGCTATTCTCTTGAAGTTTTGCATGAACAATCAGTGTGTCAGTCTCCACTTACAGAATGAATTTCATTTAAATCGGAAAGTTCGTTATAGAAATAAAAAAATTCTTCTTTCCAATATTCCAATTGAATTTTCTATGGTTCTGTTAACACTATGGCCACAAAACACATATAAATTTTCAGTTCAGAGTATTCAGAATGCAAACAAAAATTACTCCCATTCGAGAGATATCGATTTATTCGATCAAATCAGACACATCCACTGATTATACTATCATCGCAGTATCTGAAAATTTTGATGTCCCCAAACTTATCATAACATAAAAAAGGTCCCCAAACTTATCGCTTCGTAAACGTATAAAAGAAAATCAAGACCAGAGATTTTAGGAATGACATCACTTCCATAGACAAACTAAAATTTAGTTAGTCTATGATCACTTCTCGCTCTGCACACATATAAATTTGTAGTCTATGATGATTATGACTATATGACAGATATCGGTTTGTTCAATGAATTTAATCTCATGCACTGATCATATGATCGCAATACTCAAATGAATTTTATACTTAACTAAGCTTCGAGCTCCAAAGAATGAAACTTCAAAAAGGCTTTGAAAATTAATATGATATCTGTTTTCAGTTTGAATGGCATATTATATTACAAAAATAGGAAAAGCCCTGAGCATGTGCTTTTGAGCCATTGTTCATGTTAGGAGCAATAAGACTATTACGTCAAAATATTGTATAGGACTTGAGATTGGTACTTAATATATCAGTGCAAAGTTTCAGCACGATCGGAATTTTATTCTGAAAACAATTAAATTCTATGTTTCTAATTTCACATTCCTTCCAAAACTTGCGTAGTCGTTCAAATGGCCAATTTACATCCTCAAACTCGATTTCATTCCAATCGAATGGTATATCATGGCAATATCAGAAGTTTTCTTATATATGAAGAATTACTTTTCATATACTTTCTCCTATCCCAGAGAATGAAGAAATAAATAATTAACTTCTCGCTCTGCACACATGAATTTGTAATATTCCAGGGTTGCATATGAACAAAAACTAGTTCCGAAACTTATCATTACATAAAAAAGGTCCCCAAACTTATCGCTTCGTAAACGTATAAAAGAATAAGAAGACCAGAGATTGTAGAAATGACATCACTTCTCGCTCTGAACACATACACAGTAGTGTATGATGTTTATGACTACATGACATATATCGGTTCATTCAATGAAATTAATTCATGCACCGATCATATGATCGCGATACTCGGATGTTACCGAATTCATCATAAAATAATGAAGACATGAAGAATTTACCCGAAAATAACGCTTTGCAAACGTTTAATAATATGAAGTCTCATATCCCAGAGAATGAAGAATTGAATAAACTTCTCGCTTTGCACACATATAAATTTGTAGTTATTGATTTGGGTTGCAGTATACAGACAAAAACTATTCCCGTTCAACAGATATTCATTTATTCGATCAAATCAAATTATTCCACTGATTATACAATGATCGCAATACTCTGAAAATATTGCTGTTCACAAACTTAACATTACATAAAAAAAGTTCCCAAACTTATCGCTTCGTAAACGTATAAAAGAATAGGAAGACCATTATCCCAGAGACTACAGAAATGAATTCTTTTCTTGTTCTGAATTTTTAGTCTATGACTATGATTCTAGGGTATGCGCAAAAAAATAATCCCATTTGATATCGGTTTATTCAATGAAATTAATTCCATTCATCATGATCATAAAATCTCGTACTCTGATCTAACTGCATTTACCATAACATAACGAAGAATCTGCCCGAATGTAACGCCTTATTATTCGCATCAGTAAGAGGATTTCCAATACCAATAATGGTGATGCTCCAGCTCACGGTTTCAGCTGTATAGAATTTTGATATAACTTTGAAAGTATTATAGGGGATCAAAAATTAACCCCTGGGTCTCGTTGCTATGATGTGATTTTTTCAGTGATTGTTCTCATCGATGAGAGAATTTCGAATACCAAAAGTGGTGCTGCTACGGCTAACGGTTTCACTAATATAAGACACTAAATTCTTCTTTTCAATATTCCAATTGAATTTTCTATAGTTCTGATAACACTATGGCCACAAAATTTTGCGAGACGCTTACTATGAGCATCTGGCAAGTTGCTGCAAAATTTCATTCCGTTTGCCCTCGTTTTGTGTGAAATATTGAGGAACAAACATTTTGAATGGCCACTTTTTATGGAACACTCTGTACGTAAATTTCAAGTCTCTAGGATAATCCGGACGGCCGGCCGGCCCTACAGAATTTGATTTGACCTCATATTTTTCATCAGGTAGTCGAACCCTATCGTTTGAGACCATTTTCGGCTCAAAATTCGAAAATTACAGACATTTGGGCAAAACGATATAGCACTCGTTTAAGTAGAACGAGCGCTCAAAAATGAAAATATCAAAAGGCGAATATAATGTGGTTTCATTTATTGGCAGTTAATTTCTTCATATCACTTTTATAACAAGTACAATGAGTTGGGTTGCAAGTATAAAAATATATAATCAATTGAATTTCGGCAATTTGAAAATTATTATGATTCAATAATTTCGATAAGCTATCGTTAAAACTCAGTTTTAACCAGTTTTCGATATCAAAAATGTGACATTCAATTCAAACATTTTTGTACTAAAATTATTCCCGCTGAAATATCAAACACACATTACATAAATATGTGCTTTTTATAATCTTTTCAAATATGCAACGGATTTTCAAAACTCCCATGTACAGGTTGGCCGAAACTCGTTGTCTACTGTGGGATCTCAAGAACCATACCAGCTGTGAAAAAACCGATTAAACATTCCTCAGCTCTTTTTTTCTGACTAACCTGAATATGAAATCATATTCCGCCTTTCTTTCATAGAGAGATAGAATAAAAAATAGAAAATTGTCATTTTCAATAATGCTGAATAACTTAAAAAGTCTCGAAATACTCGGTTGAACTCACTGATGAAGAATCCGGGATAAAAAACTTATTCAGTCCGGCCGTGAACACGATAACTCCCGAACGGACGGAGTGACATTTCTGAAATTTTGAAAGAAGGTTCAGGTTATGAATTTCTCGGTTGAGTTGGTTAACGGGCCCAAATCAGTTAAGTAGTTTCGGAGTTATGGACATTTGAAATTTTTCATTATTATCTAATATTTTCGAAACCACATACCCATCATATAAAAATTATAAGTATAGAAAGAGAATGATAACGCGCAAACTGCTGCAAAATTTGATGACGATCATTCCATTACGAAATTTTCAGAAAAATATTTTATTTGTGCGATGTAAACTGACAAATTCTGGTCTCCGTTCTCTTGAACGGAACGAGTTACAGACATGAAATTTTCACGATAGATTTTTCTACTATTCTAGTGGGTGACCTGATTTTCTCATTTGAGTTCGTTATCGAGCCAAATTGGTTGGGTGGTTTCGAAGTTATTTTCACTGAATTATCGAATTATCTGAAAGAACCAGAAACTTCTTCACGGAACTATTGTTGTCCCCAAACTGATCTTAACGAAGAACGTCCTCAAACTCACCGATGCACATATATACAAGTTGGTAGTTCAAGACTATGTTTCGAATAACCCTTGCTATAATCGTACAAATAATGCTATGTGATTGTACATTATCGGGATGATCTCTCAGTAGAAAATTGTTTCCATGTGATGAGAAAAATTCTCGACAAGTTCAATGATGTATGGAAAATTATCGATAAATGAATATAATAAGTGAGCACCATAATCGGAAAAAATTACAAGCAAATTCAAATTTCCTACATTTTCTTTATTATAATTAATAAAAATGCGTGTTGCGAATTAGATTATTTTTCTGATATAACGTTATACTTTATGGTCGAAAGGAATGCGAATTCAGGATCGCGAAACGAATTTTTTTTTTCTGTCTCATATCGTACAAGATACGCAGATCTCCTTGCCAAATCACGGTCTCACCAAGGGATCGGTTTCGATGTCGTACGTCGGATTTCGCTTCGAATTCAAACTTAAGACACACAGTTACCTAGCCAAATCGTACAGGGTGTTCATAAAATAGAGCCATTCAAAATTTTGTTCCTCAATATCTTGGACAAACGAAAGCAAACGTAAAAACTAATAATGAGCTCACTAACTGGATATTTCATGACAATTTGGATTAATTTGAGGATTAGGAGAAAATCGTCCAAATTTTTTTCTCGAAATAGGTAGCCGATACTACAAAACTAAAGGAGACCATAAATATTAGTTTATCAACAACGATTCTTGTTACATTTTTTCGAATTAACAGTGGCTCACACAAAATATGTTCTGAAGGAAACAAGGGAAAGTGTTCCAGAAAAAATATCACCCTTTGGATTTGCTATCGAAATTGGCATGTCACACGATATGAATAATATCAATGCCAAATTTCAGTTTAACGTACTGTATCTCGAAATAAATGGGAATCGTATGAGAACATAATATGAGTTATTTTGAATTCTTTTCACACACAATACGCTCCTGTAGTTTTGCCCGTCTCTCCCGACTAACCCTGTATTATATTATATTTAAATGGCAAGAAATTTGATATAATTCAAACTCTTTGAGCTCTAATTCAGATCAATTATAATTTTTAAGGATAAGGCATGAGCACTTTTGTTATTGTGGCGAATGTTTTCAGTTAATTTTTTTTCATCAGCAATTGCAATGAAATTCTCTTCATTCTCCTTATTGCATATAATCAATTCATTTGAGCTTTTGAAATTGATGATGTACCTTCAATCTGTATATGCTACGTAAATTGAAAATTTGGAAGAAATTAATTTTTAACTTACCCATGTAGCACAAGATGAACAAAAGCAAATAGAATTTTCATTTCGATGCATGAATTCGAACAATAGTGAACATTTATAGTTTTTTTTGAACTGAACACGAAAATTATTTTTGTATACGACCATATCACACGAAAAATTACTTATGTATACGTAAATATCAGAAAAAAAATCATATTGAATATGTCCCCAAACTTGAAAATAGGTTTTTTTTTGTTTTTTTTCGCGGTTCAATGGCTCATATATACGAATGTATACTAATGTATACAAAAAAAATGGCACATTAAAATGTCCCCAAACTTGATTCATATACATATATATATATATATATATATATCTATATTCTACCTGATGTATATAAGTCCGACAGTGTATGCGACCTTTATCTGATTTGTGGTTGTGCATAAGATCACACCCGTTCTATTCTTTGTGTATCGGTGCCATCCTGTGCTGAAATTGAATGAACCATTCAGAAATAAAGTACATTTTTCTTTGAATATTTGGCACTTAGCAACGAAACGGTGCACCGGGTCGTTATGATGTACTTTCCTGTGAACATAGGGTAGAGATACTGGCAGATTCTCCAGTTCATTGTAAGCGCGCCACGAATCCGTGTGCATGGATCACGGACCCTCCCGCAACAAACTTAACTATCTGCTCGTGGAGAGTGGCCGTGTCCCTCTGCTGCACCACCATCATCCGCACATTTTCATTCTCATCAATCATCCCGAACACCCAGGATCCTTGCAGGATCCGCCCCCTCTCATATTTTCGATGTCCAAATAGCCTTTCGTCTATTTGGACTACACTCTAAAAAAAATCCCGGTGTGAATGCTAAAACTGAACTATCAAGCATATTTTTCCTTTTTTATGTCACAATTTTATCATTTTTATCGAAATTATGAGAAAATGGTGTTGAGTGGTGTAATTCATGAAACACATTATCACAAACAGAAACAAAATCAAGAATAAATAGAGAAATATTTGAAAACACACTGTGTGTATCAAGCTATAACACCAATCTAACAAACAAATTGCTCCATAAATCAGAAAATCATCTCTTGGGTGAAAATATACACTCCATCTTTCAACTTTCAAATAATAATTTCACAGAAATGATCAGGTGTTACTTCTGAAGCTTCGAGAAACAAAAAGAACACCTAGAAGTGTTAGTCGGCCAAATCAAGTTTCAAAATTCACACCAACGAGGGCTACCGCGTATGAATTTTCCGCTAGAGGCGCTAGTGTTGCGTGAGGTCCACGAGAATTTGAACTGTCAAATATTCGAACGTAATTGTGAATCTGTATTCTGTTTATTTTCAATCTTTATGAGAATGTGAGGAGTTTTACATACATATTCAGATTAATAACAGCAAATATGAATCACGGATCAATGAATATCACTGCTTTAAAAGCGGTATTACAGAAGATAGTTGCCCAATTAAGCGGGCTAAAAGGAGAACTAATTCAAAGCTGAGTTTGTTCAGAGTTTCAATACGTATTTCTTGCGAAAAGTATGCTTATTTATTGAGTTAAGAGTTATGTTTTTTCTTTTTACAGATCCAAATACTATTATAGGAATGATAATTCCAGTGGAAACGCATTATCATGATTTGAAATAAGTTTATTACAGAAGTAGATTATCATTTCAAGAGAAATTGCTTTTTATCCTACATACATGAAACCTGTGATAGCTGAAAAGTGTTAAAACTTGGAGTAGAACAATAAAACCTCACACAATCCGTTAATTTATCATTATAAGTGAATTGAAATGGTGGTTATCGACTAACTGGCATTAATAATAATACTTCTTCTCCAATATCTTCCACTATATTATAAATGAATATATAGAAAAAACTGGTGATTTTTTATATCTATATCTTGTATTTTTAGCCTTGAAAAAGTTCGAATATACGGACGAAACGTCGGCATTTAGTTCAGCTTAGTCTTGTTCTGTACCACCTGTCCTAGCTCCTGTTAGATTACTCAGCATGAACAACCAAGGACGTGATTCCTACTTCATATAGAAAAAACAGTATGTGCGAAAAGGAAAACCTCAGGGATCAATGTATACTAACTAATCACTAATCATTCATTTAAAGTAGGGTAATTTATTTATTTACACAAGTTCTTGATATATATTTTTACAGTAAATGTTTTCCTCGAGTTAGTGAGTTGATTGATAACAAACATGAAATGTTTGTAGTTGTAAAATCCAGAGTAAAATTGTACCAATTGGATTTTCAATTCGAAGTAGTTATGTTTCTATTACTCTCAAGTTCCGACAAAAAAGCAGTATCAGTTGAGCTCTCTTGACTACATATTGATTTTCCTCTACAGTTGAAACGATTCTTGCATTTTCAAATTTCTTTCTGCGTTCAAGAACTCTCTCTACTAGTATTTTATTCATATCTGTCCTCACCTTCCTGGTACCCAGAAAATAGGCTAGGTATTGATTTCAGTTTTAATTTAGGAATAGCTGAAAAATTTTCAACAGTAGATTACAAGTAATACCACTATGTATAACTAGATTTATTCAATTGTAAAAGTGTCTGAAGCAACATAATGTAATAGATTGTTAGGTACTCACGGTTTTCTGTATTAGGATCGTTAGGTCACGTATTATAACCAGGGTTGAAATGTTTTTCACGAAAATAAGAATGTTTTGAAGGGGTAACATCAGCTGCTTTAGGACAGTCCTATCGTTTCCTTTTTTTCTGAACAATACGGAACTGCACAACCCTGTGGCATGCTCGATATTGTACAGTATTCAAGGAATAGAATGTACAGTTTTTTCACACGACTTATAACACCGAACACTTATAAATATGAATTTGTTTTAATAATAATAAATCAATGGCAGTACAAGGAACTTTGACAGGACCTCACGCAACAGAGGCGCCAACTAGCGAGGAAAAAAACGGCAGCCCTCACTGAATCAAAATTCGCACCAAAAATATGAAATACCCATACGTTTACTTTAGTTTGTCTTCAGTATTTTTACATGGTTGCCAAATATTGCCAAATTATGAGCGGTCACACAGTTAGAACCATGGGGTCTGATGAACTGATTATTCCAATCGAATAACTTTGGCAACAATGTGAATAGCAATAGTTCCAATTCTTGGCGGCTCTACAAAGAATCCTCAGCATAGTCAAAACAGGACTTGCGAATGGTTTCACCTTCTTATCTATTTCTGTTTCTTGTATGTGCCTTTGTGATGATGAAACGATAGTATCAAATTGATGGAGGTGAAGAAAGTGAAATGCGTGAAAATTTGTTTTGGAAACAGAGAAAAGTTCATTTTGGCTGATATGATGATTCGAGGACAAAATCAATACTGTTTGCAAGTAGGTACTACGAATTTGAACTTGAACTGATTCAGGTAACTTCCTTCAGTTTTCACAAGCGTTGAAACTTTCTTACTGTATAATATACCGTATTAGGTTATACGGTGGAAATATTTATTGTGACTTCTTTTGAGATTATTAACCCATATATTTTCGATTGATGGAAATAGATATTGGTGAATCACTTCAATTCATATGTGAGAAAAGTTCAATCCACTGAAAGATAAGATGTACAAATTTATATCCACTTATAATTATAAGTGCTTATATGTGATCTTTTCTTTTTTCCAAGCTAGTTAAAGAACCTTTCCTTAGGGTGATATTGCATGATACCTCTGCTGTCAATCTCTCACTTGGTCTATCAAAAGATACATATCTATATTTGTTCATTATGTATTTATCAGTGTAAAGAAAATAAAGGGTATAGCCGGGTTTCAATGGTAAATCTGCCCCCGCGGCCTTTTCGATTCATATTGAGGGGATCAATTAGGCATTGAATGAAAATAATTCTGCCAACTTTTCAGCTTTTTAACTCTAGCCATTTTTGAGATTTCTGTGAAAAACACTTTTTTCGTTTTTATTTTTTTTCTCTTGTGATATCCAAAATTTTCGAATGGTGATTGTTTCTGTCGATTCTTTGCTATTGAAGGAAAAGACGTATAATTTTTTTATGAATTTCAGCTGCAAAATCTATTTTTAGGAAAAAAATAAAGTTTTTGTCATTTGTTTTTCGGTGTTCTTAAAAAGTGTCCACCGCCATTTTTTGACATAAAATGTCTTCTTTGGCCCTTTATACCCTGGAATTTTTTCACATTTTTAAAATTGGTGGAACATTTTGAAAAAAAATTAGAACTGTTTGAATTTCAGGATTCAACAGATATCCATCAAATTTTGGTACCGTTGTATTCATATAGGCTTCCTGAACAATATTAGTGAAAAAAACAATTGGTGATCTGTTTTAGTTTGGGAGATATGGGCCCCCAAAGTCCGAAAAATATTTCACCTGAAAGTCACTTTTCTCACTACAGAAACACTGAATTACCGCTTTATTAAGTTTAAAGCCTCTCTGAACATTTTAACATGAAGATTTGATTCATTTTATTTCAGATATATCCAATTATTGTTGCAAAAACATCGAAAAACTTCTAGGGAAAGCCCGCCGTTCCTTATGGTAAGTTTGGCACTACCGCGTCTTTCAGCAAGTGCCATTAGGAAATGATAGCGGGATTTACCGGTATGCATCGTGTCATATTCGCGCGAAATAATTCGCGGTAGTGCCAAACTTACCATAAGAAACGGCGGGCTTTCCCTAGAATTTTTTCGATGTTTTTGCAATAATTATTGGATATATCTGAAATAAAATGAATCAAATCTTCATGTTAAAATGTTCAGAGAGGCTTTGAATTTAATGAAGCGGTAATCCAGTGTTTCTGTAGTGAGAAAAGTGACTTTCAGGTGAAATATTTTTCGGACTTTGGGGGCCCATATCTCCCAAACTAAAACAGATCGCCAATTGTTTTTTTCACTAATATTGTTCAGGAAGCCAATATGAATACAACGGTTTCAAAATTTAATGGATATCTGTTGAATCCTAAAATTCAAACAGTTTTAATTTTTTTTCAAAATGTTCCACCAATTTTAAAAATGTGAAAAAATTCCAGGGTATAAAGGGCCAAAGAAGACATTTTATGTCAAAAAATGGCGGTGGACACTTTTTAAGAACACCGAAAAACAAATGACAAAAACTTTATTTTTTCCCTAACAATAGATTTTGCAACTGAAATTCCTACGTCTTTTCCTTCAATAGCAAAAAATCGACAGAAAAAATCACCATTCGAAAATTTTGGATATCACAAGAGAAAAAAAATAAAATCGAAAAAAGTGTTTTTCACAGAAATCTCAAAAATGGCTAGAGATACAAAGCTGAAAAGTTGGCAGAATTATTTTCATTCAATGCCTAATCGATCCCCTCAATATGAATCGAAAAGGCCGCGGGGGCAGATTTACCATTGAAACCCTGCTATACCCTTTATCAGTTAATATTTTTAAAAAAGTGTTTTCTCGAAGTCATTCCTTCCGTTCGAGTCGAAATAAACGAAGTCAAAATTGTATTGTATGCTTGGGTGATCAAATTATAAGTTAAAAACAAACAAAACAACCTGCACAGAAAGGCTGACAGATGACGTTATGTGACGCGACAGAGGGGAGAATAGAAATGTGTGTGTTCTTCATATTATGTTGGAACCTATGGAAAAAAGGATTTTGTTGGTTTTCTAAAGTCGGCGCTTTTTGAGGAGCCTAAATGTTTTCTAAAAGGTGTTCACCATCTTGGAATTGAGGGTATCAAAATTGGGGATGTTCGTATGCTTATATATTTCGGCCTCCTCTAGGATCTCCTGCCGTCTTCCGTACTCGCAGTGGTGTAAGAGTTTAACGTCGTTTTCTCTATTAAAGTTGTGTTGACTTTCCTTAAGGTGCACGCCAAAGAGCGATTTGTTGTTGTCGGCTATCCTGGAGCTGGCGAGGTGTTCGCTAACTCTTGTGCCAACACTTCTGCCGCTTCTGCCTACGTAGATGGTACTGCAGTCTCCGCATTTAAGCCGGTAGACTCCTGGTTTCTTCAGGTGATGGATGGCGTCTTTGTTCCTAACAAGATGTTGCTGAAGGGTGTTCGAAGACTTGAAGGATACTTGTAGGTTTTCGATTTTTTGGAAAAGTCTACCTATCTTCAAGGATATGTTTCCGTGATATGGAAGGCTTATATACTGCTTTTTCTCCATGTCAGAGTTAGCTGGTGTTGCTGATGTGCGGTGGATGATGTTCTGAGTGTTCGCTCTGTTCTTGAACTCATTGACTAGGTCTTCAATCTTCTGCGGGTTGTGGCCATTCTGCGATGCGATATATTTCAGAGTTTCAACCTCCCTGCGAAAACTCTCTTCGTCTAGTGGAACCCTGAATAGTCTATGAATGTATGTTCTGAAAGCAGCGAGCTTGTGCTTGGGGTGGTGGCATGACATACTGGGTATTGTGTGGACGGTTTGGGTTGGCTTCCTGAAGATGTCGAAGGTGAGTTTTGAACTTGACCGAGTGATCGATACATCCAGGAAGCTTATTCTCCCATTGTTTTCGTGTTCAATGGTGAAACTTATGTTGCTATGCAATTGATTTATCCAGTGGTGCAACATGTCGAGTTCTTCTTTCGTTCCGTTCCATCCTATAAGAATATCGTCGACATAACGGAACCAGAATAGAATTTTAGACCTGAATGGATTTAGGCTGTTGAATACCAGTCTGCGCTCGAAGAAAGACATAAACACCTCGGCAAAGGTCTGTGATAGACAGTTGCCCATGCTGAGACCGTCCTCCTGCGCGTATATCCGACCATCGAATGAAAAGAAGTTCTGGTCGAGGCACAATTTTGAGATATTAAAAATGCTATCTGCAAGGTCATCAGACAAGTCAGAGAGGATCAGTAGGTTCTTGAAAATTTGCAGTGTTTGCTTTATTGGAACGGTGGTGAAAAGATTTGATACGTCGAAAGATGCAAGTATAGTGTCATCCTGCAGAACCACATTTTTGAGTTTATCAATGAGGTCCAATGAGTTCCGCACACTGTATTCTGATCTATATGTTAAATTGCTCTCTAAGAACTTATTAAGATACTGCGATAATTTGTGTGAGATGCTACCACACGAGGAAACGACGGGTCTAATGGGGACATTGACTTTGTGAATCTTGGGTAAGCCGTAAAGTCGAGGGATCTGGTAATTCATCGGGAGCAGCGTCTTCCAGGTATCAGTTAGGAGGGGACCGAATTTGTTCAGAGTTGATTTGAAAATTTTATTATAATTATTTATGAATGTGGACGACTTTGTTTTGAAATTGTTTTCGGTTAAGAATGTGTTGACTTTCTGTATGTATGCGTCTTTGTCTAAAAGCACTAAGCAGTTGCCTTTGTCGGCTTTTGAAACAACCAAATTGTCCTTTTTAATTTTGTCCCTGATGGAATTCAGTGATTAATAGAATTCTTTAAAGATCGCCCTAACATAAGTTCTCGATTTTTGGAAGTTGCTGAGGGCTGAGATGATGTGATTCCTGAGGGGAAATAGATTTTGAAGTCTGTAGCTCCTGAAAATAGTCTCTACAGAGATAACAAGGTCCTTAATTATCCTAGTTTTGTTTAAGATTGGAAGTGAGAATTTGAGGCCCATGTCAAGGAGTTTCGTCTCTTTTTCAGTGAAAATTGTGCGGGATAGGTTGAGGACTCTGGGATGAAATCTGTCTCTGAATTCCTCGTATGAATTGTTTGATTGTTGTTGACAGCTTTTGAGGTTATGGATTTTCCTCTGGTGAATTCTCTGCTTCATTACAAGAAAGGCGTCCACCTTCCTTCGGTTAAACTCAACTAGATTTCTAAATCTCGATCTCGAGAGTTTATTCCTTAAGATATGTTCAATTATTTTGAGTTTTTTTCATTGAGGTGTCGTTTTCTGTTCCATTTTCTTATTTCCCATTTCAACATCCTCGTCTGAAGGCGTCGGACCTCAGTTCTGGCGTGAGGTTCGTTTGTGCCAGGCATTTTCACTTTCAGCCATTTGGGTGTAAGGTTTTCAGCCAAGCAAACCCTGCAGAATTCCGAGTGACTCTTGAACTTGGACGACTTCAAAGAAAATTCACTATATTTACGGGTTAAAACGGCCAGACTCGCCATCAACATTAATTCGTAAAAACCCATAGTGGTAGTATTGAAGGAGGTGAATTAAGAGTCTTAGAAACCACTATATGAGTGATAAATATCTTTATTTGAAGGCTGACATGTTTCGGCGTACTGCCATTTTCAAAGCCATACTGAAATAATTAAAGGGTCGAATTAAAACGTTGAATTTAGTTGTAATCGAGTCGAAAAAATATGATTAATATGAGTTTCGTGTAAATTTGAAAATAGTTTTCAGGTTCCTTTTTTCTATAGGTTCCAACATAATAAGAAGAACACACACATTTCTATGCTCCCCTCTGTCGCGTCACATAACGTCATCTGTCAGCCTTTCTGTGCAGGTTGTTTTTTTGTTTTTAACTTATAATTTGATCGCCCAAGCATACAATACAATTTTGACTTCGTTTATTTCGACTCGAACGGAAGGAATGACTTCGAGAAAACACTTTTTTAAAAATATTAACTGATAAATTTATTTGATTGTGAGTCGATTCATATTCTCGTTTCCATATTTATTTATTTATTTGTTTGTTTATGTCGCATCGTTTTATTTTATCTAACCTAAAAACTATTTTCAAATTTACACGAAACTCATATTAATCATATTTTTTCGACTCGATTACAACTAAATTCAACGTTTTAATTCGATCCTTCAATTATTTCAGTATGGCTTTGAAAATGGCAGTACGCCGAAACATGTCAGCCTTCAAATAAAGATATTTATCACTCATATAGTGGTTTCTAAGACTCTTAATTCACCTCCTTCAATACTACCACTATGGGTTTTTACGAATTAATGTTGATGGCGAGTCTGGCCGTTTTAACCCGTAAATATAGTGAATTTTCTTTGAAGTCGTCCATGTTCAAGAGTCACTCGGAATTCTGCAGGGTTTGCTTGGCTGAAAACCTTACACCCAAATGGCTGAAAGTGAAAATGCCTGGCACAAACGAACCTCACGCCAGAACTGAGGTCCGACGCCTTCAGACGAGGATGTTGAAATGGGAAATAACAAAATGGAACAGAAAACGACACCTCAATGAAAAAAACTCAAAATAATTGAACATATCTTAAGGAATAAACTCTCGAGATCGAGATTTAGAAATCTAGTTGAGTTTAACCGAAGGAAGGTGGACGCCTTTCTTGTAATGAAGCAGAGAATTCACCAGAGGAAAATCCATAACCTCAAAAGCTGTCAACAACAATCAAACAATTCATACGAGGAATTCAGAGACAGATTTCATCCCAGAGTCCTCAACCTATCCCGCACAATTTTCACTGAAAAAGAGACGAAACTCCTTGACATGGGCCTCAAATTCTCACTTCCAATCTTAAACAAAACTAGGATAATTGAGGACCTTGTTATCTCTGTAGAGACTATTTTCAGGAGCTACAGACTTCAAAATCTATTTCCCCTCAGGAATCACATCATCTCAGCCCTCAGCAACTTCCAAAAATCGAGAACTTATGTTAGGGCGATCTTTAAAGAATTCTATTCATCACTGAATTCCATCAGGGACAAAATTAAAAAGGACAATTTGGTTGTTTCAAAAGCCGACAAAGGCAACTGCTTAGTGATTTTAGACAAAGACGCATACATACAGAAAGTCAACACATTCTTAACCGAAAACAATTTCAAAACAAAGTCGTCCACATTCATAAATAATTATAATAAAATTTTCAAATCAACTCTGAACAAATTCGGTCCCCTCCTAACTGATACCTGGAAGACGCTGCTCCCGATGAATTACCAGATCCCTCGACTTTACGGCTTACCCAAGATTCACAAAGTCAATGTCCCCATTAGACCCGTCGTTTCCTCGTGTGGTAGCATCTCACACAAATTATCGCAGTATCTTAATAAGTTCTTAGAGAGCAATTTAACATATAGATCAGAATACAGTGTGCGGAACTCATTGGACCTCATTGATAAACTCAAAAATGTGGTTCTGCAGGATGACACTATACTTGCATCTTTCGACGTATCAAATCTTTTCACCACCGTTCCAATAAAGCAAACACTGCAAATTTTCAAGAACCTACTGATCCTCTCTGACTTGTCTGATGACCTTGCAGATAGCATTTTTAATATCTCAAAATTGTGCCTCGACCAGAACTTCTTTTCATTCGATGGTCGGATATACGCGCAGGAGGACGGTCTCAGCATGGGCAACTGTCTATCACAGACCTTTGCCGAGGTGTTTATGTCTTTCTTCGAGCGCAGACTGGTATTAATCCATTCAGGTCTAAAATTCTATTCTGGTTCCGTTATGTCGACGATATTCTTATAGGATGGAACGGAACGAAAGAAGAACTCGACATGTTGCACCACTGGATAAATCAATTGCATAGCAACATAAGTTTCACCATTGAACACGAAAACAATGGGAGAATAAGCTTCCTGGATGTATCGATCATTCGGTCAAGTTCAAAACTCACCTTCGACATCTTCAAGAAGCCAACCCAAACCGTCCACACAATACCCAGTATGTCATGCTACCACCCCAAGCACAAGCTCGCTGCTTTCAGAACATACATTCATAGACTATTCAGGGTTCCACTAGACGAAGAGAGTTTTCGCAGGGAGGTTGAAACTCTGAAATATATCGCATCGCAGAATGGCCACAACCCGCAGAAGATTGAAGACCTAGTCAATGAGTTCAAGAACAGAGCGAACACTCAGAACATCATCCGCCGCACATCAGCAACACCAGCTAACTCTGACATGGAGAAAAAGCAGTATATAAGCCTCCCATATCACGGAAACATATCCTTGAAGATAGGTAGACTTTTCAAAAACATCGAAAACCTACAAGTATCCTTCAAGTCTTCGAACACCCTTCAGCAACATCTTGTTAGGAACAAAGACCCCATCCATCACCTGAAGAAACCAGGAGTCTACCGGCTTAAATGCGGAGACTGCAGTACCATCTACGTAGGCAGAAGCGGCAGAAGTGTTGGCACAAGAGTTAGCGAACACCTCGCCAGCTCCAGGATAGCCGACAACAACAAATCGCTCTTTGGCGTGCACCTTAAGGAAAGTCAACACAACTTTAATAGAGAAAACGACGTTAAACTCTTACACCACTGCGAGTACGGAAGACGGCAGGAGATCCTAGAGGAGGCCGAAATATATAAGCATACGAACATCCCCAATTTTGATACCCTCAATTCCAAGATGGTGAACACCTTTCAGGAAACATTTAGGCTCCTCAAAAAGCGCCGACTTTAGAAAACCAACAAAATCCTTTTTTCCATAGGTTCCAACATAATAAGCAGAACACACACATTTCTATGCTCCCCTCTGTCGCGTCACATAACGTCATCTGTCAGCCTTTCTGTTCAGGTTGTTTTGTTTGTTTTTAACTTATAATTTGATCACCCAAGCATTCAATACAATTTTGACTTCGTTTATTTCGACTCGAACGGAAGGAATGACTTCGAGAAAACACTTTTTTAAAAATATTAACTGATAAATTTATTTGATTGTGAGTCGATTCATATTCTCGTTTCCTTATTTATTTATTTATTTGTTTGTTTATGTCGCATCGTTTTATTTTATCTAACCTAAAAACTATTTTCAAATTTACACGAAACTCATATTAATCATATTTTTTCGACTCGATTACAACTAAATTCAACGTTTTAATTCGATCCTTTAATTATTTCAGTATGGCTTTGAAAATGGCAGTACGCCGAAACATGTCAGCCTTCAAATAAAGATATTTATCACTTATATAGTGGTTTCTAAGACTCTTAATTCACCTCCTTCAATACTACCACTATGGGTTTTTACGAAAGAATATAATCATCAAAGATAATGGAATACAAACCTGTTATCGACTTGGAAAAATGAGTTTAAATAAAAAACGTCCAATGTTGATAAAATTCGAGGATGAATATCATCGCCATGAAGTTTACTATTCCGGAAAACATTTTGCGGGAACTAAAATCGTAATAGAGAAAGATTTAACAAGAAGTCGGATAGAATTGTACAAATACGCTGTAGAAAAACTTGGGTATAAAAATGTTTGGACAAATGGCGGTGCTATAAAAACAAAAACTGAAAAAGAAAAAATATCACTGAGGATTAAACATCAGATTGACAATATTACGCCAATTAACGATCAAGATCTATCAGAAAACCAGGATATAGCACCTATCAATCCGGAGGTGACTACATAAAACTGAATATTCATTTGTTTTTCCGTTTGTTTAGCTTTAGATTGTATGAAGGGGGTGAGAGTCATTTTCTTATTTATATTATATTCAAATCTGGCTAAAATTATAGTTATTTTGGATACGTTCTATTAATATTCTGTATTTTTTTTAAATTTTTTGGAATGGTGATTCTTGAGCCGGAGGCGGATGAGAGAACGAGGCTTATAGTAATTTTGAAGACGTTGTAAAAAAACTTGAATGTAATAAATTCTTAAATATCATACATTTCAACATACGAAGTGTACGAAAAAATTATGATGAATTAATGTTGTACCTCTATGCAATGAATTTTAATAACCTGGATGTAATTGTGATATCGGAATGTTGGGAAATATGTAATGCATCGGAATACTGAATTCCTGGTTATAATGTATTTTATAAAGAATCTAAATGTAATTGAAACGATCTTTTAGTTTATGTTGAACAGTCTGTGAGTGTGGAATTTCAGGTTGTGAAATTTAGGGAAATTAATGTTCTACGACTAAACAACAGAGTATCTGGTTGTATTTGAAATAGCTCGAAAATTTTCAGAATTGAAGCTCCTAAATATTCAAATTATGTAAATAACTGGCAAATTCGCAACGGATTTCGTGAATGTTACTTGACGTGCGTCTTGCTACATTCGGTATTGGTCTTATTGCTAAAGATGGTGTATCTGTGAGGTTTTGCCTCCAAGACCCATTAAGATGTTAACCGTCGACAATGGAGTCTAAAGTTCCCGGAGGAGTGTAAATGTTTCGAGAGGATTCACTTTTTCTAAGAAAATTGTGTAGTAGAATGCATGTCATAGTAATATGCTGCCCTTTTTTAAGCTCGAGTTCAATTGTTTTTTTAAAAATTCTGAAAACAGTCGACAAAACACCAAAAAACATTTTCAACAATCACCCTAGCACTAGAAAGTTTGTAATTAAAAGTGCGTTGCATGGTACCAGCATCATGATTACCTGGAAAGGGTTATATTTTTGTGTAATGCAAATGCTCCATCTGCAACAAATACATATGGTACATTTTCATCTCTTTCAGGTAGCGGACTATCTGGTGGAAAATTTAGAGTTTCATTTTGAATTTTTTGCCAGATTAAGCTGTGTTGAAAAATTCCACCATCACTTATATGTGCTTGTCCACCGACATCGGCGAAAATAAAGTTGTAGTCACTATCCACCACAGCCATTAGTAGCATTCTGTGTGTACACTTATAGTTATAATATTTGGAGCCGCTCTGCGCAGGACATTTCACTACAATGTATTTTCCGTCTATAGCACCCACACACCGTGGGATTTTTTTTCCAAATCCCCTTTCAATAGCCAACCATTTGTCAGGTGTTTGCGGTAACTGAAACAATCAAAATTTTATCAGTTTTTTTTTCAGGTACAAGACAGTGATAACACGTTGCCACCTAACAGCCCTTAGCAGAACGAATATACGATTCTCACCACAAGTCCGCAAGCAGAAAGAGATAATAATTATTCTGGATCGTCTCGTGGTTTTACAACGAGAATGAGTTCCAAGAAAAGGCCCAGAAATATGAACAACATTTTGGGCGAAGCGGAAAATAATATCAAAAATAACCTGTCCACTTTAACCCAAGTGTTAGAAAATAAAAAAGAAGAAGACATATGTGATATGTAAAATAATAGTCAAAAAATTGAAAAAGTATCCAGAAAGAATGCGTGATAAAATAATGCACAAAATAGATGGACTTCTTTTAGATCACCCCTACCCCGATGAAGAACCATCAAGTGTCTACTCCTCTCATCCCTTTATTTACCCCTCCATGCCATCTACAATACCGGCTTTCTTCACTCAATCTCAATCATTGAATCCCTATAATCATGGTGAATTTCATTGTTCTCTTCAGAGCCCAGAGGAAAATGAAAGAAGAAATTTAATCCGGGAAGGTATGCATTGCTGTTGAGAATATATGTCCTAATTTTTTTATTCAATTTTAATTGTTGTTTGATTGTTGTTTAATTGTAAGTGAGAATTATATTTACGTTTTTTGTACTGATTTTATGAATAGCAAATTGTTTTCAATAAAAAAATTATATAAACTTGTATTTCTTACCTTGATCAGATCACTGAGAACAATGTTAATAGCTCTGCACACTTCAGGGACAATTATTGAGATGATTGATTCTGAAACTTTGAATAGATAGTGTAAACTTCTATAGCTATCCCCAAATGCCAAGAATCGCAGAGTTATTGCCAATCTAATTTTTGGGGGAATTGCCATTCTCAATCTCGTATCTTCTTTTTTTATCATCGGTTCAATTTTGTCCAAGAGAAATTCAAAATCTGCAGGTGACATTCTGCAAAAATTGGTAAATTCCCCAGATCCTTCACAAGTCATTTCATTCAGAAAACTTTCCATCCCATTCCTGTAAACGAAACATCGAATAATTGTTGATTGTAGATACAAATTGGAATAATATAATAATTATTAGAACTATTTTTGTTTGAATAGATAGAAAAACAGTAAATTGATACTGAGGGACTTACAGTGTTCTATTACGATGTATGGAGAGCGCCCACCATCTTCTACGACGACGAACTTTCTTTTTTTCTCTACATGTTTTCAAGACACTCACATATTCATATAAATCAACGAGACAATAGTCCCGTTTACACGTACGCTCCGAATCAACGCTCCTGTAGCTTCGCTCCGATGCGGCACTGGAACGGCGTTCCAGGAGCGTGAGGATTGATGAGTGGTCGTCAAATAGAGCAACACTTTTGGATCGCGCATCGATGCGGCAGATTTTACTGTACGTTCCAAAACTCTCCGTGTGAATGCAAAATACAACAGTTTTGGAGCGGAGCTTGGAATTTTCGTTGAGGCAGAAACTCCACGTTCCGTGGTTTCTTATAAATACCGGTCAGTTGAATCGAATACCCGTAAGTGGACACTTGGGCAG
Source organism: Propylea japonica (assembly GCA_013421045.1). NCBI lineage: Eukaryota > Metazoa > Arthropoda > Insecta > Coleoptera > Coccinellidae > Propylea > Propylea japonica. The sequence goes on along the minus strand of CM024240.1, from coordinate 101,381,282 downwards.
TGTAGTAAACATGAATTCGAGAAAAAGGAAGGGTATTGCTTGTTTAGGGCTGTATGTCATCAATGAAGATGAGAAGAAAACTCCTCGGAAAATTTGGGTTAAGCAGTGGAGGTTGAATAGAGAGCGTTTTGGTTATATGCCTCTACCAAGGAAACTCCGAGAAAATTATCCAGAGGACTACAGAAATTACTCAAGAATGGATGACATAACTTTTTATTTTCCATAAACATGGAAAGCTTTTGTACATATTTATAAATAATTCTAAATTATCCCTATTGTACATTGTGTATGTAGGTACTGGTGAAAACATAATAAACATAAATAAATATTTCCAACTGCGAAAATTCGAGAGAACGATAGGCATCTACTGCTACATTACTCGGTAGATCGGAGTGTGCGTGTGAATACGACGTTGAAATCAGAAACCAGCACATCTGGCACGTCGCATCAAATAGACGCTTTTGGACTCACGATGGTCTAGCATTCACACGCACAAGATTGGAGTCAAGAAATGGAGCGAACGGTCCAAAACTGCCAGAAAAACTGTTCGTGTAAACGGGACTAATGAGGCTGCAATTTCTTCGTCCGTCATTGCCGAACCGTGGTCACGAGAGCAATGCTGCGGCTGAGTGTAAATGCACACTGCCTTCGAAACTGCTGCTGAAGTATTTCGGGAATTATTGCCGACAACGCGAGTGGCAGTGAAGAGGGCTGAGTGTAATCGAGGCATATCATGCAATAACCGCCCCGAAAATCCAGGTCCGGGTTAACAAAAAATTATGAATCGTTTGAATACTTGAAACAACACCCTGTACATCGGAATTTTGAAAATCTGTTTTAATATTCGAAAACACCACTAAAAACTAAACTGAGACGTATACTTCACATTTTCGCGCAGAAAGTTTTACTGCACAAATTTTCAAGGTAAAAGTGAAGTTTTTAGGAACTTTGATACCCGAAAGTGGTTTGAAGTGACTAATGAATTATCAACAATATTGAATCCATAATTATTTCAACATTACTTTGTAATTCATTTCCACATTGGTTTTCCTTTTTATAGCCGTATACTTGAAAATCCAGGTCCGGGTTAACGAAAATTATGAATCGTTTGAATCCTCGAAACAACACCATGTACATCGGAATTTTGAAAATCTGTTTTAAAATTCGAAAATACCACTAAAAACTGAACTGAGACGTACACTTCAAATTTTCACGCAGATAGTTTCAATGCACAAATTTTCAACGTAAAAGTGAAGTTTTTTAAAACTTGGATACCTGAAAGTGGTTTGAAGTGACTTTTAACAATGAATTATCAAAATATTGAAATCCATAATTATTATACGTTATGATGCAACTCACTTCTCAATAAATGAAAACTAATGTGGAAATGAATTACAAAGTAATGTTGAAATAATTATGGATTCAATATTATTGACAATTCATTGTTAAAAGTCACTTCAAACCACTTTCAGGTATCTTAGTTCTTAAAAACTTCACTTTTACGTTGAAAATTTGTGTATTGAAGTGTACGTCTCAGTTCAGTTTTTAGTGGTATTTTCGAATTTTAAAACAGATTTTCAAAATTCCGATGTACAGGGTGTTGTTTCGAGGATTCAAACGATTCATAATTTTCGTTAACCCGGACCTGGATTTTCAAGTATATGGCTATAAAAAGGAAAACCAATGTGGAAATGAATTACAAAGTAATGTTGAAATAATTATGGATTCAATATTGTTGATAATTCATTGTTAAAGTCACTTCAAATCAGTTTCGGGTATCCAAGTTCCTAAAAACTTCACTTTTACCTTGAAAATTTGTGCAGTAAAACTTTCTGCTCGAAAATTTGAAGTAAACGTCTCAGTTTAGTTTTTAGTGGTGTTTTCGAATATTAAAACAGATTTTCAAAATTCCGATGTACAGGGTGTTATTTCAAGTATTCAAACGATTCATAATTTTTGTTAACCCGGACCTGGATTTTCGAGGCGGTTATTGCATAATATGTTTGGGCTCTCAATTAGAAACATATTTGCCAAATATAAAGGAAATATACCGGGTGGTTCGTCTGGTACGGCCTCAGGAAGAAACGGGCAAAATTCATAAAACACCCTGTATCTCGGCTACGAAGACAGTGAGACCCAATAAGTGGGGTATCTCTAGAACCGCCTTGGTGCCACCTATGCACCTGTGAAGTATTTCCCTCTCCCAGTGAAACACCCTGTATATATTATATTAAGATTTGAACGATTATATGGCGAGTCTGCGTGGGTCGGATGTGGAAATATTCTTAGGCGATACATAATGAGGTATTATGTATTTGTTCGACATTTTAGAACCGGACATGTGGTTCAAGGACAAATATTCCAACCTGAATCTTTGGTAAGCCTCAAATGAGTCTGGATTTTTCAAAAGGCGCTTCTCAAGTGATAAGAAATATCTGAATGACCTATTTGAATTATAATTCAACTCCGAAACTTCATCGTCAGGTTTGAACGGAAGGCAGATAATATACCGATCGGTTTCTTTGCTGGAATGGGTTTCTTGAAAATGTTTTTCCACGTACTCATCGATGGGATTCAATACTCTGACCTCGGGAACTTCTTATAATGACCAAAATGCCTGAAGTGTATCACCAAAAACGGATTCAGTGAGCAAAAGTGAAGTTGGTGTGAAATCTATTTTATTTTCTTGCACGGGACCGATAATACTCCATCCGAAAAATGTATTGACTGCGGTTGGGAAACGACCATCCCTATCGAACAACATCGAATACAATAACATATCTACAGGGTCGACATATGAAAATTTTTGTCCGCTAAATCCAAATTATCGAAATGTTTGATGATTTCTGGAGACAAGGACACAGAAGGTAAATTATTGGTTAATTGAGGTAATACAATGGCTTGCAACTCTAGAATATTCGAATTTGAGATTGGGCACAGCTTGCATGTGACCATGCCAAATGCCCTTGCTTTGGATTTGCCAATACCGGAAACATGGATTTCTGTGGGATTGATTTCCAAACGTAATTTATGGACTAAATGTTCCGTGATCGCTGAAATTTGGGAACCGGGATCAAGAACAGCTCTGATAGAAATTATCGAGCCATCCGCGGCTTGAATTCTAGCTTGAACAGTACCAAGCAATACCTGATTAAGAGAGAATAACTTTTTATTCAAATGACATGAGTTGACCACATTTTCACCTGCCTTTTGGGATTCGTGATCAAAACCTTCTCGACTGGCTGAAGGATCGAACGAACCACGAGTATTTTCATGGGAGTTGGGACGGACGTTGCCAGAACTTGACGCATTGTCAGAATGTAAGCTGGTGTGGTGGCGATTGGAACTACAGAATTTCCATGCATTTTTTGAAGCGCAATCTTTTATATTATGAAGGCCTAAACAATTGAAACAGCGTTTTGAGCTCTTCAAAAAATTGAGTTTAGATTCTCGAGATGTACTCGTGTATTGTGAACAGGCGAATAGTGGATGCGCTTCATTGCATTTCGGACAACGAAGTTTTCGAGTATTTGGAATTCTATGAGATTGATCGGAAATTCGATGTTCAGATTGAGAAGTGGAAGCAGCATTAGCAGTGAATATATTATGTGTTTTGGTTTCGACTGAATTGGTCTGGCGAGATGTAGATGGTTTTTAAATATTCTTGAGGAATTTTGCTCACAGAACGCATGTGCTTGAAGTTGCTGTGTGACAAAATCCATTAAACTTTTGTACTCTGGAATTTCAGGCGTACCAAGTTGATTTTCGAATGCTCTTCTGGTGTGAGGATCAATGTTTCGCAACGCCAATGAAAATAGTAGAAAATCCGTTGAGTCCTTTATATTTAAAGCTTTGATGGCTTTGACAGCTGTTTGATGGCAATTCAGAAACATCTTAAGGTTTGCAACCAAGCTATTGAGGAAAGGATTTGAAATTCAAAATTTCATTCAGGTACATGGTTGCTAGGAGCCTGGGATTTTGAAATCTATTTTTCAAAGCGTCATAGGTTAACTTATAATTATCATTTGAAAATTGTAAATATTACGGCAAGAGCGTCATTTCTCAAATAGGACTTCAAGAGCTGAAATTTCTGAATGGGCGCTAAAATCTGATTTTCATGGACCAACGAATTAAATAATTGAAAGAACTCTGGCCATTCTGGACTGTCGCCAGCAAAAGTGAGAATATTAATTTTTGGAAGCAAAAGAGGTGAATCTGAATTCGACTGGGAACTTTGCGAACTAGCTAATAATGTTGATGGTGATTCTTGGCGTTTCAAAAACAAAAATAATGCTCTGATTTTAGTGATCATATCGTCGAAGGCTAATTCTGCACTATTTGTTTCAATACGATCTTCCGATTCAAGCGAAAAATTTAATTCCACTATCTCCTCTTGTATTTCCTGAAATCTCGATTCATAGGCTAGAATCTTTTCCTGATACGCTTCTTGTTCATATAATTTTGAAACATCAAAATTTTTCACTCGAGTCCAAATCCCGGTCACATAGGTATGAAAAAATATTAGATCGCTTGTCAACTAATTTATTCAATGCTTCATTGCCAGTATCAGTTTTCGGCGGCATATTGGCAAAGAACAAAATAAAATCAGAGAAAAACTGGGAGAGAACGCGGAAAAAGACTCTTTATCAACAAATTCTGAACTGAAGTGATACAGATGTTACAATTAGTGGTCTAACCAGCTGTAGGCGGCGATGTTGCCAGGCGTCGATGAATATCTTATGAAAAGGGAAAATCTTTAAAAATAGGTCAAGAAACCTGTAAAATACTTAAATTACCACCAATTAGTGTATTGGGGCTGATTCGAAAAAAGTAAATATGAATGGATGCAAAATACCTGTAATGGACTCATAATCATAGTTATTGTTCAAACGAAAATATTGAAATTCCTTAAAGTGCAATCTCCTTTTCACAGTACGCTTTATTCGAAATATGATAACCAACTTATTCCACCTAGTTTGTTAATAAATTAAGCCATTGTCCTCCGTGTATTCACATAGTGATGATACAACAAATTGTCAATAAGTAGGTCGATAGCATAGGGAAATGATTTTACTTGTAGAACAAGGAATCGAGAAATAGACTTAGTACAAGTAACACTGCTTATTTTATTCTCCTGAGATGGTTCTCCATCTATGTCCAATAAGAGCAAATTAAGTTAGAGACCCAAATAACACAGTTTATTACATGGCGATCCTGCCATTTCGAATCAAGGGAGATAAGAAGTAAAATAAAAGTCCAAAATGGGAAAATCACAATCGAAGGAAGAAGTGATAATAGCCCAAGCAGGCAACTCTGGAGGACAATCTACAAAGACAGGCAGCGGAAATTTGTCAATGGGCGAAGTTTGCTCCATCGTTGCAATAGTTATTTCACTGGGGGTATTCATTTACCTGATGATTCAATGGTTAAAGAAACGTATCCAAAAGAAGATCAGGACAGAAATCAGACGCAGCCAGGAACTGATCTAACTAAATCAGGAAGAAAAGTGACACTGCTGGTGTGGGAAAAAAAAACAAAAAAAAAGTGCGTGAGTACAAAGTGTTATGTAAGCTATATTTTAATTCTAATTTAAATCTATTTATGTACTACATCCTGAACTCGTATTGTTAAGGTTCTTTAAATGAGCAAATTCGAAAGTCTAAAAATTTTATATGACGAATTTTCTAAATTTCATACTGTGATGTACGCATGTAAATATAATGCGTATGTCGCAATTGTACAGGTGATTAACCATTGTTAGCGACAGCCAGTTAGCAATTGGTCGGAAAATAAGATTAATGTAAATTAATGTTGAATGTGGTAATAAACGAGATCACCAATAAAGTGTTTGATCTTATAAAAACCCAAATACATTACAAGTGGCGACGAGGATTATTATTAAAGAACTCAATTAAATCAAAACACATAGTGTATCGAAAAAAGTTTTCGGAAAAACACGTGTGTGATCAACATGGCGATTCCTCAAATGGTCGGTCTACAATTAGAATTCGATCCTAAAATTCACGACTGGACAGTGCACTTAAATCGTCTGGAACAGTTTTTCGTGGCGAATATAATAACAGACACAAATATCAAACGTGCAATTCTGTTGAATGGATTATCTCAGGAAGCATATATTCTGCTTCAAAATCTGTGCGTACCAAAAAAACCACAAGAAAATAGCTACGAGGAACTCGTAAAATTTATGAACGGGTACTACTGCAGAAAAACCAACATTTTCGCAGAAAGATGCCAGTTTTATGCCGCAAGAAAATCTCCGAACGAGACCATCCAAGACTGGGCGGTGAAGCTACGTAGTCTGTGTGTGAAATGTGAGTTTGGTGATCAGTTGAAAAGTGTTCTTCGCGATAAGTTCGTGTGTGGTTTGAATCCGGGAAAAATAATGGATAAAATGCTGAGTGAGTGTCGGGCGACGACAACATTTCAAGAGGCTGTCAGTTTGGCTACAACAGCTGAAATTACATTGAGAAATCAAAATGTGGAGCCATCATCATTTCATATCAAAGAAGAACCTCGGGAAATCTACCGGTTGAATGGTACTCCTGCAGGAAGAGGGGGGCAACAACGCCGGGGAGCAAGCGCGCGTTTCAGCGCTGACGCGTCTGCCAGACACCGAGAAGTTGATTGGTGTTCCATTTGTGGAAGGGGCAAACACCCAGAAAGTAAATGTTTCTTCAAGAATAAGGAACAACAACAAAAACAAAGGTATTGCAATATTTGTCGCACCAAAACTCATAATACCTCGAATTATAGAAATAAAAGAAAACAAGTTCATAATGTACAACTTGAACAGTCAAATGAAAATTGTGACATAGCAGAAGAATGTCCTATATTCACTTTGAAGTCAAATGTCTCGAATCCTTTGACAGTAGAAGTTCTTTTGAATAATAAGTTGTTTGTTTTTGAATTGGATTCGGGCGCTGCAGTTTCTTGTTTACCTTATTCAGTTTATCAAAAATATTTTAAAAATCAGGCAATGAATCAAACTAAAATAACCTTAATAAATTTCACAGGGGGAAGAATTTCCCCTCTTGGTAGCATAAAAATAGAAGTTAAGTACAATAATAAAATGAAATTTATTGAATTTTGTATTATCAAAGAGAGTACTGTAGCAATTTTGGGCCGTGATTTCATATCTGCTTTCAATATAAAATTTCAAGCTGTTAACCATATATCTGATAATAATACTTTGATAGATAAATTGAAATGCAAATTTCCAAATGTTTTCACTGATAAAATAGGTTGTTTTAATAAATTTAAATTAGAATTATTTCTTGATGAGAATTCAGCTCCAAAATTTTTCAAGGCAAGGCCACTGCCATATGCTCTTAAAGAAAAGGTTGAAAAGGAACTGGGTAGGTTAGTGGACATAAATATCCTAACACCAATCGAACATAGTGATTGGGGTACACCCATTGTACCAGTTCTTAAAGAGGATGGTTCTGTTCGCATTTGTGGGGATTATAAATTAACTTTGAATCCAGTTTTAACTGATGATAAATACCCAATTCCAAGAATCGATGATTTATATGCTAAATTGAATGGGGGTCAGCAGTTTTCTAAGATAGATTTAAGTACAGCGTATCAACAAATCGAACTTGAAAGCGAATCTGCTAAATTAACTACTATATCCACTCATAAGGGGTTATTTTTTTACAAGAGGTTACCCTATGGTATAAAAAGTGCACCAGGTAAGTTTCAAAGGATTATGGACCAACTTTTTGGTGATGTGGAAGATGTCTGTGTTTTTCTGGACGATATATTGGTTACAGGTAAAAATTTTCATTCGCATGTTGACAATTTGGAAAAAGTGCTACAAATATTGCAGGACTGTGGTTTAACAATTAAAATGGAAAAATGTACTTTCTTTTCGGATTCAGTTTCATATTTGGGATTCGAAATTAGTCAACACGGTTTGCATAAATCCAAAAAGAAGTTGGAAGCTATCAAAAATATTCCGACTCCTCAGAATGTATCTCAAATTCGTTCATTCATTGGAGCAATAAATTACTATAATAGATTTATTCCAAATGTTCCAACAATTTTACATCCACTTTACAATTTGATAAAGAAAAATTCAAAATGGGTTTGGAATCAAGAGTGTCAGAATTCCTTTGATTCTGTTAAAGAAATTTTGCAATCAGATAATTTTTTGGTTCATTTTAACCCAGATCTTCCACTGAAATTAACAGTAGATGCATCAGACTACGGAGTTGGTGCAGTTCTATCGCATATTCTTGAAAACGGTGATGAAAGACCGATTTGTTTTGCATCGAAAACTCTTAACGATCAACAAAAAAGGTGGAGTCAGATAGATAAAGAAGCATACAGTGTAATTTTCGGAGTAAAAAGATATTATCAATTTTTATACGGTCATAAATTCACCTTGGTTACAGACAATAAAGCCCTTGTTTCAATTTTTGGTCCTAAAAAAGGAATTCCAATCATGGCAGCAAATAGACTACAAAGATATGCTTGTTTTTTGAGCGGATTTGATTTTGAAATTAAGTATGTTACATCCAGTAAAAACATTTCTGATTTTTTGTCAAGATTACCATTGAATACGGCTGATTCAGAGATCAATAAAGATTTGTATGGTATAAATTATATAGGCGGGTGTAATGAAATAGAAATAGATTTAAAAAAAATTGAAAATGAAACTCAAAAAGATGACATTTTGTCCACGGTTTATAGATATTCAATGTCCGGGTGGCCAAAAGAAGAACATAATGTTCATTTGAAACCCTTTTTAAGACGACAAAATGAAATATCCATAGTAAATGATGTTTTAATGTGGGGTCACAGGGTCATTATTCCAGGTAATCTTCAAAAGCAAGTCCTAAAAATGTTGCATAATAGCCATATGGGAATAGTGAAAACAAAATCTTTAGCAAGATCATATGTTTGGTGGCCCTGTCTTAACAAAGATATCGAAAATATATGTAAATCATGTACTGTTTGTCAATCATTTCAGAGAAACCCTAATAAAGGACAGCTGCAATCTTGGCCCATAGCTAATGAAGTATGGGAAAGAGTTCATATAGACTTTTTAGGTCCTATAATGGGTAAATATTGTTTAATTGTTTTAGATTCATTTTCTAAATGGTTGGAGGTGTTTGTAATGAATAATATCACAACAAGTCACACAATTGAAAAATTAACTGAACTTTTTTCTCGTTTTGGTATACCTAAGATCTTAGTGTCAGATAATGGACGTCAGTTAGTTTCAGAAGAATTTGAAAGCTTTTTGTCAAAAAATGGTATAACCAATATAACTTCACCTCCATACCATGCAGCTTCTAATGGTGCTGCCGAGAACAGTGTCAAGACCGTGATAAATTTTCTCATAAAAGAGATGCAAAATTGTAATAGTAGTTTTGATATGAATCGTTCACTCTGTAGATTGTTGATGACTTATAGAATAACTGAACATTGTTCAACGGGTGAATCCCCCTCACGTGTGTTTTTTGGAAGGCAGATTAGAACTAGATTTGACCTTCTTAGACCTGAAAATGTTGAGAAACCACTAAAAGACATTGTAACTGTGAAAAATAATATAAAAAAATCTCAGAATGATAACTTGAAATATTTCAGAGGAGGAAGGAGAGAAAGATTCACCTTGGGACAATGTGTTTATGCAAAAGACTTTAGGAGTCTAACCAAGCCAAACTGGGTCGTTGGTCATGTAATCAAAATTTTGGGTAGTAATGTGTATTTGGTAAAAATTTATGACACAGATTTGGTTTGGAAAAGACATCAAAATCAATTGGTTCGTTGTGATATATCCAATATCGGTGATATCAATTCTGGTTCCGATGATATTGAGGAACGAACCAACGATACTCCTAATCATAGTAGTGAGAATGATGTTTTGAACGAACATGTTTCGGAAAATGTAGTCAGGGATGATTTGCCGAGCGATTTTGACAATGAATTGCATGAGGAAGAACATATAGCTCAGAAATCCACATCGCAACGCACATCATTGCTGATACATAATAGACCGAAAAGATTGAGGAAGTCACCCGATAGGTGGCGTTATTGATTTTGAAATGTACCAAATTGTAAAATAAATTAGTTTTAAGTAAACAAATTAAAAAGGGGAGAGTGTGATGTACGCATGTAAATATAATGCGTATGTCGCAATTGTACAGGTGATTAACCATTGTTAGCGACAGCCAGTTAGCAATTGGTCGGAAAATAAGATTAATGTAAATTAATGTTGAATGTGGTAATAAACGAGATCACCAATAAAGTGTTTGATCTTATAAAAACCCAAATACATTACACATACCAATTTAGGAAAAGATAATAAAGATAGGAGAGAGGATTCTAGAATAACAGAGAGATATTTAGGTAGGTTAGAGGATTTAAATACAAGATTTGAGGAAATTCGTAAAGAAGTCAATGAAAAATATCTAGAACCAGAGGATAAAGAAAAATTTCAGCGATTGATTGTTAGAATAGAACGACTTCAAACTGATATATTTGTTATTTTAGAGAATAGGTTGAAATTGTCAAATTTGGCACATCATTCCAACGGCTCTAGTAGCAACAATTCAAGTCAAATTACAGGTGTCGCAACACAAATATCAACAATGAGTGAGACTTTTGATTTAAAAACTGCAACTAGTTTAATTCCATGCATGGATGGTTCGGAAAATGGCACTCGCCGATTGATAGACGCGATTGAATTGTACGAATCTCTATTAAACGATACAGGTAAGCAACTCCTCATAAGGTTTGTTTTAAAAACTAGACTAACAGAAGCAGCCAAAATTCGGTTAAATCCTGATTATCAGAGTGTTCAAGAACTTCTAAACGATATTTCTAAACATTTATTATCAAAAAAATCTGCATCAGCACTTTCTGCATCATTACACTCGGCAAGACAGAAACAAAAATCCATAAATGAATTCGGTCAAGAAATTGAAGAAATGATGTTGAATCTTACAATATCACAAGCTGACGGTGATAAAAATGCTCTGAAATGTCTTCCCCAAATTAATGAGAAATTAGCAATAACGGCTTTCGCAAACGGATTACGAGATCCGAATCTAAGAACCATTATTAAAGCACGTAACTATTCCTCGCTAAAGATGCTATTAGCGGAGCTAAAGACGAAGAGATTCATAATAGAGCCGGTACTGGTACTTCTGAACAAATATTTCGATATTCAACTAGAAACAAACGCAGTACTAGAAACTTTCGCGGTTCAAGGCAATTCAATCAACGTGGAAATTATCCCCCTCGAGCAATTGATAATAACTCATCCAACAACAGAAACAACCCAACCAATTCTTATCACCAAACCTCTCGCGGTAGATTCAATAGGGGTCGTGGTTCTAATAGAGGATCTAGATACTTCAGAAATAATTATAATCAAAGGACTTTTTTCCTAGAAACTCAAGGACATTCAGAAACGCCGAACGCATCAACCGCAACCCAAGAAAATAACGATTTGTTTTTTCGTGAAAACAGACTAAATTAATGAAAAACATGTAACTATTTTGAGTATGAATGGTTTAAATTACGTATGTATGAGAAATGGGGCGAATGTTTTGAAATTCTTATCAGACACAGGTGCGAATGCTAGTGTGATTTTTGAATCAAGCTTGGATGGTAATTTCAGAGTAGATGGAAGAGAGAAAATTAAAGTACAGGGTGTCGCAGGATACGTATTTTCCTTGGGTAACGTTGGTGTCAATCTTGAAATGAATGGTATTAAGCTATTTCATGAATTTATCGTAATGAAGCATTTTATAGAAAATGTAGATGGAGTGTTGGGATCAGATTTTTTCACAAAATTTTCAGCTGCAATTAATTATGAAGATTTCAAAATGAGTTTAAATGTTCGCGGTGAAAGAATCTGTTTACAACTTGAATCAGATTATGATGTAACTACTACAATTCCAGCTAGATGTGAAATAGTAAAATATTTAAAATGCGATATTGCCGAAGATTGTGTTGTCATAGCAGACCAAATCTGCGAAGGAGTTTTTGTAGCCGGTTGCATTAGCAGACCAGTAGAAAATTATATTCCAATCAGGTTTTTAAATACGAACGAAAAAGAAATAAAAATAAGAAATTTCAAGCCATACGTCGAACCGCTGAATTTTTATTCGATTTGTGAATTCGATGAAAAACATATGACAGTAGATCGTATCGAGGAATTACTATATTCAATAAATGTATCTAATCTGAATAAAGAGGAGAAAACATCAATTCATAAAATTTGTGCGAAATACGCAGATATATTTCACCTCAAAAATGATAATCTGACGGTCACGAATATTTGTAAACAAAAGATTAAATTGCAGCCAGGTGCATCACCTGCCTACATTAAACCGTATCGATTACCGCACGCCCAGAAGACGGAAATAAATAAACAAATAGAAAAATTATTATCAGACAATATCATTGAACCGTCAAATTCGCAATGGTCAGCTCCATTACTAATTGTGCCAAAGAAAACTGGTCCTGACGGAAATAAAAAATGGAGAATTGTTATCGACTACCGACAATTGAATAAACGGATCGAAGATGATAAGTTCCCCTTGCCATGTATAGAAGAAATTTTGGATTCACTATCAGGAGCAACTTATTTCACACATTTGGATCTGTACCAAGGCTATTATCAACTAGAATTAGATCATGCTTCTAGACCTTATACTTCTTTTACCTCGGATCGGGGTCAATTTCAGATGACCAGAGCACCGATGGGTCTAAAAACTAGCCCAAGTTCTTTTTCAACAGCTATGACTATAGCCATGTCAGGACTTAATTATGATATCTGTTTCATTTACTTAGATGATTTGATAGTATTTGGCGATAGTTTGGAAGATCATAATCAAAATTTGATCAAAGTATTCCAAAGACTTCGAGAAGTAAACTTGAAATTAAATCCCATCAAATGTGAATTTTTGAAAAAAGAAATTTTATATTTAGGCCACGTTATTACTTCAAGAGGAATTTCTCCAGATCCTGAAAAAATACGAGCTATGCAAAATTTTCCCCTCCCGAAAGATGGTAAGGAAGTTAAAAGATTTGTTGCATCTGCGAATTACTATCGGAAATTCATACCAAATTTTGCCACAATTTTATTGCTTCGCCATTAAATTTCTTAACGCGAAAAGGGGTTGTTTTTCAATGGACAGCCGCATGTCAAAATTCATTCGAAACATTGAAACAATGCCTTACATCACCTCCAATTTTACAATTTCCAGATTTTTCAGAAAATAAACAATTCATTTTAAAATGTGATGCTTCAGGAGTGGCTTTGGGGGCAATTTTGTGTAATGACAATGACAGACCGGTTGCTTATGCAAGCAGATCATTAAATCCAGCTGAGAAAAATTATAGCACAATAGAAAAAGAGTTATTAGCTATTGTGTGGGCAGTCAAAAAATTTAGGCCTTACCTTTACGGCAGAAAATTTAAAATTTTCACAGATCACCGCCCCCTCATTTACTTATTTGGCATGAAAAACCCATCTAGTCGATTGACAAAATTCCGGTTAATATTAGAGGAATACGACTTTACGGTCGAATATATCAAAGGAAAAAATAATATTTTGGCAGATTCATTATCAAGAATAACATTAGACTCACAGAATTTAAAAGACTTAGCAAACAATGAAAAAGTGCTCGTTATGACTAGAGCAAAATTAAAGGCTACTGACAGTTCAAAGAATAACGTTGAAGACAATTCTAGTAAACTAGCACACGATTACAGGCCTGATCACCCTGGAATCGTGGAATTATTGAAAAAACCACTAGAATCCCTAGAATTAATACCGATGGGAGATAAATCCTTCATCAATAAGCTAAATAAAAGTCGCGACAATAATAAATATTTCAAACTAAATGACTTTGTATACGACATTGAGAAAAAAAATGATTCATGAAACAAGATTCTGGATCAACGCTGATTGCCTCAGGGACTTCGTTGACAGACTTGAAATTCATTTTGAATAAATATGCAGTAGCAGAGATATTCATTACGAAAAACGAAGGTACCGAAAATTTAATAAAAGAGTTAGCTAACGCAAGGAAGGAAATTGAAGAGAACAATTTGAAAATTTGTATTATTAAGGACGTCCAGAAAATTGAAGATAATGACAGTAAACAATTAATACTAAATGACTTTCATATTCTTCCCACTGGAGGACATGCTGGGATCAATAGAATGTTCAACAATATCAGACGATATTATTTTTGGCCAGGCATAAAAAAAGACATAGTCAACTATGTCAAACGATGTCATTCTTGTCAAAAATATAAGCATTCAATTATAACGAAACAACCGCTTCAAATCACAACAACTGCAAGTTCAGCTTTTCAAAAGGTATTTCTAGATCTCGTGGGTCCACTTACAACCGATATATCTGAAAATAAGTATATTCTTACTACTCAGTGTGAATTAACAAATTTTGTAGGGTGTTATGCTTTACCAAGCAAAGAAACTAAATGTGTTGCTAAGGCATTTGTTGAAAATTTTATACTACAGTATGGCATCCCAGAAGTCATTGCCACTGACCAGGGAACTGAGTTCATTTCCGGTATTTTCAAAAACATATGTGAACTACTCAAAGTCAAGCATATCAATTCGACAGCATATCATCATGAATCATGAATCTATTGAAAATACTCATAAACACTTAGGTGCGTACTTGCGAATGCATTGTCAAAACCATCCAGATTCTTGGAGCTCTTGGATTCAATATTGGTGTTTCGCTTATAATAATACTGTTCACACTCATACAAAATACACCCCTTTCGAACTAGTATTTGGAAAAAGTTGCAAACTACCCTCCAATCTTTTGAACAGAGTGGATCCAATATATACATTTGAAAATTACCCACTTGAATTGAAATATAGATTGCAAAGAGCATGGAATGATGCTTCAAATAATTTGTTAACCTCGAAAATTAAAAGAAAAGAAAAACTAGATCCATCTAGAAAGGAAATTAGTTTTAAAATAGGTGATAGTGTATTAATAAGAAATGATGCAGCGGGAAACAAGAATGATGAACTTTTTAAAGGACCATTCGCTGTGTTAGAAGATAAGGGCCCTAATGTAGTTATTTAAATAGGTAATAAGACTAGTGAAATTCATAAAAATAGGGTTAAGTTGTTTATTCAATAAAATATGTGATGAAAAGAAATATAGATATAATTTATGTTTTATTTAGTGAGTTAAGTGTGTTGAGGTTAACCAATTTTGTCAATATTGTTTTTTGAATTTTCCTTATCATTACTATAAAAAAAAAACTTGTACTAGGGTAAAAATTTTTTTTTAGTTAACCGGGGGAGGTGTAATGGACTCATAATCATAGTTATTGTTCAAACGAAAATATTGAAATTCCTTAAAGTGCAATCCCCTTTTCACAGTACGCTTTATTCGAAATATGATAACCAACTTATTCCACCTAGTTTGTTAATAAATTAAGCCATTGTCCTCCGTGTATTCACATAGTGATGATACAACAAATTGTCAATAAGTAGGTCGATAGCATAGGGAAATGATTTTACTTGTAGAACAAGGAATCGAGAAATAGACTTAGTACAAGTAACACTGCTTATTTTATTCTCCTGAGATGGTTCTCCATCTATGTCCAATAAGAGCAAATTAAGTTAGAGACCCAAATAACACAGTTTATTACATACCAAAAAAATGGGTTTCAAACTTTGAACCTAATTTGAGATGGAAAATATTGTATTGAGTGATTGTATACTTATGAAAATATGTATTTCCCAACACAACACGAAGGAACAAGTGTACAGTCAATTAGAAGAATCGCCTTACCTTCTCGAGCAGTAGGTGGACGCAAAGACCTTATCTTGATAACCACTCCACGAACAAATAATAATAATAATAATAATAATAATGGGGCTCTGGAATGGTAAGTTCTAGAGTACGGGCTTAGCAAACCCGAGGTACCCGAGCTAAACCTGGCAGTAGGTATAAAATGCAACCCATAATGATGGTGCAATTAAGGAGTAGAAATATTGAGTCGCTGCCTGAGGATCGTCAGGGCATGTCTGGAGCTGGCGCTGGACATGACAGCATGCGGGACGTCAGTGGCAGGGCGCTGAGGAGGCGGGCCCCTGTCATACAAAACACTACAGCTCAACAGGAAGAACCAAGGAGGCAAACAACAGCAGTGCCACCCCCTACAAATAGTGCTACGCAGGATCTTCAACCAGCGTTCACTCAAGCAGGGTTACCCAGAAGACGCATGAAATGGACAAGTTGTATCAATGAAACGATCATGCGCATCTACTATAAAATAACAAACCTGGGTCAAGAACTAACTGGATACAGACAACGGTTATTCAATGAATTCAAGCGATGTTTTCCAGATCTACAAGTAACTGAACAGAGGATAGCTGACCAATATCGCGTAATCCTCAGAAACAAACTTATATCAGAAGACAGATTGCAGGAAATTAAAAATGAAGTTGTCAATGAATTAAACAACGAAGAAAACCATAATAGGGAAGAACACACAACTTCTGGAAACAGAGAGCACAACCATGGAGCAACACATGAAGAAAGAACAACTGAACTCCAATTACCGCTCCAAGAAGATATTCAAACGGACGACGAAACACAGAATGAACATTCATCACCTCAGATTCATACCTCGGTAGAAACTGCCCATAAATTTTCGAACGAAGAACGACAAGCTCTAGTGGAACGTCTTGAATCAGCAATACACAGATTATTCACCGAATACAACGGCACTGATCCACTCTCCAGACCAACACTACCTAGGATCAGATCATCCAAAAAGCTTGCAGTCATCCTCAAGATAATGAACACTGATGTCATACCAAAATTCCTTTCAATGGCAACACAACTGGAAACGATCCATCTCATCCTTTATTGTGCCGCAACAACTGTAGTGGAAGTGCTAGGCATGAAGACCAAACCAAGACAGCACTCAAATCAACCCTGTCCACAACCTCGCCTACCTCACTGGCAAAGGAGGCTGGAGGAAAAAGTTCAACGCTGTCGGCAGGACATAGGAAGGCTGACACAATATGAAAATGGCATCAGAACAATCAAGCTGAAATCGTTGGTGGAATCGATAATCTATCGAAATCGCAAGCACTCAAGCTATGAAGAAGAAAACACAACAGTAAAGCAGTGCATCGACACCCTGAAACAAAAACTCAGTGTCTACTCCGAGAGATTGCGAAGATATAAAGAGAGCAACAGGAGGAAGCAAGATAACATCTCCTTTGAAAACTCGGAGAAAAATTTCTACAGACATCTGGATGGAAAACAACAGAACTCCCCAAACATCTATCCGAATAAGGATGACATGGAAAAATTCTGGACCGAACAACTGTCAACACCTACTACTTACAACAAAAATGCCGAGTGGATAAAAAACGAAGAGAAAACTCAAACCAACACCGCACAAATGTCCCTTACGATCATCACAGAACAAGAGCTTTCGGATATTCTCAAAGAAATGCACAACTGGAAATCACCTGGACCAGACGGGCTCCACAGTTTTTGGCTGAAAAAATTCAACTGTTTGCATAGTAATTTAACTAACGCAGTTAATGAAATTCTACGAAATCCAGAGAGTATGCCCTCCTTTCTGATAGAGGGTATAACTTATCTTCTGCCAAAAAATCACCAAAGTACAGACGATCCAGCAACGTACAGGCCAGTGACATGCCTGCCAACTATGTACAAGCTCATAACATCTTGCATTACACGTCGACTATACTCCCATTGCGAACGAAATAATATAATTGCATCAGAACAGAAAGGATGCTCCAGAGGTGCAATGGGATCCAAAGAACAACTGATAATCGACTCTATAATCTGCAACCAAGCCCATAAGAAGAGGAGAAATTTGTTCACGGCTTATCTTGACTACAAGAAAGCTTTCGACTCCATGCCGCATGAATGGCTCATAAAAGTTTTAGAGATCTATAAAGTAGATCCAAGAATAGTGAGCTTTCTCAAAACAGTTATGTCAACTTGGCGAACTAACATCGAAATCAGCGGAACAGGCATAAGAACTGGCACAGTATCCATCAGGAGAGGAATTTTTCAAGGAGACTCTTTGAGTTCATTGTGGTTCTGCATGGCAATGAACCCGTTATCAACTATTTTAAAATCCTCCAGAAAGGGATTCAACCTGAAAGGCAACACTAGCAATATGTTGATTAACCATCTTTTATACGTCGATGACTTAAAACTGATTGCAGCAAACAGAGACCAACTAGAGTGCCTACTACGACTAGTGGAGATGTTTTCCAAAGACGTCAGCATGAACTTTGGACTGGACAAATGTCGTTCCCTAAATATAGCAGGAGGGAAAATCCAACAGACACCTCTCACCTTATCTAACGGAGAAGAAATAAAGGCAATGCTGGCAGGTGATCTATACAAATACCTAGGTATGAAGCAATGTCAAAGGATAGACCAACGAGTGATGAAGGACGAACTAACAGCAGAGTTCACCAGAAGAATGAGGAGCGTTCTGAAAACGAAACTGAACAGCAGAAATCTCACAAAAGCTGTTAACACCTACGCTTGCTCAGTTCTCACCTACTCTTTCGGAATAGTAAAGTGGAGTAATACAGACCTAGATCGTCTCCAACGGAAAATGAGAACACTATGTACAAAGGCCAACAAGCATCATCCTAAATGCTGTGTTGAAAGAACAACAATTCCAAGAACTCAAGGCGGACAAGGCTTTGTGGACATAAAGAAAATGGCAGCTGAACAAATAAACAACTTGAGAAATTATTTTACAGATAAAGCAAACACATCGGACTTACATAAGATACTGATTGAAGCAGATTGTTCAACACCTCTATTACTAAGCGAGCACCCTCATGAAAACACCACTCAGACGGATAGTGATAAAATTCAAAGATGGAGAGAAAAGCCCCTACATGGAAGACACCTGAACGAGGTCACCCAGGAACATGTCGACATTCCTGCGTCGAACTACTGGCTGACTTCTGGAAGATTGTTTCCTGAGACAGAAGGTTTCCTCCTTGCCATTCAAGATCAAGTAGTGCAAACTAAAAACTATCAGAAATATATCATGAAGGATAGGAGCCTCACCGACGATAGATGCCGCTACGGATGCCAAACATCAGAAACAATCCAACATATCACAGGAGGCTGCCAAATGTTTGCTGGAAATGAATATAAGAGTCGACATGATGCAGTTTGTAAAATACTTCATCAGGAACTCGCCATCCAACTGAAGATTCTGCAGTCCGAAACAATTCCATATTATAAGTATCAGCCTGAAGTAATACTGGAGAACAACCTTTACAGGTTATACTGGGACCGCACAGTACTTACAAATTTAACAGTTGCGAATAACAGGCCAGATATAATCCTAGTGAAGAAAAAAGAGAAGAGAGCAATACTTATAGACGTAGCCATCCCGAACAACAACAATTTACGTCAAAAATATGCTGAAAAAATATCGAAATATCGAGAGCTTGAACTTCAGATTAAAAGGCAGTGGGGAATGTCTAGTACCAGAACCATTCCCATTCTCATATCAACCACAGGAATTATTCCTAAGAGCCTCAAGTCCAACCTCAAGGAGCTAGATTTGGATGAAAACCTGTTTAAAGTAATGCAAAAAGCAGTACTTCTTGGTACTGCTAGAACGGTAAGGAAGTTTGTAGGTCACGATGGACACCAGGAACAACCATGGAGGGAAACATTGCAAAATCAACTACCACGACATCAACCGAGAGATCCAGGACCAAGCAACGAAGGACGAACAACCCAGGACCCAGGAGAAGAAGAACACCGAAGACCTCAGAGCTCAATCCCCCTGATACTTGCTATCCGGGATGAGTGAATGTTCCCCTTAGTAGGGAGTGTGATAGCCGATCGCTAGGGGGTGTGAAAAATCACACCCTTTCTACGCTAATAGGCTCAAGTCGATAATAATAATAAAGCTTTATTTCAGATAACCTGACTACAAAATCACAATTAAATGAAATGACGTCAACATAAAAAAAAACATTTCAAAACATTGCCTCAAAATATTCGTTCAAATTATATGGCTCTAAGTTCAACAAAAATTTTTTTATTTCTTTTTTATAAATGATGAAATTTTCAATTTTTTTAATTTTTTCCGGTAGTTTATTATACACCTTGATGCACATATAACCAGGACTCTTCTCTGTAAGTGATAGTCTATGTGTTGGATAGTTTATATTAAGAGTCCTTGTGTTATAAGGGGCATTTACATTATCTTCGATAAATGATTCCCTATGTTTATGTAGGTATATTGCACATTTATACAAATACAGTGCGTATACAGAAAATATATAATTTTTTTTAAAAACACCTCTACATGACTCTCTAAAACCTAGTTTGTACATGATACGAATTACTCGTTTTTGAGCAACAAACACTTTTTCCAAATTATAATTTCTACCCCAGAATATTACACCGTATCTCATAACCGACTCGAAATTTGCAAAATATAACACTCGTAGTGTATTAACATTCATTTACTGTGACGAAACTCTCATTGCAAAGCTAACTTTGTTTAATTTCTGTAAAACGCTTTCTGTATGTTCCTGCCAGTTTAAGAATTCATCAATGTAAACACCGAGGAACTTAATACACTTGGACACTTCAACATTCATTTCTCCAAAATGCATATTTTCGGGTTTCACTTTATTTGAGTTTTTCGTATCAAATAACATCACTTTGGTTTTTTCGCTGTTCAAAATAAGTTCATTTTGATTGAACCAAGATTTCGCCCTCTGAAATATTTGGTGTCCTCTTTCTGTCAACTCTGTAACGTCTGCTCCGCCTATCACTATGTTGGTATCATCCGCAAAGTTAATAGTCAGTTCATTTATATTCGTGGCTATGCTAGGTAGGTCATTCAAATAGATCAGAAATAATAGAGGTCCCGCTATGCTGCCTTGATCTACTCCTAGGATATTCAATAAAATTGATGACTTACATAGAACACCTTCTCTCTCGACAATAACACGCTGTTTTCTATCTGTCAAATACGACTCAAACCACTTCAGAGCATTTTTTCTTATTCCAATCATTTCTAATTTCTTGAGTAAGTATTTCCGATTCAGAGAGTTGTAGGCCTTTGTTAAGTCCAAAAAGATGCCGAGTGCTATTTTGTTATTCTCTAGGAACTTAATAATTTCCTGGGTGAACTGAAATATTGCTGTGTGTGTTGATCTCCCTTGCAAGTACGCATGCTGATTTTTTGTCAATATGTCGTTGGATTGGAGGAAGCAAATTATTCTGGTGCACATTAAAAGCTCAAATACCTTAGAGAAACTTGGTAAGAGACATATTGGTCTATAGTTTTTAACATCTTCAGGATCACCATTCTTGAAGAGGGGTTTAATTAGAGCAAGTTTCAAGGCATCTGGAAATATACCAAACTTGAAAGAGTTATTGATCACATATGCTAGAATAGTACAAACTGCATCAAGTGACAATTTTACCACGACTGTCGGTATTTCATCATCTCCAGAACTCAGTTTGTTTTTTATACTTTTTGTTAGTGTTTTTATTTCTTCGGGATTAGTTGGTCTTAAATAAAAAGATCTATCATTTCGTATGATGGATTCATAATTCATTGGCATGGTTTGAATTTTTTCTAAGTCATTGGTAACGGCCTCGTTGAAATAGACATTAAACATATTCGCGACCATGCTTAGTTCACCCTTTACTTTACAACTCTCTGAACTTCGAGATTTTCCCCTGATTTCATTGCAAATCTGCCACATTGTCTTACTTTTGTTATCTGATTTATTTATTCTGCTCTCATATTGCTTAGTTCTATGTTTTTTTTATCAATGTATCA
Source organism: Propylea japonica (assembly GCA_013421045.1). Taxonomy (NCBI): domain Eukaryota; kingdom Metazoa; phylum Arthropoda; class Insecta; order Coleoptera; family Coccinellidae; genus Propylea; species Propylea japonica. The sequence goes on along the minus strand of CM024240.1, from coordinate 101,359,401 downwards.
TACTCTATTTTTGTTTTTTGTAAATATCATTTAAACTTGGAAAATAACTTTTTAACAGTAGTAGTTTATCTAATTTGCTTTTAATATTAGTCAGCTCATCACTCTGTGTATACTTTTTGGTATTACGATGTATTATCAGCGGTTTTTTCGGAAAACATTCCTCGAAAATATAAGAGAATATTGACATGAAAGTATCCCATTGATTATTCACATTTCCTTTTTCGATGCTTAAGATTGACTGCCAGTTTTGTTCATTTAATTTTTCCAAAAATAAACGTTTATTATTTTCGCTGAAAGATCTTTTGTAAATTTTACGGTTTTCTATATTTTCATTCGAGTAAAATCTGAGCTTTTGTGCCATATGATCTGATAGATGCATATCAAAAACTGAGCATTCCCACTCTTCTATGTTGGTGAATATATTATCTATACAACTTCTTTTACTTCCACCAACTCTGGTATGAAATTTCACAGTTGGTTTTAGGTTAAATGATCTCATTATGTTGAAAGGTTCAGATTTATTTGCATTGGGTTCCATCATTGATTGAGCTCAACAACCGATCGGGATGGCAGGTCCTGAAGTTGGAGGGCTGAAGAAGGACTTTCACACTTGTTCTTTGTGACCTTTTCTCAGTTACGCCAATGATATCACTCACAGTGAAAGCTCTTAGTTTTATATTATTTGACCAAAAAAATTTTGAATGAAATAATGATCAAGATCAAATTTCATTGGAAATTTTGGTAAACTGATAACAATTAAGTTCATTTGATAATTTAGCGAGATGTCCTCATCTACTTCCATTAATAATTATCTCTTCTTGAGTGCAAAATCTAATAAAGATCCATCCAAATACTTAAAATTATATGCGTATGCTATATCAGACCAGGACTGTACTGAGAACGTTTCTATAAAACAATTATTCCATAATTCCCAATAGTTCGAACAATTTTGTTTCAGACAAACATTGAACCAATTCAAAGCAGAATCTGTCAGAAATAACCTCTAAGTTTCTGCATATTTATCTTGTGTAATTCCCACTCTAATACATTTCTGAACGAAAAATCAAATCCAACTATTAGCTTTGAAATTTTGTCCATTAAAATCTTCTATAAATATATCTTTTGCTAAAGATCTAGTAGATTTTTCTTGAATACTTGTGTGAGTTGGTTTTTCTAACGATGAGACCTGCTCCAAATATTCATCGTTGAATGCAACATTTCCTTCTCCATCCATGTAAATACCTTGTAATTCTGCATCCAGAGTGATCATCACGTTACGAAAATTATTTCTTAATTTCAAACTTTTTACCACATTTTTGACCACATTAGTATCAAGAAGTTTCTTGTGATGTATGCTGCTTTGTTTATCTCTTGGAAATTGAAAAATTTCTGGTTGATTCACAAGTTGTATAGTTTTGACCTTCACTATCGTACCTTTAGCAGCAGAACCAGCCTCAGATACAAAATGGAATTTAGCTTTGTTCTCCATTGTATTGAATTGCAAGTCTTGGATCACAAACGTCTTTTATGACATGTCACTCCTTTGATAAAAACAGTAAGACAGTTAGTAGCGAACATAGAAGTTTAACAGGACGTTCAAACTTACATATATATAGATTTGGACTCCTCTTGAAAAGGGACAGGGAAAAAGCCTTATCATCCGTAGACCATCGACGGCCAGTCGGAGGTTTATCAGCATTTCTCAACTGGGAATTTATGAAATCTGTCGTGACTTAATACAAATTTTTGTCTATGAACATAACTTTACCATTTTCATACAATTCTTTGAGATTTTGGAACTGGTCACGTTCTTTATGCAACAGATTTTTTAGTTTACATAATTTAGAAGAAACAGTCCTATGAATATGGTACATAGACTCCTGCTCAGTCCAAATTTTCGTGAGAAACCAGGTTTTTCAGAGAGGAAGGAATATTTATCAAAATGAGCGGGACCAGTTTCTGAACTAGAAATATCACATTCGTTGTAAGATACAGGGTTACTCAATGAAGTTATTTCAGAATTGGAGGACACAACAGTGTTGTGATCAGGGTCATTAATAGGAAACTTGATGCTATCTTAAACATAAACATAAACATTACTTTATTCTCATAATCAATGTATTACAAAGGAGAAGAGAAAACGTCAAAGACAACAACAAAATAAACTTACAATATGATCAGAAAGGATATTCCAGAAATTCCTTAATCGAATATGGTTCAATTTTCAAAATAAGCTTAGTTATTTCTGTTTTAAATTTTTTATTATCAGATAAGATGATGAAATTTCTGGGTAATAAGTTAAAAAGCTTTATGCACATGTATTTTGTGTTTTTCTCCGTAAGAGTCAAGGAATGCCTTGGAAAATGGTATGGAACTGTGCGCCTGGTATTATTTTTATTCAATAGGTCCTCAAAATATTCAGGATGTTTTCTCACAAACAAAACACACTCCAGCACGAACAGACCTGGAAGTGTGAGCATGGAATTTTCCCTAAAACGACCCCTACATGATTCGTTATAGCCTAATCCTATAATGGCTCTTAATGCAAATTTCTGCAGAATGAATAATCGGTTTAAATCGCTGCAACCACCCCATACAACAAGCCCATACCTGAGAATGGAAACAAAATTTGAAAAGTAGATCGTTTTCAGGAGTTCCACGTCCACCTTTCGAGACAGTACCCTAATCATGTAGAGCACTCTATTCACATGGTCAACCCATCTAAGATGACAGTCTAACAAAACTCCAAGAAATTTTGTAGAAGTTGACAATTTGACTGGCGTGTTATCCAAAGTTATTGAATGAGGATAAATATTCTTTGACTGAATCGTTCTAAAAATTACACACTCAGTTTTACTGACATTGAGTGTTAATTTATTTCTAGTACACCACTGTTTTACATATCCAAAGACTGAGTTAACCTGTTCAATACCCGAACTAATATTTTTACTACGTAACAAGGCACTCGCATCATCAACAAACAACAAAAGGTTAAGATCATTGATATAAACTAAAAATAAAAAGGGTCCGATCTTACTACCTTGGCAGACCCCTATATTGGTCGTTTTGTCCCCTGACGTAAAAACCTGATCTTCATCATCAATGCAAACCCTCTGAACTCTATCTGATAAGTAGCTTTTGAACCACTCAAGATGACAATCTCGTACACCATAAAAAGAGAGCTTCATCAAAAGGCGTTCATGATTTATGCTGTCAAACGCTTTAGACAAATCTAGAAAGAGTCCAATAGGGACTTCATCGTTTTCCAAAGCGTCAACAATATCACATATCAATTAAAACATTGCTGTAGTAGTACTTCTGTTTTTTAAGTATCCATGTTGTCTATCAGAGAATATTCTAAACTTATACATGAATGAACAAAGCCTGTCGGCCATGATTCCCTCGAATATTTCAGCGAATGAGCTGATTAAACTGATTGGACGAAAATTACTGACATCCTGTACATTCCCTTTCTTATGCAGGGGTTTGATTAAAGCTGTTTTTAGGGCAGATGGAAATATCCCTTCAGTGAATGATCGATACATAATATGAGCCAAGGGCGCTGCTATCACCTGAATAGATTTTTTAACGACAGTTATCGGAATACCATCATACCCACACGAACTTGTATTTTTCATTCTATTAACTACAACTGACTAGTTCTTTTTCAGTGATAGGGAAAATGTAAAATGAGTTACTATTAATATTATTTACCAAAGGATTCGGATCCTGATGTATTTGCTGTATATCACGAATAGGATTTGCATTCCCAAAAAAGTCACTGAAAGTATTTGCCAAATTCTCAAGATTATCGATATTTTTGAAAGTATTTTTGTCAGAGTTATTTCTTCCAGTTAATCTATTGAGTATGCTCCAAGAAGTTTTACTTTTATTTTTGCTATTGTCAATTAATGTTCTGAAGTAATTTTGATTCATTTCCCGTAACTTCCTGTCATAAAGAAATGTAATTTTCTTATAATGTTTAATATATTCAGAATTATGAGACGAAATTATGAATAGAGCATCCAAATATTGTTTAATTTCTTGAACCTCAGATGTTATGGGAATTCTTAGCCCTCTGTTTTCTTGTATGAACGTAAAAGGGAAAGATTCGTCGAAAAACTTTTTATAAATTTCATGGAATGCATTCCACAATGAATCTACACTAGAGGAAAAGTCATTTTCAATGAAACCCCAATCCATCTGCGATAAAGATGTTACGAATGCCGAAATAGTTGTGTCGTTAATTAAACGAATCCTCCTTTTCCCACTTATACCGCTCGACAATGCAGAGAAAGTAAAAACCTGGGCCCTAAGATCAGAAATGTTTTCATTTCTCACACAAGCAGAAGTGGCGTCAACAATGTTCGTTATAATATTATCAATACAGGTGGAAGGTTCATGAATCATAAACTTAGCATTAAAACTCTCAACAATAGATATGAACTTATTTGAAACATTATTATGAGAGAGCACATCGATATTGAAATCACCTGAAATTATGAAGTTACATGACTCCCTCGTGAGTTTATCAAGCAATTTGTGAAACTTTTCAAAGAAAACTCCAACGTCCGATGCTCTGCCGGTACATGGGCGATAGATGCAACAACAACCTTATAACCTCCAAAAAATGCTCCAATCGCGCTACACTCAAAAACAAAGGGAACTGGACCAACAAGTCCAGTACGCACTTTGCAGACAAAACCTTTCTCACAGTAAATCGCACATCCTCCATGCGCACCACTTTCACGGTTTAAGGACGCAGTTTTGTCGGCCGACCGTGGTCTAGTTGGTTGAGAGAGCTGACTTTTCGCACGGCGGTACCGGGTTCGAATCCTGGGTAAGACATGGACGTTGTGAAAAGTCTTGGTGGTGGTGTGGCGTCTTCACATCGCAAAGTAATAAATTAACTACGGATCATGGGAACATAGCCAGAGTTGCTGACCCCATATGTGTTAGAATAAAAAAAAAAAAAGGACGCAGTTAGTTCGTAATTATGAAATCTATAACACGGTAGTTCTTCTGCACTTTTCCAATGTTCCGTAACTGTCACAAACGAAGCGTCAACACAATTTATAAACATTTCCAATTGATTGAAGGAATTCCCTATGGATTGTACATTTTGGTGAATTAAGGTGTATACTTGTTTATTTAAGTGATTATTTTCTTTTTCTCCAGACGTAATAAAAAATCATTCAATCTCACTCCTTCTGGCCATATTTCTGGGTTTTTCAGTGCTTGAAAGTCAGATTCAGGAACAGCTATCTTAAAGGAAGAATATTCCTCCGGCCTGTTTGACTTTAGTTTAATACACTTGACATCAGGTATTCCACAAGTATTTAGATGTTTGATAACGGAATTTTCTACCAATGTGGGATGAAGATAGCAAACGTGAAGGTGTTTCAATTTAGTTGCCGACTCAATATCCATTTGATCACTTTTACATGTACCAAATATACTATTATTAGAACGTCTGTGTTTTTTCTTTCTCTCCACTAAAGTGAAACCATCATCACATATAGGGGACGTTACCTCAGACTGAGATTTATCCAAAATAGGCTGACTCAAAGCAGACCCAACTGTAGGTGTTTTATCTACGGAATTCATTGTATCAGCGACTTCGTGAGTTCTTTTTTCAACTCCAACAGAATTAGACTGAGATCTTAATCTTGATGTAGCTTTAGAAGATTTTTCATGTAAGTTTGAGTTTGTTTTAGCAATATCCGAAAACTTTTTGACATTTGTAGATAATGCTCCATTTTCAATGTATTTTATCAATTCCTTATTCTGTTCTCTCAAGCTTGAAACTTCACGTCGAAGGTTAGAAATCTCAAGTCTCAGATTGTCCATCTCAGGCACAAACAGATCAGAGAATGATTTGACAATGACCTCCTTGATGCAATTTATAGCTCCAATTGATAATTGTCCCATATCTGAAGAAACAATTCCCGAAACTAAATCAGTGCAAGCCAGTGGTGGAACAGCATACGCCGAGGGCTGCATGGCCAGCGGGAAGGCTGGTCGCTAGTATGCGAACTCCTGGTACCGGGGGACCCCAGGTTTAACTACCCTTGCTGTATCAACAGGCTCTGATGCAGTGGACTTAGTATTTCCTGCACAAAGACAAACCCATATATGGAACAGTCAAACACAAAAAAGGAAGAGGAGTCACCAAAGGAATCGCCAGAGACAACCATTGTTTCTGAGATTCCCATGGAGACGGATGCGGTTCAGGCTGACGAAGGCCAAACCGTAAAGACACCTGAGGTGCAGAACTCCCCAGTTCTAACCTCAACAATACCTGCCTCCTCAGCGGAGGCCATAACTGATGAAGACCGGCTCCTCGAAGGCACTTCTTCGGACGAATCTGTGCGGGCTCCGCTTAAAGAGCAGTCCAACAGACGACGTCTGAAGAAATCCGAGAGGAAAAGGTACAAATGGTTGGTGAGTCAGGGACATACGCACGAAGAGGCGCTCTTACTCTGCAAGCTGACCATCGCAGAACGGGAGGCCCTACATCCTGCTCCTGCTGTGAAGCGGGTCAGGTCCGAGGAGTCAACCCCCGAGCAAAGTGCGAAAAAGAAAGCTAAAACGCAACAACCTGGGTCGTCGACGTCTCGAGCTGATCCCAAACGGGAACAATCGAGACCCTCGACGTCTCAGGGGAAAGGCGTAAAGGGCACGCAGAGACCACTCGACGCTCGAGTTGCCTCCACAAGTAGGCCTCAGCAGAAGTCCGGCTCTCGAACTGCCGTCAGACCGCCCAAATCCACCTACAGCGGGATGCTCAAGGGAGTAAAGGTTGGACTCGTTCCGGCCGATCATCCCGAGAGCAACCTAGCGGTAGAGGATATGACCGAGCTGGAAAAAAGACTGGCTCGTCTTATACTGGGGTGTGAGGACAACATAGTCCCCACCTTCAATAATGTGGTATTTCGCCCAGGCTTCATGGTGATTAACTGTGATAATCAGGCTACAGCCGACTGGGTGAAATCCAAAGAAGAGGAGCTGCAACTCCCCCACATGAAGGTCCAAGTCAGGGATGAAAAGAACATCCCAGGTGCGGCGGTGGCCACTGCCTATTTCCCAAATAGCTTGGAGTACACCGTCGAGGAGATCCGGACCTTCATCGACAAACAAAACCCCAGTGTAAACACCGCTCAGTGGAAAGTGCTGAAGGTAGGGGACACGGGGAAAAACTGCCGAGAGATCGTTTTCTCGCTGGACTGTGGAAGCCTAGCCGCTCTACAAGCGCTAGATTGCATGGTCAACTACAGACTGGGAAAGGTCAAGTTTTGGACGAAAAAACCAGCGAGCACTCAAAGCTCTGCGGCTGCTGGCGAGGTGGTACCTGGGAGTTCTGGCGCCATGGTTCACGATTCTGCCCTAGCGGAGTCAGAGCCCTCGGCGTCAGCCCAGGCGACTGTTACGCCGGCTCCAATGGAAGTAGTCCAAACTTCCAGCAGGGCGGAGGAAGAGCCCAAGACAACAAAGGCTCTTAAGCAAGAGAAACCGGGGGACAGAAGGCCGCCTCCACTCCGGAAGGAGCGCGACAAGCGACCTATTCCCCGGAATAAAGGAAAACCGTGGAAACACACAAAGGAGGAACACCATTAGGTGCCTCCAAATCAACCTCCACCACGCCAAGGCTGCTACAGATGCGGCCCTCTGGAGGTTGGTAAAACAAGACCTAGACGTAATGCTGGTACAGGAGCCTTGGGTCATGGGATCCAAGATCAAAGGACTACCAAATGGGTCAGGTAAACTTATTTATCATGAAGGGGCGCTGGCCCCCAGAGCGGCACTCTACATTAACAAAAACTTACAATATCTGCCTCTCTCCAGATTTATACAACGCGACATTGCAGCAGTAGTTATGGATGTCCGTCTTCCCGGAGGTAACGTCAAAGTGGTCATAGCTTCAAGTTACCACCATGAGGAGGAAGCATCCCCACCCGAGGAGGTGGCCAATTTCGTGAACTACTGCAAAAAGCTGAACATGCAATTCATCATCGGATGTGATAGCAACGCACACCACACAGTCTGGGCGAGCTCTAATATCAACAGAAGAGGTGAGAATTTACTTGATTTTCTTATGACTGAAGGGGTGGGAGTAGCAAATCGGGGTAGTGAACCTACATTCCGCAATGCAATCAGGGAAGAGGTACTGGACCTTACCCTTATTAGCCCAGCCCTACATCACAAAATTTCGAACTGGCATGTCTCAGATGAGGCTTCCCTATCTGACCACAGACAAATCCGGTTCGACATCGACATTGAGCCGATAATACAGGAGCCTAAAAGGAATCCTAGAAGGACCAACTGGGAGCTTTACCGCTGTCTGCTGGAGGGCAGCGGGGAGCTTTCGGGGGTCAGGGGCATGGACTCTGTGGATGGCATTGACCTGGCTGCGGAGCACCTCCGAAGCCGGATTTTAACGGCTTATGAGGATAGCTGTCCGCTCAAACGGTCGACATCCAGTAGGGACGTGCCCTGGTGGAACTCCAACCTCGCAAAGCTACGTAAGAAAGCCCGCACACTATATAATAAATGGTCTAAATCTAGGACGCTGGAAGACAAGACTGCTTATAGAGCGGCAACGACTGAATATAGTAAAGAACTGCGTAATGCCAAGCGGAAGTCGTGGCGTACCTTTTGTCAGAGCATTGAGGACACGCCAAATGCCGCCAGACTACATAAGGTCTTATCAAAAGACCATAGTAATGGTCTAGGGCAGCTAAGGGGAATGGATGGTGAAATGACTGGCACAGATGACGAGACGTTGTCACTCATGCTAGAGACTCACTTTCCAGGCTCCCGAATCTTTCTGGGCAATAAACCGAATCAGGATGTCTCGGCACCCAGACGAGGAGCCAGAAAGATTGCCGCCAAACTCTTTACAAAAGAGAGGGTTCGATGGGCAATCGAGTCCTTCAAACCTTATAAATCTCCAGGCGGGGATGGCATCTACCCGGTACTGCTTCAGAGGGGACTGCAGGTCATACTCCCGGACCTCGTGGACCTCTTTCGACGGAGCTTCACCTGGGGATACATCCCTGAATGCTGGCGGGACGTGAGAGTGAGCTTCATTCCTAAGGCTGGTAAACGGCCAGGGACTGATGCAAAATCATTCCGCCCTATCAGCCTATCCTCCTTTCTCTTGAAAGCGATGGAGAAGATAATTGATCAAGATATTAGAGCGGGCTTACTTTCTAAGTTTCCTCTACACTAAGATCAGTATGCATATCAAGCAGGAAAATCAACGATTTCAGCTCTCCATAGCCTCACCAGGAAACTGGAGAAAGCCTTAGAGTTCAAAGAGGTTGCTCTTTGCGCTTTTATTGACATAGAAGGCGCGTTCTCGAATACGCCAAGGCAGTCCATCCACCGTGCGCTGGTCAAGAGAGGAGTGGAGCCGGCAACGGTTGCTTGGATTATGGCTTCGCTGAACAGCCGGATAATCAATATGCAACTGGGCGCAGCTTCAGTTACTGCGACGCCCGGAGACGGATGCCCACAAGGGGGATGCCTATCGCCACTCTTGTGGTCACTGGTCGTTGACGATCTTCTTAAAACACTTACAAGTGCGGGTTTTGAGATCTGCGGTTACGCAGATGACCTTGTGATAATGGTTCGGGGTAAGCATGACGACACAATTAGTGATCGAATGCAAACTGCCCTAACCTTAACTCACGAGTGGTGTCTCCGAGAAGGTCTCAATATAAATCCCAAAAAGACGATATTACTGCCATTCACCAAGAGGAAAAAACTCTCTCTTAAAACAATTACTATGAACGGGACCACCCTAACCCCAACGAACCACACCAAATATCTTGGTGTGATCTTCGACCAAAAACTCTCTTGGAGTTCACACCTCGAAGCTGTGATCAGTAAGGGCCAGAGAGCTCTCTTCATATGCCAGAGGATGGTCGGAGGTACGTGGGGATTAAAACCTGAACTAACGAATTGGATTTACAAATCCATTGTTCGGCCAATCGTGAGCTACGCGGCTCTCATTTGGTGGCCAAGAGCAAAACTAGTTTCGGGACAACTAGCCCTAGGAAAACTACAAAGAACAGCGTGTCTATCCGTAACAGGCGCATCTCGCTCCTGCCCAACTGCTGCCATGCAAGTCATCCTGGACCTGCCTCCTCTAGAGATTTTTCTGGAAAGCGAGGCGGCCAGATGGGCTCTCCGAGTAGCAAGGGAGCGGGAGCTGAAAATTGGTGACTACTCAGGGCACCTCCGCATTCTAAATGAGTGTAAGAAGCTTCAGGATGTAGTCACAGACAACCTCCCCTTGAGACACGAGTTTCAGAAAAACTTTACCACGACATTCCCAAGTCGTGACCAATGGGCTAATAAAGAATTAGTTTTCCCCAGAGGGTCTACGGTATTTTATACTGATGGCTCGAAAACTGAAGACGGACGAGTCGGAGCCGGTGTTTACGGTCCCTCAATCCAATTAGCCATACCAATGGGTCTCTGTCCTTCGGTTTTTCAGGCAGAGACACTTGCTATAAGGGAGTGCGTTGCGCTCTGTGCGGAACGCAACTACCAAAGAAAGGAAATATATATAGCATCTGACAGCAGAGCAGCCCTGCTAGCGCTTGACTCTCCACAAGTGAAGTCAAAGTTGGTCAGGGAATGCAAAACGTCACTTAACCTACTCGGAGAAAAGAACCAGGTCAATCTCATCTGGGTGCCTGGTCACTCCGGGATTCACGGCAATGAAGCGGCAGACCGACTGGCCAGGGAAGGAGGGACAACCCCCTTCACTGGACCAGAACCGTTTTGCGGCTTCCCAGCCAGTCATCAGGCAATGGCTATTAAGGACTGGGAACAAAAGAGGAAGCTTATGTCCTGGCGTACGACCAATGGTCAAAAGCAAGCTAAGTCACTTCTCTCTCACTCGACGAGCTGGACCAAGAAAGTCCTCTCACTCAGCAAATTGGAACTGAGGAAACTGACGGGCGCTCTCACTGGGCACTGTCCTGTGAGGTATCACTTAAAAAACACGGGAAAGGCGCCCGATAGTACATGTCGCTTCTGTCAAGAAGCCACCGAGACAGCTAGACACCTGCTATGTGAGTGTGAAGCTGTTCACCAGAAACGGTTACGGCATCTTGGCTCCAGGTTCCTAAAGCCTGAAAAAGTAATGGATGTGGCCCCCAGAAAGGTGGTGAAGTTCATTGAGACTTTGCTGCCGGACTGGTAAACAGCGCGGGGATGCACAATAGATCTTAAGGTCAAGGTGCTCGCAAGGTCGGTTTTGATCTGTCGCCCCTCCTCTAATCTAAATCTAAATCTAAAATCAGTTTTAGAGGTTATGTTGGCTGGCAAACATCCAAGACTTAATTGATCCGGATTTTTTTAATACCTCTAGTTTATCCACAGTTATTTCAACACACTGTGAATGAAACAAATGAGAAGTATTCCTAGAACACTGAATTGAATCATCATAACGACTTATCGACTTTAAGCACTTGCTGCACGTAACCGCCATTTTTCAGTTTGATCGCAATATTCTCGAAAAATTGTCGTCCTCAGACTTATCACTACATAAAAATAACTTTCCCAAACTTATCGCTTCGTGTAAAAGAATATGAAGACCGTTATCCCAGAGACTGTTGAAATGAATTTACTCCTCGATCTGCACACGTATAAATTTTCAGTTCAGAGTATTCAGAATGCAGACAAAAATTACTCCCATTCGAGAGATATCGATTTATTCGATTAAATCAGACACATCCACTGATTATACTATCATCGCAGTATCTGAAAATTTTGATGTCTCCAAACTTATCATAACATAAAAAGAAGGTCCCCAAACTTATCGCTTCGTAAACGTATATATCTTCAGAGGACACTATGGCAGATGTATAATTCTGATCATTTAGTAGATCATTAGGAAAAGCATCAAAACGAAGGCAGACACCATTAGGACAATTGAAATCGGATGATGAAAAATGCTCTTCACAAATATGAAAATTTGAACATTTCACACTCGTTGGGATATTACATGCTTTCTGCCAGGCTAATAATTTGGTTGCCTTTTCAGGAAAACGGAAGAAACACAAGTTTCTTTGATTTTCTGGGAGACTAGATTTATATGAATTGGTACAAAAGGGAAATTTACAAGAATTTTCAACTTTCGTTGACGGAACTATTTCGTTTTCATTCTCTTGAAATCGAATCATCATAGCTTCGCAAAACTCTGTTCTCCTGACGAAATCAGTTTCCTTCAAATGCTGTACCCTATTGAATTTATATGGGTGCATTTTATGTTTTTTTAATATCCTCCAACCACTCGATTGAGATAATCCCAGATCAATCTCGGCATCTTTGAGAGAATTTTGAGGATTCACACGAAAATATGCAAGAACTGTAATTTCGTTGTTCTCATCTTCTACTACACTTTTGTCTCTGTGTATAGTTTTCTTAACATTTCTCTCGTTGGTCTGGGTCGGTCAGGAAACCTCTCAATGAACAGTCGAATCGTTCTATCTACAACTTTATTATATTCTCCATGAAGTAGAATGAGATTTAAATAATCTTCATTGGTAAAATTAGGCATAGTGATCGATTTTATAACTTAATACGAATTATCACCAAATTAATAGTAAACACAAAATGCTACTGAATAAAGAGGAATTTGGCAGATGTTATTAATGATATCTATCATTAAAAAAAATGTAAAACATGGTAAGTTTTTGCATATGGTTCATAAGGAATTATTTATTTATCACTGGAGAGAAAACCGATGGCCCATTAGTTGAAATAAAGAGGTTTCCGATACAAATTCGAATCAAAATTCGCCATCTATTTAGGAACAACCTGTAACTTTTTTCTCTTGCATATTAGAGTAGGTAAATCTAAAACATGGTTTAAGTAACAGTTCCTGAAAATTTCATCTTTTTGGCGTGAAGGGAAAAGAAATAGCTGAAAATTCAAGACGAAAAACAGTTTTTTGTGAATAACTCAGAAAATATCCACTTTAGGGCGAGGGTATGATGCATACACTCACATTATTTTTTAACGTAGATTCAATATCTGCCATAAAAAAATGGGGTTCTAATTCGAAAAAATAGATTTTTCACGATTTTGTCATCCCTAACTTTGAAAGCGATTTTTTCACCCCCTGTATCATGAATCGCGATTTCGATTTTTGAAGTGGATACATCAATCTTACATCTTAAAAAATCCCAAAAATGAAAATTTTCCATCAAAAAACCTCGAAGTTATTCTTATTTCAGCGGAGCTCTATTTTCGATTTTTTTTTCGAATTTTTCCGCTCAGAGAGGTTTTCCCAACCAAAACTGAAAAATGTCACATCAAAATAACTTGAAATTTTCTAAGGAATCTATTTCTGCAATGGTGAAAAACGGAAGTTGACGTAATTTCCGGAAAAACCGGAGGTGCTCATGCCTTGAAAATATTTTAGATTTCATCAGCATCGTGAAATACTTATAAATGTTGAATTTAATGAAAATACGTTCAGTAGTTTCCCGTATAAATATTGGTTAGGTTCCTCGTGAAAGACCCTGTATATGAACGATGCTCAGAACTTGTTCTACATTATGTATAGGTACCTGAAATGAAACAAATTTAATTAAACTTTCTAGACAATATTTGGATCACTACATGAAGACTCGGGATTATTTTAGAGATAACTCAAATTTACTTACACAAATACTGATTGCTTATTTCAATCAATAAAATTTGAGTATTGAAGTTGGATGTTTACTATTTTCACGAAAGAATAGAGAATATGTCAGCATTTGTGTTTTCACCATCTAACATCACCTGAAAAAAACAATTGCATTGGTTTCACCTGAGGAAAATGATATTCATTTCGTACCATTCGTTGAATATCTACTTCTTTGTATTGGAAATATATTTGATGTATACTAAAAAACTGTCACTGGATTGGATTGGATTTTTTCATAATTTCATTGACCTCCTTCATTTCGTGATTGTTATATTGTTAAAATTCAATCGAGATATGTCAAACAATTTTACTGTAGATTTGGAGGTTATGTTAACAAACGTCATAGATCAAAGAAACTTTATATTTTAATTTGCCTTTCTTCTTTCAAAACTCATAAATGATCAGACGAAGATGACAGACAACCGAGCTCTGGCATGATGTCCAATCAGGTGGAAGGGGGCGTGGTTTTCGCGCCAGTGAAACTTCGCAGCAGTGGACTTTCGCGCCTGTGAACCTTCGCTGCAAAGAATTTTCTCTCGAGTGAAACGTTCTCGGCACCGTTATACAGGGTGATTCCGGAGGAGACCGTCAGATTTTAGGTGAAGTATACACTAGTCAAGGTTGTTTCGAAACAATGTTTGGTTTATGGTTGGGGACCTTTAATGAGAGTCTACAGGGTGATTTGTCCGATTCGACCGATTTTTCTTTTATTCATAACTTTGGTATGGCTTGATCAATCTTGATGAAATTTTCAGTGTAGAACAATATGATTGTCTTCTTTCAATAATTCCAACACTTTCTCAAAAACACAGGGTGGGAATTATGATAAGTTCAGATTAAGTTTGCAGGTTGAAAAAACACCCTGTACATTCCGTTTTCAAAAATTTTCTATTTGCTTCAGATTCTACCATAAGTTTACATTACTGGAGCGTTTTTATTTTTCTTGGCACACGTCCATTTTTCTTAGAAAAATTTTTCAAAGATTAACAATATCGTTTTTTCGCTCCAAGGCATTGAGAATATTCTGAACTAGATGGTAAAGCTGTATCGTCCAATAATACGAAGCTCTTCCTGAGTCCTAAAATAAATTTTCCAAATTCGAAATTCATTTTTGATCGCTCATATTCAGATGTATAAAATCATTTAATTCAAAAAATGTCTTTATACGTACGTGAACCAAAAAAAACTACATACTACTACTACAAATACAGAATAAACATTCGAAACATATGAAAGGCAAAATTATGGATTAGCATAAAATTGAGTCATTATTCAGGTGATTTTCAGCACACTTCCGGTTTCTATGAAGCGAATATTCCTAAAACATAGTAGTTTCGTTCAAATATGTACTCACTTATGGCGTTATGGTATGTAAAATATTGAATCACGAATGTATGATAAATAGTTTTGATGAAATTGAAAATTATCCATGAAAATTAAATCTCTATTTAAATCAAGTTCTTTAAGATCCATGGTTACCATCACAGGGAACCACAGAATGAGAATATTTAATAAATAATCTGTCACAAGAAGTGTATTTCAACATGCCTCAATTATTTACCCATGCGGAATATGCGGATATGATTTTGTTTATGGTTTTTGTAACGGAAATGGAAATGAAGCCAAAATGGAATACCATAGACGATTTCCCAACCGACGTCAACCAAATAAATGTACTTTCGGACGAGTATTCCATTATTCTAAAGAACATGGGCAATATCCTAGTAGGGCAGAGCACATTGATAGGCCTACTCAAAATGAAATTTCGATTCAAATTGTTGAACGGGTGGAGGAGGAACCGTCTATTAGTACTCGTCAAATTAGTACCGAATTAGGAATTTCGCAGAGCAAATTGAGCAAGACTTTGAAGAAAGAACAATTCCACCCATACCACTACCAAAAGGTGCAAGAATTGTTGCCACAAGATCTGCCCAACGATTACAATTTTGTCGCTGGGTTATTAGTCACCAACGAACTATTTTTCGTATTTTATTCAGCGATGAGGCTATGTTCACTAAGAATGGAATTTTTAATATCCACAATTCCCACGAATGGGCAAGAGACAACCCGCATTTGAAGAAGAGTCATAATACACAACACAGATTTTCTGCAAATATTTGGCTTGGAACAATAGACGGAAATTTAGTTGGTCCTCACATTTTTGCGGAAAGATTAAATGGTGAAATTTACCTAGATTTTTTGGAAAATATTTTACCAAATCTATTGGAAAATGTACATATCCGCTCTATGTACTTTCAGCATGACGGAGCACCACCTCACTTTGCATTGAATGTGAGAAATCACCTGGATGTAAATTATCCGAACAGATGGATTGGTCGTGGAGGCCCTATTGCTTGGCCACAAAGATCGCCTGATTTGAACCCTTTAGACTATTTTGTGTGAGGATATCTGAAAACAAGAGTTCATAAGGTTGAAATTAGAAGTAGGGAACACCTAGTTGAAAGGATTTTTGAGGAATGTAATATCTTGAAGCAAAATCAATCCCTCATTAGAAGGTCAATTGGAAATTTAATAAAAAGGTCTCGAATATGTATTCAAAAAAGGGGAAATCATTTCGAACATTCTATGTAAATTTTGTGTTAATCCTTAGTTTTGCCGTTCATGATATGTTTCGAATGTTTATTCTGTATAAGTTGTAGATTTTTTGGTTTAAGTAGGTAGGTATAAAGATATTTTCTGGATTAAATGATTTTATACATCAGAATATGAGTGATTAAATATGAATTTCGAATTTGGAAGAACTACTTTAGGACTCAGGAAGAGCTTTGTATCATTGGACGACACCGGATTACATTCCAGTTCAGAATATCCTCACTGCCTTGGAGCGAAATAACGATATTGTTCATCTTTGAAAAAATTTTCTAGGAAAAAAAGTATTATTTATCGAAATATATAATAAAACATGGCGCAGTCGGCGTTGCACTAAATTTAAAGTGTGAATTTTTAAATGTTGGAAGCGGATTGCCGAAATATTCTGATCTGGTAATAGCCACATGATGGGGTCCAATGCGGTGAAGTTGCCCCCAAACTTTGATATCAGGGCATAGTCAGCTTCTACAGATTGGAAGGCGTGGAAGTGTATGTACGGGGACTATCTGGTGAGCGTTGGGAAGGAAGAATCCACTAACAAGGTGAAACTCTCATTACTCAGAAATATGATGTGCCCGGAATCAACAAAAGTAATCCAATCCTTCAAATTATCCCCAAAAGATAGTGAAAGCTATACGAAAGTAATGAAAGAAATCGAGAAATATGTGAACCCCAAAGGCAACGAAGTTTTTGAAAGATATAAATTTAATGAAAGAAAACAAGAGGAAGGAGAAACTTTCGAAAATTTCTATACAAGCTTAAGACAGCTAATTGAATCTTGCAATTTCAATAAAACGAATGTTCCACTAGAGGATCAACTCCTAAGGGATAGAATAGTCCATGGAATAAGGGACAAGAACCTCCAAGAAAATTTGTTGAAAATCGACGACCTAACATTAGACAGGGCTGCAAATATGTGCAGATCTGCTGAGGTGAGTCGATTGCAGGTGAAAGAGATGAACCCAACTCTAGAAGTTGACGCTGCAAAGAAGAAATATGTTAATGTAAAGCAGAATCGACAGAAATTCATCAATTTTAATTTGGTCTGTTTTAGGTAGAAGGCATAAACTATGATATATCATATACATATATTACTGTACATATTTCTTCTTTTGTAATGTAGTTTGTATTTTACACGTATGTATTTTCTTTCTAATACCATTACTGCCTCAAATATCTTTGAAAAATGCACTCTTGTTGACTATCGCCTGTTCTAATACTTCGATAAAATCTGATGAATATATCAAGTTTGTCTGTACTTATTTATATTGACAAATACCTACAGTTGTTAATTTCAATTTATCTATTTCAAGTAGACAAAATTTACGTCTTTCATAAGATATTACTGTACATATTCTTTTGTTATGTAGTTTTTCCCTTTTTTATTTGTATTGTATATTATGTATGTATTTGCTATTGTGATTATTCTCATAATATATCATATTTCGTTCAATAATTTTTCATATTTCTGCCTCTAAATACATTTAAGATGAACTAAAATATCTCTCAGCTAATTGAAATTGTTCCTGAGTTAAGTCCATTAAAAATTGTTTATTGTCATATCCAATTGGCTCATTATCATTCAGCATAAAATTCAAGTGAACGATAATAAGCCAATTAGATATGACAATAAACAATTTTTTAATCGACTAACCCTAGATGAAAACGTTACGATATTATTTGAAACCCGCTAAATTCCCGTTATATCACCAGTAGTTCAGGCAACCGTCCGCATGGTGTCTCTGATGATTGTGAAACCACCTGTTAGTACGTGCGTTGGGCATCTAGAGAGTTTTATTTATCTATGATCATATTGTTCAATTTTTGATTCATGATGACGATAGGGTCCGTTTTTGGGGTAAAGAAAATATTCTTTGAGACGAAGAGTGTCTACGGCTTACGGAAGTAGAGAGCCATTCATAAAGAAAGATGCACACGTTCAAAATGGAGAATAGAAGAAATCTATTTCAAGTACTTCTCAACATCGAGGGGGAAGATTATGTAATCGAGACAGATGAATCAACGGCAGAAATGTTGTTAAATGGTAAATATAAATTCATTTTATTGAAGCTGCCGGTATTTCCCATTTTTTTAGATTATTCTGCTGCTGTGGATTATCTCCAGTCACATCTGTCTCAACAACAGAGGAATCAAGAAGCAGAGCAGGAAATTCAACGTAAGTTGAGATGAAATACGAAAAAAATTTCATCATTTTAAGTTAAAATACTTTCAAAATAAAAAATCCTTTTATTTCAGGATCACACAGAAGCCGAGGTGGAAGGAATGTCATCTGCTGGACCTTCAAATATGAACGTTAGGAGAAGGCTGGGCTCTTTGATGACAAGAAGAGCATCAAGGGAAGGCTGTGAACTTCTATCTTGGACCAAACGTAGATGACAGATGCAGACAGAAGTTCTGCAACCTCTCAAAATCCTACATAAAATATGTTTCGAACCAAAAGTTGACGGGTGCAGCATTTCAAGAGGAGCCACCATTTTTTGAACTACTTCATTTAATATTAGGTGAGTACTTATCGCATA
Organism: Propylea japonica; assembly: GCA_013421045.1. NCBI lineage: Eukaryota > Metazoa > Arthropoda > Insecta > Coleoptera > Coccinellidae > Propylea > Propylea japonica. Next base: position 101,340,540 of record CM024240.1, on the reverse strand, counting down.
AATAATTGAATTTTCTAATCTTGAATTCCGCTTTGAATGGGGTTAAGGAGAGAAACACAAAGTAAACCTGAAATACGTCGGGGACAGTATAAAGGAAATCAAAGAGGCAACAACACCTGCAGCAACACCTCAGGAGGATAGGTTTAAAAACCTCAAGATGAGGACTCCTTGGACCAGTAAAGGAGACCAGGTCCTAGAGGAAATAAAAAATAATCAGCTGCAGCAACAGCGGCAACAGTTCGAAATAATGGAAAGACACATGAAAAAAACGGAAGAACAGAGGGACCGTTTCCTCGACATACTAGAATCTCACTTCTAGGGTAAAAAAAGAAGGGAACAGGATTCTGATGGACCCTGCCGAAAAAAGTGATATATATTATATACGAGTATAAATAATAAATGAGTATTCATATATTTTTTTAGAAAATTTTATATATTTATTGATTATTAAGTTTTTTTTGTTCATAATTTATTTTTCTATATAAATTTTTATTTTGTATTATAATCTTTTTCTTTTACTGGTTGTCCTCCGTCAAATAAATAATTATGTCTTTTAAAATGAATGTTGGTTTTTGTTTGAAGTTTGTTTTGCTTATCTTCACTTCTGAGATATAAAAATATTTATATGTATGTATTGTTAGATAAATTTTAATTATTGATTATAAAGTTCCTGTTTTGCTAGTCTTTTATTTTTAATATTAGGTATAAGCATTGTATCTTTCTTTATACAATGGTATAACTACAAATATATATTATTTTCAAGATAAATATTTTCATTTCACTCAATCCTTTTCCTTTCACATATTATACAGTTTTCAATTCAACACTTAGATTCTCATACACATCTTACATACCACTCTGACAATTTTTGTTCTTAGTCATACTAGGACATACACAAACATCCTTACCCGCACCGGGATATGAACTACGTTTTCATTTATCAGATGTTTCTTCAGTGTTGGGGTTCAAAGAATATAATTAATAAGAAGAATAATATGAATTATCATATATAATATGTATTCAAAGAAAGCTATAACTAAATTAAACATTTCAAGATTTCTCCTTAAAAACTATCTCCTATAGAATCCCTTTCAATTCTTCCCCTCTGACGGTCCTCCTAGATAATTAACTTCTCTATCGGTATTATAATCTACCAAAGCCCCTTCATCCCATAGATCTCTATTAGTCAGATGAAAGTTGTGGAGAACACAACATGCAATAGCTATTTCAATTGCTTTAGAAATGTTATAGACATTTATAAATTGCAGCCTTCTCCATCTTCCTTTCAATAAGCCAAAGGCGTGTTCAATAACTACTCTATCTGCACTCAACATATAGTTATGTTTTTTTGTTTCCTTGTTATATTATTACCTTTATAAGGGGTCATAAGCCAACTTTTTAGTCCAAAGGCACTGTCTCCTATTAAATGGAAATTTTACTTAAAAAAATGCTGAGGTTCGTGTTCCTGAATTTGACGATATAGGGAAGAATTTTGGAAAACCTAAAAAAGTAATTACATTATTACTCGCATGATAATTATGAAATCTACAATATAATGAAATAATTATGTATGATTTGCCTCGAAACTATTCATACCCGAGAGTCATGTGCTGATTCAGGAAATCATACAAACACATATGTGAAAAAACAATTTGAATCACAAATAGCCATCAAATCTATTGAATATCTTCTATATCTGTCGATATAACTGTCTTGCTGGAATTTTTCTACTTTGACAAATATGTGTGTGCCATCTATTGCCCGTACTGTTCCTAAAGGTTGATAAAAAATTATGGAAAAGTATTAACATGAGGTCAGAAGCATTCGTCTGCTTGTTTATATTGAGAAGAAAATTTCAACCATTACAATATATTGAGAACTATCGGATTATTATCATTCATTTACGAATTCAACATACTTATTGAAATTAAGAAATGTAAAATAATACTTATTGAAATCTCAAAGCTAGGTTCCTTTAAAATTTCAAGTTTTGAAGTTGATTCGTTCTGAAGTTACCACATCCAAAAGTTGTCCTAAAGTTGTAAAACAGTGCTGTTTTTGTTTGAGTGTAGCAAAATATTCTTTCTTTACCTCGATAATGGGATAATCTTTGTACTACTGTTGATAGCTCTTGGCAGTTTGGAAAAATTATGTATTTGTGTTTAAGTTTAAAAAAAATTAATGTTCTATTAAGAGCATTCATTACTGTGGTGGATGAGATGTTGAACCTGTCACCTATAGACAGTAGGGTATCACCAGTAGCCAAATACCAGAATGATAGCAACACATGTGAATTCAAATCTATTGGATAGTGTGCTCCTGTATATTTTTTTTAATATTTTCTGTTCATCGGCCCTTCCAATCACTTCGGACAAAATAAAAATACTTTTTTTCGTCAAACGGAACATTCTGAAAAACTCTTCTGTAGTATTCACGTCCATGTTTGGAATAAATGTCGAATCACAGGAATGTGGACAGAAAAAGAATAATCAGTTATGATTTTGCCAACGTTTCGGAACTATTTGTTCCTTTCTCAAGGCTAGAAAAATATTATATTTATTAAATATACATAAAAACATTTGAACAAGAATGTATACCTCATCATACAGTTAATAAAACTTATATTTAGAATAATAACTAAAAGTCAAGAACGGATCGTGGTTCTGACGTAACACAGTCAACTGAACAAAAACAAAACAATAAAATCGAATTTTCAAATTTTGTGGTAACAATATATGTTGACATATCTTCACATGTTTGGTCTCAGCCAAATTAATTATTTCGACCAGCAAGTATTCAATGTGGTATTAAAATATAAAGGTGGACACACATATGATGACAAACACAAAACAGCACGTGGAGGCAAACAATTCGGCGTTGTTATCCATTGGGTATTTTTATTTTCGATATCAAGTGATCATAGACAGTACTTAAGTTGTTCGTATCCTCTCTATAATTCACTGTATTGTTTCCTCTTATATGTATCATTTCACTCAGGATCCGTCTGAAATAATGTTGTTCATAATCGAGAATCGATACATTTTCAAAATCAAATCTGTGTCCCTCTCTGTGTGTGTGTTGTGTAAGGGCAGTTTTATTTTCGGCTACTAATTGTCTTTTATGCTGGTGAAGAATTTTTTATTATTGTCAAGAATGTTATAGAATGATGTCGTGCAACCAAAATCTCTGAATATGTTGTGTAATTTATAAGATAAACCAGGGAAGAACGCGAGCTTGCAATACTTTAACTTCACAGTTCCCTCAGGTTGTGAGCTAATGTGCGTGCTGTTAGTTGTATTAACTACTGTATTGACATTCCCACTTTTATTGGCAAGACAAACCCGATCTTGTTTGAGTTTGTAGTTGTTTATCACTTTTTTGATATAGTAAGGGGGGTAGTTGTTGCTCAAAAGTATGTTTGTTATCTTTGTAATATTATTCTTTTCAAACTTTTTATGACTTAGTGATAGAGCCCTGTGAGTCAAATTGGTAGCTACATTTTTCTTTTGTTGGAAGCTGTGATTGGAAAGGAAGTTGAGACATCTGCCAGAATTAGATGGTTTTGCATACCAGTCTGTAATACGTCCATGTACCAGCAAAAAACGTCCATGTACCAGCAAATTACAAGCTGGTGTCTCTCGATGTTGTGTCCTTGTTCACAAACATTCCAAAGTCTTTAGTTATCGAAATAATTACAAAAAGATGGCGATACATAAGTTGTTTCACGGAATTAGACAAACACAGTTTCATTAAATTGGTAGATATTGTATTCGGCAGCAGCTACTTTATTGTCAACAATATTTATTATAAACAGTTGGATGGAACAGCGATGGGATCCCTTGCCAGTCCTGATTTTGCTAAGTTAGTCATGTTGGAGGCATTTGAGTATGTTTCCGGTAAGCTGAATTTTTACATCCCCATCATGAAAATATATGTTGACGATACATTTCTACTCGTACCTGAAGACAACATAGAGTCAACACTCAATATGTTCAACTCATTCCATGAAAAACTACAATTCACTATAGAAATGGAAAAAAATAACAGCCTACCTTTTCTAGATGTTATGGTTATAAGAGAAAATAACAAAATTATTACAGACTGGTATGAAAAACCATCTAATTCTGGCAGATGTCTCAACTTTCTTTCCAATCACAGCTTCCAACAAAAGAAAAATGTAGCTACCAATTTGACTCACAGGGCTCTATCACTAAGTCATAAAAAGTTTGAAAAGAATAATATTACAAAGATAACAAACATACTTTTGAGCAACAACTACCCCCCATACTATATCAAAAAAGTGATAAACAACTACAAACTCAAACAAGATCGGGTTTTTCTTGCCAACAAAAGTGGGAATGTCAATACAGTAGCTAATACAACGAACAGCACGCATATTAGCTCACAACCTGAGGGAACTGTGAAGTTAAAGTATTGCAAGCGCGCGTTCTTCCCTGGTTTATCTTATAAATTACACAAAATATTCAGAGATTTTGGTTGCACGACATCATTCTATAACATTCTTGACAGTAATAAAAAATTCTTCACCAGCATAAAAGATAAAACCCCTCCTAATATGCGGTCTAATCTGGTGTATAAAGCTACGGTTTCCTCGGAGAGATCGCCGACCGTCGCGTCCAGGCCGCCAGTCGCCGCGTTGTGACGGTTTTATCGAACCAATGCATTTCAGTGGTACCGCCTTTCTAGCAATCGCATAGCTGGACGGCGCCTGGAATATTCTAGAAGTTGAGCGAACGAACGATATAATTATCAGTGTATTTTATGATTAATTGCTTGTTGTTTTTCAATGTATATGTCTTTTAACTGTGTATTTAACTTATTTTGATGACGAGTAAGTAAAAGATTATATTAGACCGCAAAGAAAAACGGCTAATTATATTATATTGTATTTCAGACGGCCCGAAGATGGCTTTATAGCCGAAATCGATAGCTAAATATATTTTTTACTAAAAAACCATAGTGTGTCTCTATTCATTCAATAATAACCAGTTATAACATTTATACAGTAAACATACAATTTTTTATGAAGTACAGTACCTAATTCTAAGTATTTTTTTATAATGTAAACTATGTAGATAATTTCTATTAGAATACCAATATACCAATATATATAATATATAATGGAAGGAGGAATTTTGCTATGCTCTGAGACTTATTATAATTGAGGATCGTAGTCTTCTATCAGCAGCCAATTCTGGATTCATCCTCGCTATGTGTACCTCAGCATTGCTTCTATCGATTGAAGGTACGTCTAACCCTAAATCAAGCTCTGCTATATCATCATCGGTTTATTCAGATTCTGGTATATTATGTTCGATACATAAATTATGTAATACAACACAGGCATTGATGATCTTGGTGGCTGTCTCGGGGTCATAATGAAGCACTCTGTTTGAGCAGGCAACGAAATCTCATTTTAAGAACTCCCTTTCATCTTCTATTAAACTCTCTTATGTTTTATGTTTGATATTGTATAGATATTCTGGAGTACCTTCCATTGGTTCATCCTCTAAAGGAGTCATCAACCATGTTCTAAGTGGATACCCAGAATCTCCTGCAAAATGATTCAATGAATTTCATTCGAAACATAATGGAATCGAATAAACAAACAGTTATTATTATAATGAAATAAGATTCCTGTACCTAACAGATAATAATTAGTATTTCCAGCTTCAAGTAACCTCCTAGCATTGCTTGAACATTGGACTTGCCCCAGATGAAAGCATCATTTGTGCTACCAGGAATAAAGCTTCACATTCAATATTTGCAGATTATAAATCACAAATCAACTGGACATGTGATGAAATGATAATTCTTCCGATTGACATAAATGTTCTCTGGGCTTTCTTCATCATGTATTTTTGGGGGGATAGATAGCTATATGAGTAAAATCGATACAACCAACTATTCCACGGAAATTATATCTTTTGAAGAACCGTAATACCAACAATAATTACTCACTTGACTACAGTTTTCTTCTCTGAAACACTTACTCTAATCTTAACTGATTAAGTTGGTCATAATTCCCAGGAAACTTGACGAATCTTTGGAATATTTCATCTCTATTAATATCTATAATTTCGTGTACACATCTCGAAACAGAAGTTGGATATGGAAAATTGAAATTGCATCCTATCCATTTGGTAGCTTCCACTAGTAAAGAACCGTAAGGCAACCAAAATCTACAATGGAAACAATCATTATGTATAAATAAGGCAAGAACATTAAGAAATTTCACACTGAAAAATCACAATGGAAAGATACTTACGTTTAGTGGAAATATTTAAATCTTGAGCACGTTATTAACTCTGAGGAGGCTGAGGTCATATCAAGAGAAATTTCACCCATTCTTTCGAGAGACGAAACATTGGATGAATTGTTTGTCACTCAAATCATCAATTGGATTACAACGCTGTCTATATGTCCTTTATCACTTTGTTCCACAGTTTCCCGGACCTGGATTTTCGAGGCGGTTATTGCATGATATGTGGGGCTCTCAATTAGGAACATATTTGCCAAATATGAAGAAAATATACCGGGTGGTTCGTCTGGTACGGCCTCAGGAAAACGGGGCCAAATTTATAAACACCCCTGTATCTCGGCTACGAAGACAGTGAGACCCAATAAATGGGTATCTCTAGAACGTCTTGGTGCCACCTATGCACCTGTGAAGTATTTCCCTTTCCCAATGAAACACCCTGATAATGGAAGGAGGATTTTGCTATGCTCTGAGACTTATTATAATTGAGGATCGTAGTCTTCTATCAGCAGCCAATTCTGGATTCATCCTCGCTATGTGTACCTCAGCATTGCTTCTATCGATTGAAGGTACGTCTAATAACCCTAAATCAAGCTCTGCTATATCATCATCGGTTTTATTCAGATTCTGGTATATTTGTTCGATACATAAATTATGTAATACAACACAGGCATTGATGATCTTGGTGGCTGTCTCGGGTCATAATGAAGCACTCTGTGTTTGAGCAGCAACGAAATCTCATTTTAAGAACTCCCTTTCATCTTTCTATTAAACTCCTTATGGTTTTTATGTTTGATATTGTATAGATATTCTGGAGTACCTTCCATTGGTTCATCCCTCTAAAGGAGTCATCAACCATGTTCTAAGTGGATACCCAGAATCTCCTGCAAATGATTTCAATGAATTTCATTCGAAACATAATGGAATCGAATAAACAAACAGTTATTATTATAATGAAATAAGATTCCTGTACCTAACAGATAATAATTAGTATTTCCAGCTTCAAGTAACCTCCTCAGCATTGCTTGAACATTGGACTTGCCCCAGATGAAAGCATCATTTGTGCTACCAGGAAAAAGCATTCACATTCAATATTTGCAGATTATATCACAAATCAACTGGACATTGATGAAATGATAATTCTTCCGATTGACATAAATGTTCTCTGGGCTTTCTTCATCATGTATTTTTTGGGGGGATAGATAGCTATATGAGTAAAATCGATACAACCAACTATTCCACGGAAATTATATCTTTTGAAGAACCTGTAATACAACAATAATTACTCACTTGACTACAGTTTTCTTCTCTGAAACACTTACTCTAATCTTAACTGATTAAGTTGGTCATAATTCCCAGGAAACTTGACGAATCTTTGGAATATTTCATCTCTATTTAATATCCTATAATTTCGTGTACACATCTCGAACAGAAGTTGGATATGGAAAAATTGAAATTGCATCCTTTATCTTTATCCATTTGGTAGCTTCCACTAGTAAAGAACCGTAAGGCAACCCAAAATCTACAATGGAAACAATCATTATGTATAAATAAGGCAAGAACATTAAGAAATTTCACACTGAAAACATCACAATGGAAAGATACTTACTTTTAGTGGAAATATTTAAATCTTGAGCACGTTATGAACTCTGAGGAGGCTGAGGTCATATCAAGAGAAATTTCACCCATTCTTTCGAGAGACGAAACATTTTGATGAATTGTTTGTCACTCAAATCATCAATTGGATTACAACGCTGTCTATATGTCCTTTTATCACTTTGTTCCACAGTTTCCAGCACTTAAATCAACATTAACTGGGCCCGTATTCTCGACAAGTGATAATCGAAAACGAACACGCTTTCATTCGAAAACGAACGGTTTGGTATTCTTGACGCACGTAATTGGGAACGCATGCGTTTTCAAACCGAGTAATTACAGCGAGCGCTTTGTATCGCTCGTTCCGTAGAAACGTGTGACATGATTGACAGTTTGTTTTACATTTTCAACTTGAGAAATATAATCGAAATGGATGAATTGGTGCAGTTAATGTTGATTGAAGTGCTGGAAACTGTTGAACAAAGTGATAAAAGGAAATATAAGCAGCGTTGTAATCCATTTGGTGATTTGAGTGACAAACAACTCATCAAAATGTTTCGTCTCTCTCGAAAGAATTGGTGGAATTTCTATTGATATGCCCTCAGAGTACATAAAACCTGCAAAATGTGCTCAAGATTTAGATATTTCCACTAAAAGTAAGTATCTTTCCATTGTGACATTTCAGAGTGAAATTTCTTGATGTTCTTGTCTTATTTATACATAATATGTTGTTTCCCTTGTAGATTTGGTTGCCTTACGGTTCTTTGCTAGTTGAAGCTACTAATGGCCTTCTGTTTCGAGATGTGTACACGAAATTATAGGATATTAAATGGGTATGAAATATTCCAAAGATTCGTCGAGTTTCCTGGGAATTATGACCAACTTAATCAGTTAAGATTAGAGTAAGTGTTTCAGAGAAGAAAACTTTAGTCAAGTGAGTTATTATTTTTGTATTACAGGTTCTTCAAAAGATATAATTTCCCTGGAATAATTGGTTGTATCGATTGTACTCATATAGCTATCTACCCCCAAAATACATGATAAGAACGCCCAGAGAACATTTATGTCAATCGGAAGAATTATCATTTCATTGATGTCCAGTTGATTTGTGATCATAATCTGCAAATATTGAGTGTAAATGCTTTATTTCCTGGTATCACGAATGATGTATTTTTTCATGCATCACAAAAGCTATTTTCTTATATCCTATTAAATTTAGGTGCTTTTAGTTTATAAAACTATACATCTTTTCTCTGGAGCTGAATAATTTATCACCCATTGTTTAGGTAGGAGTTTTATAATAAACTGTTTTGATTGACTATTTTATTTCAAACTTATTTTGCAAATCTGACTCACACTTGTCTTTTCATTTTTAAAGTTAATAAGGTTTTTGACACAAACAAATAATGTGCTTTCTTATGATGAAATGTTTATGTTTGTTTTAATGATGTCATTTAAAAAAACATGTTGTGAATAAAATTTGTGACTGTTCATTCAAGATTTTGTTTGTATTAATAAATAACTCAGCTTAGGTACCTTCGAAGATTTATTCAGAATGGGTTGAGCAAAACTGTAACAACAAATATCACTCTTGGTGCTGATACACCAACATTTCGAGGGCACTGGCTATCCTCTCCTGTGTCCACGCAATTTCCAAGGTTTCTGCCTTATTTTCTTTTGCAATTGCAATTTCCTTTAAATTATCTTTCTTTTATGGCTAATTTTGCCATCATGCCAGTTTTAAATCATCATCTTCAACACTATTCGTCCGACTATTTTTTTTCCTTCTTGGTGTGAAAAAGTATTCGAAAAATTTCCTGATTAAAGCTCTTGATTTGCTTGCAGTACTTTTTCTGACTTTCAGTCATTTGAATTATTTCTTTGTCATTATTCTGTCTGATTATAATGTTAACGCTTGATTTCGCTAATGAATCTTCATTATATTAATTCAAATACAACACAACAATATAATTTGATTCTAATACAACACGAATGTCAATTGTTTCGCGAAATTCGAATATCACGTGCACCAATCCACCAATCACCGTTCGTTCCTGAAACGTCTGGCAGCGTTGCCAGATGTTTCTCTACTCGTTTATTCCATCGAATACGTTTCTAGAAACGAGCGGTCGTCAAGAATACCACTTCGAGAAAGTACTCGTTCTGAAACCATTCGCATCGATGCGCATACGCTCAGATTATCACTTGTTGAGAATACAGGCCCTGCATCAATTCATCCATTTCGATTATATTTCTCGAGTTGAAAATGTAAACAAACCGTCAATCACGCCTCACGTTTCTACGGAACGAGCGATACAAAGCGCTCGCTGTAATCACTCGGTTTGAAAACGCATGCGTTCCCAAGTACGTGCGTCAAGAATACCAAACCGTTCGTTTTCGGACGAAAGCGTGTTCGTTTTCGATTATCACTTGTCGAGAATACGGGCCCTGAACGTTGAAGTTGGACGTCGCGACCGACGGTTCTGATCAGACGAGTTTAGATTCGAGCGGTGAAGTGCAGTTCAACTTCCAGTGTTAAAGAGAGTAAAATTATTGTTTACGTTAGTTAATTCGGAAACGGAACCTATCTCAATGTTATACAAAGCTTCTCTTCAGTAGAAATTAGACATTTTATCCTATTGGTACCTTTCTTGGTGCTGTCACATTTAATATAAGTCTAAACTTGTTCGAAAAGTTCAGTGGAAAGTCCGAAATACTCCCTAAATTTCATTTAATTTCCAAAGAACCTTTCTTTGCACAGTAACATTGAATGCAACCTTCTGTATGACGTCTCAAAAATAATTCATCCACTGGCTTGTTTGGATCTTTAAGAGTTGCCATTATCAGCTCCTCGTCTTCTTCTTCCTTCATTAATAACAGAACTATTAATTTTGTCGGGTCCATTTTCGATCATTTCTTCTTACAACCACAATAAGTAGGTATTTCACGTGCGCATGTAGGCGATCCACTAATAATTCGAGCAAACCACTCCCGATGGAAATCGCTATCCTCGACTGCTGACCGCCTGGAAGCGACGGTCGACGATCTGTCCGAGGAAACCGTAGCTTAAGATTCCTTCCCAGGATTGTGACAGGGCGTATGTCGGCCAAAGGAGACAATACTTGAAGGACAGAATTCGACAACATAAGAATGATGGCAGACAATTAGTAGCCGAAAATAAACTGCCCTTACATAACAACACACACACAGAGAGGGACACAGATTTGATTTTGAAAATGTATCGATTCTCGATTAGGAACAACATTATTTCAGACGGATCCTGAGTGAAATGATACATATAAGAGGAAACAATACAGTGAATTATAGAGAGGATACGAACAACTTTAAGTACTGTCTATGATCACTTGATATCGAAAATAAAATACCCCAATGGAAACAACGCCGATTGTTTGTCTCCACGTGCTGTTTCGTGTTTGTCATCATATGTGTGTCCACCTTTATATTTTAATCCACATTAAATACTTGCTGGTTGAAATAATTAATTTGGCTGAGACCAAACATGTGAAGATATGTCAACATATATTGTTACCGCAAAATTTGAAAATTCGATTTTATTTTTTGTTTTTTGTTCAGTTGACTGTCATACGTCAGAACCACGATCCGTTCTTGACTTTTAATATTATTCTAAATATAAGTTTTATAACTGTATGATGAGGTATACATTCTTGTTTAAATGTTTTTATGTATATTTAATAAATATTTTTCTAGCCTTGAGAAAGGAACAAATAGTTCCAAAACGTTGGCAAAATCATAACTGATTATTCTTTTTCTGTCCACATTCCGTTATTCGACATTTATTCTGAAAAACATACAGGGTTTTTCTTTAAGTTGGCCTATTAGACGTTTTAGGAGAACTAGTGAATTTTTCGTTCTGAAATTTTAGGTGCAGCCTTGAGGGTGAAGGAACTCTTCGTCTAAAATATTTCAAGTCGACAGGTTAAGATGTATCAAAATACTGAATATACCACATGAATGCATGGAATCTTTACTATGAGATTGCTGAGTTTGGTTCCGTTCGCATAAAAAAATAATCGAGATATTGCATTTCCAAACTGGCAATGCAAATGTCAAATTTTCAGGAATTTGTGAATAACTTGGCAACAGTGCATAGCAGGAAATTTTTTTTTAGTGGGTTATACTGCAAATTTGGTATTGAATCGATACATAAATGAAAATAGGTAGTTCCATTTGAAATAAGAAAGTAGATATGCGTTTGAGATAGACGTGGCAACACTGTCGACTTGAAAATATTTTAGACGAAGAGTTCCTTCACCCTCAAGGCTGCACCTAAAATTTCAGAACGAAATATTCACTAGTTCTCCTAAAACGTCTAATAGGCCAACTTAAAACAAAAACCCTGTATGTTCATCGTAATGTTGAATCCACATTTCAAACATCGATATTTTAGGATCCATGGATTTGAACTTGAAAAGCATATACGTTAGGAAATCGAATTTTGTACTGCTTTGCATCTGCGAAATATACATATGAAAATCAGATTCAAATAGAATTTCGCTACCAAGTGCAATGATTAGTTCTAGTTCTTCTTCAATCATTATATTCGCCATTTATTGAACTAAGATTCAAGAAATAAACATACAAGGTGCGGCACGGAGGGCGGACGTTTTTCAGATGGGCATAACTTTCCCCCACTGAGGACGAGAGAAGTGGGGAAGGTGCCGTTAGACTCGTGTATTCCTAGCATTTATTTACCAGTTGTCGTCATGGAGCCTTGGACGGTGGAGCATCGTGTTTTCGCCTATGATAGTTTCGTCCGAAATAATGAGTCAGTCACGGTCGTGCAGCGTGAATTTCGTCGCCATTTCCACATTCATCGGAATAGCTATTCCCTCTCGAAACTCCATCCTTCGTTGGGTTGAATCACTTCGCAGACGTGGTGAACTGATCAACAGAAGACCAAGAGGACCTGTGCGAACAGTTCGAAAGCCTGAAAATGTTGAACGCGTTCGACAAGCCATTCTTCGCAGTCCGTCGCGATTTGCTCGGAAACATGCTGCTGCACTTCGCCTCAGTGATCGTTCGGTGAGGCGAATTTTGCATATGGATCTTCGCTTTTAGCCCTACAAATCGGCCATTGTGCAACAGTTACACCCCGGAGATTATGCACAAGGAATGAACTTCGCACGTGAGATGGAAGCACTGATCGATCAAAATGAGAACCTCATTTTGTTCATGAGTGACGAAGCCCACTTTCACCTCAACGGCATGGTTAACCGGCAGAATTGCCGTTATTGGGCTAATGAAAATCCGCAACATTTACACGAAAGACCGCTTCACAGCCCAAAAGTTACGGTTTGGTGCGCTGTATCGCAAACTCGCATCATTGGCCCTTACTTCTTCGAAGACGTTAATGGTCGTGCTGTTACCGTGAACTCAGAGCGGTACGTCGAAATGATCAACAACTTCTTTATCCCCGAATTACGACGGCAACGTGTTCCAATCCGACGTGTGTGGTTCCAACAGGATGGGGCGACCGCCCACACAGCCAGAGCATCAATGGACGTTATTCGCCATCTCTTCCCTGGTCGCCTTATTTCCAGGTTTGGCGATGTTCATTGGCCTCCCCGGTCCCCAGATTTATCCATATGCGATTTTTTCTTATGGGGACACCTCGAAGCTAGAGTATACGAGACCAAGCCCCGAACTCTGGACGAATTGAAAAGGGCTATTCGCGTGGAAGTTGCCCAAGTTGAGAGAGCGATGTTGGAGAGAGTCTACGCGAACTTCCAAGAGCGCCTCCAGCACTGCATCACCGATTTCGGCCACCACATGCCTGATGTGATTTTCCACACTTGACTGTCTCAAATGCTATTTCCTTGAGAATCTGATTCCGTCAATAAATATGTTTTTGAGTAAAAATTAACGCTTTTATTATTTTTTTAAAACCATCCATCCTCCGTGCCGCACCCTGTATAATAAATAACCACCAAACATTCACAATACAAATTATAAATATAACCTATATCCTATAATGACAATTGACGAATAACCAGAAACCGCATTCAAGCGACGAAGGCCGAGGGCCGGTTATTAGTTCTAGGACTGAAGGGCTAAAACCAAGGGCAAGACCAACAATAACCAGAATATTGACCAGTCATTCGCTTGAAATCGATTTGAGTATTCAGAATAATTACCACGTATCGCGCAGCCGCAATATGATCCAGTTGCCTAGCTAAAAATTCACTAATGTGGCGTCCTAATAATCCTAATATAAGGACGCCACATTAGTAAATTTTTAGCTAGCCCCTGGATCATATTAGGCCCTTTCTATTTGAAGCCGCATCACTTCCAAACTGATGTAAAATCAGTTTGTGCGCGTTCTATTTGACAATGTTGTGATTTTGAACTGATGCGCATTACTTCCAACTGATGTTGCTTTCTGACAAATCAGTTTAATTTCCACAATCACTTCAGTTCATCATAACAATAACATAACCTAACATTTTGGCGAAAGTTTACAATTTACTTCTAAAAATAACAGAAAGTGAATTATTATCCTCGGTTTTCATTCCTAGTAATGAATAATTCATATTACTTTTAGAATTTCCTTCCGAACTATCGTCGATGGTACTCTGATTTCAAACCTTATCGTTTTGTTGATTGTCATCCGAAAATAGCATGTTCTATTTGTCAAAATCACTTCACTTCCAACTGAAGTGATTTCGGAAATTAATCAGGCAAATAGAAAGCTAGGATTGTAGTATTACATCAGTAGGTATACAGGGTGATTTTTTTAAGTGTTTCATTAGACGTTTTCGAGGAAGGAATTGTAATACAGATTCAAGATTTTGGATTTTTGTTTAAGAGTACATGAACTTTAATTGTAAAATATCTTCAAGGGGAATCTACTTCCGGTTTCACCGGAAACGAATGTAACTTCGTTATTTCAAATGCAACACCCTGTATATTTATACATACTCGAATTCTTCGTTCAATTCTACACTGATTTGATGTATGACATGTGCAACCACTCAAGCGTTTCTTGAATGATAGCCTGATTATCAAACTTTTTGAAAAAAAGGTTGTCACAAATTAGTGTCCATATCTTCAAAATCCCTCATTACAAGAATTAGTTTTTGCGAAAGTGGAACAAAAGAAATTACGCTGATACTGTTTCTTGTATAACTTATGAAGAAATATTATACAGGGTGTCTGAAAAAGGGCCCCAAAGAGAGCCTCAATAAAACTATAAAATCTCACTTTTTTCAAATGGCAACCCTATAATTTTGTAATTCCAATCAATGGCTCGTCAAAAACCAGTTAGGGTGTCCCGTACATTTAATGCCTCTAAAATCAGTGGTTTTGCCGTTATTGAATAAAATTCGAATTTCAGGATTGAATTTCTCAGTCTAACCATAGATTTATTAGGATAGAAGTTTTCAAGAAGGTTTTGTCTGTTGATTTATAATGCATTTTAGAGAAGTCATTTAAACTTTTTTGATTAATCGGGCACTATGCAAAATATGAATTACAGTAACAGTGATGTATTGAATATGTTCTTCATTTATGGTGAATGTAACAAAATATTAGAAAGGGCAGTCAGAACTTTTAACGAAAGAAATCCACATTTACCACCTATAACAAAAATAGTCAGTAAATGTGAATTTCGTTCGTTGAATTTCTAATTACCTTTTCTAGGAATTCGTTACATTTGTCGCAAATAAACAACATACCCTTGTTATATCATTCCAGTGAAATTATTATTGCATGTTTTGCTTAGTGCTTCATCTGTAAGAAAAAGTAAGAATGACAGTTCTTAACATAGCCTTCTTCAAAAATGCAAGCTTACAAACTGTGCGAAACCTGTCTTTAATCGTGAAATTCGAATTCATTGAATAACGGCAAAAATACTAATTTTAGAGGGATGAAATGTTCGGGACACCATAACTGGTTTTTGACGAGCAATCGATTGGAATTACAAAATTATAGGGTTGCCATTTGAAAAAAGTGAGATTTCATAGTTTTATTAAGGCTCACTTTGGGGCCTTTTTTCAGGCACCCTGTATAATATTTCCTCATAAGTTATACAAGAAACAGTATCAGCGTACTTTCTTCTGTTCCACTTTCGCAAAAAGAAATTCTTGTATGAGGGATTTTGAAGATATGGACACTAATTTGTGACAACCTTTTTTTCAAAAAATTTGATAATCAGGCTCTAATTTAAGAACCGCTTGAGTGGTTGCACATATCGTACATCAAATCAGTGTAGAATTGAACGAATAATTCGAATATGTATAAATATACAGGGTGTTGTATTTGAAATAACGGAGTTACATTCGTTTCCGGTGAAACCGGAAGTAGATTCTTCTTGAAAATATTTTACAATTAAAGTTCATGTACTCTGAAACGAAACTCCAAAATCTTGAATCTCTATTACAATTCCTTCCTCGAAAACGTCTAATGAAACACTTAAAAAAATCACCCTGTATTATAATTAAATATTTTAATGAAAAAATTACCTTTTCTAGCCTAGCCTTCCATTCACAAATGAGTATATGCAAATTTACATGCTTCACATATATCCTGGATAGGTATCCATAACTAACTAGATTGTAGGCTTCCAAACACGCTTTCATTTTATTAATTATAGAATCACTATTCGTTTCCACCAAATAATTGACAACGAGGGAACAAATTATCTTTTGTCTTCAGTTGATACAAATCAATACCCAAAACTGATATTTACTCTACATATCGTTTTCAATGAAAAGTAGATATTCGAACTTAATAAATCATTTTATGGGTCCTATTCAATGATTTCTCATCCTTAACAAGAAAGTCATCAACTCAATCATTCGAAAAAATCTCACCTGGTTTTACCATTGTTTAAACAATGGTTTTACTCTGTTAGTCTGTTTATACAGCCAGCTGTCAGCCTCGCGCGTTGCCGTAACCAAATTTTGAAACGTTTTGAGGGTTATGTTTACATACTAGCTGTGTCCTTCTATGATATAAATTGAAATTACAGATATCTTTCTCTATCTGTGATTGAAACTTCACATTGTTCGTGGCTTATGTCATCATAATAACAAATTGGCTTATTAACACTTGCGTTACACAGAATTACTCCTTCAAATGATGAGATGAAGATGACAGATAATTGAGGGAAAGCGTTAAGCAAATCAGGTGAGAGTGGGCGTGATTTTCGACACAATGAATTTTCTTGGCAGTAAGTTTTCCTGGCAAAAGTGTTTCGAAGGAATGATTTTTCGGTTGAGCGAGCCGTATTACTTTGATACCTAAGTTCATCAACATAAAATCATAATATTCGGCATAGCTCAAAAAATACAAAGATTTTTATAATTTATTTCCATCAATTATATTTCATATTATGCTCTCGTGATCTACTAATAGCTTGTGTTTGACATTAAACATGCAAATACATCACTTCTTCGGGGGAGCTTCAAGAAGTCAATTGATTCAGTGCTGTGATAATTGTCATTGTTAACCTTGCTTCCTGAAAAAAAGGATAATTAAAAACATGGTATGTACAGTTTTTAATTTAGTAGGTTAAATGCGGTCGATAAATCTTATTTTCATTCATTGTGAGAATCAATGGAGCTTGCAGCTAAAAAAGTTCGCCCTTTAAATCATAATTCATTCGTTTTATGATAATCTTTTTTCAGGTAAATCAGATGAAATATACGTTCTGTTCCTTCGTCAGGATATTTTGATAATGTGTGGATCTCAGCGTTCAGTCATTTTGGTTATCTACAGGGTCTTCCTCTCAACTTGGAATAATTTTAATAATTCAGACATACCGCTAGGTCGGATCCTCAGAGTCAATTCAGAGCCTCACCGTGGTCTAAGTAAACACCTCAAGGGTGTGACGACTTATGGATTGCTACTATTTTTCACGTTCAACAGAAATCAACTAACCTTGAATGAAACTTGGAATAATTTTCGCGTTCAATAGGATTCATATGTTCAATCACATCATAACATCGCTTCTACACAACAATTATACTCTCACACACAAGATCCGAATAGAGGCATCGTTAACGTTCCTGCCTGGGAATCCTGGGTTCGAATCCCTATGGAAACTCAAAGTTTTTGGTGAAATTACTGCTCACCACTCCAGTACCCTTCACCCTCTCACCCTCCTACTCCTAACCCTCCTACCCTTCACCCCTCACCTTCCTACTCCTCACCCTCCTACCCTTCACCCTTTCACCCTCCAACCCTCACAACCTCCAACCCCCTCTGACCTTGAAAAACCGGCCTACACGTGTACGTCGATTTGGACTTAAAAAAATTTGAAGTGGTACCTACGATTTCGCTAATTTGGACCTTAGAATTCCTTATGGGAATTTACATGT
Organism: Propylea japonica; assembly: GCA_013421045.1. NCBI lineage: Eukaryota > Metazoa > Arthropoda > Insecta > Coleoptera > Coccinellidae > Propylea > Propylea japonica. The sequence continues at coordinate 101,322,303 of CM024240.1, read as the reverse complement.
AAAAATGACCAAAATTGCGCCAGAACCCGTGTTGCCTATCTACTATTGGCTTTCTTGAACTTTGATGTTTTTTTGCCCTTTTAAGATGAGGATTATTCTGAGACCAAATATGATCGTTATTTTATGCCGCCGCAGGTGTATATAGCCTGCGATACTCTCTTTCAGCAGCTATTCATTCCATTCATTATGCGGAATCCATAAACAAGTATCATCTACATATTCTTCATTTGGGAATACTGAAAGCATTTTTCAGTAGATAAACAAATGACTCAATTTCCAATAATTCACAACCAATGACTGTATGAATGTGAACGTCATTTTTCGAAAAATGCCTACTCTGTGTAGTTGAATGTATTTTATTTATAATGATTAATAAACCCCTTATTCTGAAAAATCACTTGTTTCTCTTTTATTCTGTTTGCGTTAAAGAAATTAATATGCCTCTAAAAAGGAGGTGAAATTGCTACACCTAACTACCTGTCCATATTAGAGGAGAATAAGACCTCAAAATTTCTACATTATTTCATTGAAGAATAAATTTTGTTGAAAATATAAGTACCAGATGGATTATTGTTGAGGGGTTCTGAGAGTGAAAATTTTAATTCAAACTTTTCTCGAGCTGAAATCCAGTGTTTCTGTTTCATCAAGAGTATAATTTTCATCTTGTGGATATAAAGAGTTCTTCAATTGTTCGAAAGGGCCAAAAAGTGTGTGAGGGGAATGGCTCTCATTCAGAACATTTGTTTATTTGATTTTTTTTTAATCATATGTGCTACTGATCCTTGTTTTGTGTTTGTATTGGTTTTTGAATATTTCCTATAATATTGATAGATTAATTAATAAAAGACGATTTTAAGATGTTGAGGTATATTTAAAATGCGTGAGGTTTTTTTGAGCATCTCGAATTCAGTGTTTTTTTCTATCAGGAATAGTATGTTTCTTCAAGTGATAATGAATATATTGTAATATTCGACTTTCAACATATCATAAAAACTATAAAAAATTTGTGCCATTAAAACTACAAACAGATTTTTTCTCAGTGTGTTTTGAAGATTCTAATTTTTCATTTCAACTATTTTGTATCTCATATACCGAGTGATATTTCTCACCTGACATATGTATAGTTACAAGCATGCCAAATATCAGCGAAAAATTTGTCATAATGACGAAGATGTGGGAGTTTATAGTTCTACCACTTTTGCAGAAAACCTGTATCTCTAAAACTAATAGCCTTATTGGACATTTAAACCCAAAATCCTCATTCAGTTTTAGGTCATCTATCTCCACTTAGCCGTTGTCCCTTACGTCACCAGTCACCCTGTATTCAACAGCACACAAGAATGGCAATTGAGGATGCGAAAGTATCGCCTTTGAGGTATTTCCAGGTTTCAATCTGTATATTGATTTCATGAATTTATAGGTTTACTTACTCGTAACAAAAGAGTGTAATCTAAAAAATATCCGAAGGAGCTCATTGTCACTGGTTTCATAGCATTGACCAAGAACATAGAATATAACATTTTATTCGATGTGTTCCATAAATACCAAGGGGAGTCACATAAAGCGCGAAATAGCTCTTCACTCTGAAAAAAAACATTATAATGAATATTTCATAATTATATATAACTTGAAAATTCTAAACATAATTATACAAATATGAAAATTAGTTATCGACCGTAATTGTAAGTAAAGTGAAAGTTAAATATTTTATGTATTAGAGGCAACATAAAAAATTTGTACCTCAGTGATGGGAGAAATGGAACAATGTGAAGCCTACTTGAAAAGGTTCATAGGTTTGAAACTGCAAGTTGGAAAACTCCTGTCAAAGCCTATATATGAGCAGTCTGTTGAAGGTGATACAAGTAAGATAGATCCGAGTAAAGGTAAGCGAAAATTGAAATAACCTGAAATAAAGGTCAGATCAGTTTTTGATGCAAGTGCACAAGAAAAGGACAGGCCGTCCCTTAATCAGTGTCTGGAAAAGGGTAAAAATTCAATCGAGAAAATACCAGCCATACTTTCAAGATTCAGAGAGTATGAAATAGGAGTCATACCCGATGTGAAAAAGGCGTTTTTGCAGAGTTTTTATAGGTGAACAAAGATGGTCAAGAGATCGTTTACCAGCAAAACAGAGTCGTTTTCGGAGTGAATTGTAGCCCTTTTTTGCTCGGAGCAACGATAGAGCATCACCTATCAGAATGTTATAAAAGGTGTTCAATAAATGGCTGTGCATATTCCAGGGATACTGTTGAGAAACTCTCTAAGAACTTTTATGTTGACAAGTGTGTTGCAAGTGTGCCAGATAAAGAAACCTTGAACAAGTTTATCAAAGAGTCAGTGGAGGTAATGGCGGAAGCTCAGATGGAACTCAGAGAGTGGGAGTTTTTTGGAAAATGTAGTGAAGAACAAAGCGTGGCAGTGCTGGGATTAAGATGGTTTTCAGTGAAGGATGTGTTTACATTGAATCCTGACCTGATAAATACCGAAAAATATAGAAGTTATTTCTGGAGTGACTCGTTAACAGTCATTTCTTGGAACCAGAAAAACGAAGCTTGGGGTACTTTTGTTTATAACAGACTAGAAGAAATTGCACAATTAACGCCTAAAGAAGAATGGAGACTTACACCAGGCGTACATAATCTTGCAGTATTACCTTCTCGTGGGTGCTCTCCTAAACAGTTACTAGTGTCAAAATGGTGGGAGAGTCCTCAGTGGTTATACAAGAAAAAGAAGAAATGGCCCTGTACAGACCAACGAGTTAATGAAGAAGAGGTGAATGCTGAGCGAAAGAAAAGTGGAAGAACTTGTATGAAGTTGAAATGCTACAAAAATTTTGTTATTAGTTTTAAATTTGTGAGAAAAGGTTTTGGCTGAAACCGTTTCTCAGGTGGGAGAATGTTGTAACTCATGTAGTATTTTATTCTCATTTGATTTTTGTACCTATTTCAAAAACGTCATTTTTATATTTAGCGAGTAGGCATGTAGTTTTAAAAAAATTGATTTGACAGATTGAAATAATAAAAAAGTCATTCCTAGTTTTGATACGATTTTGCAACTTTGTAGTACTGTGCTTGCTGTATATTTTCATTGCTGCAGTAAATTGAGTTTACAAACCGTTTACACTTATTTCGAACCACCCAGGCGCTAGACCCTACCGGTGTGTGGGATTTCAGCGGGGATACAACACTCACACAATTAAATACATCGTTCATACCCAGTATTTAATTTAGAACGGAATTTCCTTTTAGATCATTCAATTATGATGAATACATAAAAAGATATGGCAAGTTGAAGATGAAATCGCACCAAAATGCGTTTCTGAGGTAGGCACTAGGAGGGTAATGTATTTTGGATTGCCTATCCCGGTATGTTTATGATCACAAATCAGATCAACAGATGGCGCTGTTGTAGTCGTTATTAAGGTTTTTCATCTACTATGACACTATACAACTAAACGTCTGGATCGAATTGAAGGAATTTTTGTGTATGCAGAATCTATATCTATACTAATATTATAATAAAGAGGAAATATTTGTATGTTCGTGGCATAAGCTACTTGACCGATTTGAATAATTCTTTCACCCTTAGAATGCTACACTATCACTGAGTAACAAAGGCTATACTTTTCACCCGAGACAATTAGGGTAACCTACTATAACTTCAATGATAAAAAATATGAGTACCAAAATCAGCCATTTTCAGGTGCGCAGCAAAAACCGTACATGGAAACAATGTATGACGGAAATGTACCTTTTTGAAAGTTCTACAAAAAAATCCGCGATAGCATATATCTATCCTTCAAGGTTTACTCGGTATCACCTTTTAAAGTTTTCCGAAAGTTTTTCAAAATTATGCATTATTTGGGAGTATTTTTTCATGAATACGCTATTGATCCTTATCCAATTAAATACATCGTTCATACCCAGTATTTAATTTAGAACGAAATTGCCCTTTACATCATTCAATTATTATGAATACATCAAAAGATATGGCAGGTTGAAGATGAAATCGCACCAAAATGCGTCTCTGAGGTAGGCACTAGGCGGGTAATGTATTTTGGATTGCCCCGTATGTTTATGATCACAAATCAGATCAACAGATGGCGCTGAAGTCGTTATTTAGGTTATTCATCTACTATGGCACTATGCAAGTAAACGGCTGGATCGAATTGAATGCATTTTTGTGTATACAGAGTCTGTTGGGTCTGCTAGTACTATATATTTACTATGGTTCAAGTCACAGAACCGTGGGTTTCACAAACCTTGATTTGGCAATCAAATCGTTTATTTTGAAGGAAGCCTATGGTTTATGTCAAAAATGAACTGAAAATTGCAGAGAAATGATGACATTTCAATAATCAAGGTGATTGAAGTTTTGTAGAGCCCAGGCTATAAATGTATTTTGTTGATCTGGGCACAGAACATTCGAATTTGCAGTGACAATATCAGATAGTGACGTCAATTACCTCTGATTGGCGTTCGCAGTAATGTGATAGTTGATAATAAATAATAAGTTAAATCAGCTTTATTTAACTCAACGAGAATAATAAGTTCACTAAAATGATTTTTTAGGATTGCAAAAACTTCCTTCTATGGGGAAAACCTCAATTTATAGAATTCGTAACATAAGTCAACATCCCTATTGTAGGTAGTTTAATACAAAATCAACCACCAGATTTGAATTTCGAGAAAACTCGGCGTACCACTTCCTTGCATTTTGTTTCGAACGAGGACGAGATAAGCTCCGAAGTATGAGTTTATTATTGGTTGATTTCAATCGATTAATATTATTCTCTCCTTTCACTATTTTGATATTCATGGCGATGTTATGCGTCAGCCACTTCTTATAATCTACGGTGTTTTTTTACATGTCTACAGCGACAACAAAATTTCACCCGAGATGGATGAAATTTTGTACAATTGTACATTTTCAATTATCAATCACGAATATGAAAACAGAATTGTAAAATATCGAACGGTTTCATTATTACAGTCATCCAAATTTCAAATGTTTCGTTCAGAACTCTGAAATAATAAAAACAATTGGTTTGAGTTTTAGAGTCAAAATAATTGAAGATTTGGTATGTCCAAATAATCTTGATGAATTTATAAAAAAATTCAGTGAACCTTAGTTGGGACTCGAACCGACGTAGGTATTTAATAGGGAAAGGAGACTGTTCTAAGGATATTTATATTCGTTGCTAGGCAACGGTAGTTCGTAGTTCATAAAGTTTGACTACTGGCTAAATTATATTCAGTGGAATTCAAATACCAGTCAAACTCTATGAACTACGAACCACCGTTATCTGACAACGAATATTAATATCCTTAGAACAGCCTCGTTTCCCTATTTAATAATAATAATAAGTTCATTCATTCTCATAATGATTTTACAAGTAAAATAAAAAGAGATTAAGTCCAGAATAATATGATATATAATAATTTTAATTCATTAGAAATTCGGCCAGTGAGTAAAGTTCACTGTCGACCAGATGGCATAATATTTTTTTCTTGAATGTCTCTGTGCTGGAAATGTTTCGGTATTCCTTGGGCAGGGCGTTAAAGCATTTCATGCCCATATAAAAGGCGCCTATTTCGAACATGGTTAGTGAGTGCCTTGGGTAGATGTAGGATACCACCTGTCTAGCATCTTCTCGCCGTTTACACCCGGAGAATATATTTTGGTGTTTGTGTATGAACATGAGGAGTTTGTACACGTATAGGCCATACACATTGAGGATTTTGTTCTTCTTGAATGCACCTCTACATGATTCTCTGTATGGTTTCCTCAGCATTAGTCTCGGTACTCTCTTCTGCAGGATGAAATCTCTTTCAGTGTGGGAGCTGGCGCCCCAAAAAATTATTCCATAACCCACCAAGGACTGAAATTTGGAGAAGTAACTATACAGTTTTGAGTAGATGGAGGTGAACTTGTTTGCTCAGTACAAAGATGCTGTAGATCACCGAGTTGAGTTGGCTGCACAGGTGATCGATGTGAGAGTTCCACTTGAGGTTAGCGTCCAGTAGCATGCCAAAAAATTTCGTAGTGGATTTCGGTTCAATTTCGAAAGTGCCTGCATTATTCAATTTTTCTGGGTATATTTGGCGGGATTTATCTGTTGAGAATATTACACATTCGGTCTTGGAGCTGTTCAATATTAATCGGTTATTCGTGCACCACTCTTGAGTTCTCTCGAATGCTGAGATCAGGTTGTCATGAAGATCTATGTTTGCCGATAAAATGAGAAAATCAGTATCATCTACGTATATTATGGCTTTTTCATTCCTATTCACTGCTATTTTGGGGAGGTCATTTATATGTATTATAAAAAGTGACGGGCCCAGGGTTCCACCCTGTATAACTCCCATATCGATGAGACATTCCGAGGAAATGAAGTCTCCTGTGGCTGTCTTAAGATGTACACATTGCCTCCTATTTGATAGATAGCTTCTAATGAGAAGAAGTTGTTTGTCTCTAATACCATAGAATCACGTATTTCAGAAACCCCACATGTCCAGGACATGTGGGGTTTCCTAGAATGGCGGTAAAAGCAGCGCCTGAATTCAATTATCAAAATGTCGTCGTCTGAGGAACATGTAGGTAACGACAATGTCCCAAAAAAACGAAAAAAGGGTGTGAAAAGTGTTGTTTATAAGAGATGAAGACAATAGCGTGATAAAAGATTTCAAAAAATGGTGGCCCCAGTTTTATAAGAAAAATTGCTTATCTACAGCTTTCTTAGGCAGAGGGGTACCAAAAGATGAGAAAGTTTCATTCAATATTTCTAGTTTCATGCAGTTCACTCACACAGGAGAAAAAAAGGGTTATGTTCTTGCCCGCAACTACATCGATGGTCTTATGGAACATGAATTTAAACTTAATTCATCTACGCAAATAACATCTTTTCCCAACGAAGTTGCCTACCCAGATGTAAAGGTGCCAATTAGTGCCAAAAAAATGATATCGATCAAGAAATTTGAGCGATTTATTCGCGACCAAGACGAACCCATCAAAAATTTTTATCAAAAAATATTTTCCTGCCAACAGTGGGTGGAGAAGATGAAGACGTTATTGATTATTGAATATTTACTTAATCATGTACCATTAGAATAGGTTTTGGATTGAATAAAAATGATTTATTACAAATTGTTTTAGTTAAATAAACGTGTATTTCAGAAACCCCACATGTCCAGTCGCTATTTCATGTTTTGAATGGAACAGCAAAAGCTGCATATTCATATTTGTGTGAAATTTCTAATCCATTCACTATACCCTCATACACAATAATAGTATTTCTCGTGTTTGATGATCAGATTTTACAGAAATCAGTTTTGTACGTTTATCTCTAAACTACAACTCATGGACATGTGGGGTTTCTGAAATACGTGATTCCATAGCATTCAAGTCTTTCGTGGTCGATGCAGTCGAAGGCTTTGGATATATCGAGAAATAATCCCATAGGAATAAAACCCTTATCCAGAGCATCGAGAATGGTTTGCGTTAGTTGGAAAATCGCTGTTTCTGTACTTTTGTCCTTTATAAATCCGTGCTGGCTTTCAGATATGATTTGGAATTTTTGAAAGAAATTCATGAGACGTTTTGCTATTATTTTTTCGAAGATTTTCGAGAATGAACTCAGCAGGCTGATAGGGCGGTAATTGCTTATTTCAGAGGGGTCACCGTTTTTTAGAATGGGTTTGATGATAGCGAGTTTGAGTGCGTCAGGAAATATGCCATGAACGAAGGATGCATTCATAATATGACATAGCGGTTTTGAGATGTGTACAATACATTTTTTGATTATGTATATGGGGATGTTGTCAGACCCAAAGGATTTATTGTTTTTCATTTTATTCACTGTGTTGGTGATTTCCTTCTCTGTTACAGGAAACATATAAAATGATTTTTCGTTTCGTTCTATACCGATATGTTCGTTGGTTGTTTTGAGTTCACTAGTTAGTTTGAGGGCTAATTTTCTGAAATACTTATTGAAATCACTAGCTATGTCCTCCGGTTTTTTCCTCCATTTCGTGATATTGCATGTTTTAGGTGAGCTTCCTGTTATCTCTCTTACTATATTCCAGACCGTTGTAGATTTGTTTAGGGCATTGAATAGTTTCTCGTTGTAGTAGGATTATTTGGACTTCAGTATGGCATTATCGTATCTTTTCTTTGTTGCAGTGTATATATCTTTATATTCTGGGCAGTTCTTGTAGATGGTGTATATTGCGTCTAGATCTCGTTTGATTTGTACCAGTTCATTCGAATATTTATGTTTCGTTCTGTTATTTTTGACTGTTACAGTGACTTCTGGGAATTTTTCTGAGAATAGGGTTCCGAAGATATCGGAAAATTTTATCCACATAGTATCAACTTCAGCTGGATCCTCAACGAAAAGGCTTTTCCATGTCTGAGATGCTAAATCTTGGCAGAATTCTAGATTTTTTTCTTCTGGGTATTTTCTACATTTGATTACTTTGGGTTCTGTGTTTTGTAGTGGAACCTTGAATCGAACTTCCTGAGAATAATGGTCTGATAAGTGCGCTTGAAAAACCTTCGTGCTGGTGTGGTCGGTATTTGTCAGTATATTATCAACGCAAGTTGCTGTGCTGTGTGTGACGCGTGTAGGTTGGAAAATGAGCGCTCGGACTCCAAAGCTCTCAATGAAGCTCAGAAAAATGTCCGATTTCCGAGTTCGGGATAGGATATCTACATATACATCAAATTTGTTCCCTCTTTCAAGCACAACTGGAAAATACTCTCGAGCTTCTCTAAGCAAATTTCTAGATTTGATATAGTACCTGTGTCCGGCCAATACGTACACAGAATTAATATTTTAGTAGGGGAGACCGGGTACAAAAGTAACATTTTGTACCCTAACTTTTTTTCTAGCTGTTTATCACATTAACGATGAAATGAACTTTACTAGATAAAAATTTCAACTATACTCTACTAATATGTATTTGAATTTTTTCAATATCTTCCAATTATTACGAGTTATAGCGATCTGAAAAAAAATTGAAAATTGTTACTTCCGACCCCGAGGTCAGGTCGAAAGTAACAGGGAGTGGGTCGAAAGTAACATAATCTAGAGTTATATGAATGAATATAAAATGCAGTATTGAAATAATTTAACATTTATTCGAAGTAAATTTCACAAAAATATATATTTATTCTCAACAATAACATTCAAATCAAACATTTTTTAGAGATAAACAATAAAAATAAAACAAACTCAGACTTCTCTCTGTATGTATCAATCATATGATCAAGTTCAGTGAGAACTATTTTGTTCTCATTCTGATTCACAGTTTTGGCATGTATAATGTACATCATCGTTAATGCTTGCCGCATGCGACCAATTTTTGCACTCTATGCACTGTATCCACTGCTCGTTGTGCATGCTACCTATTGCTAAAAGGCTCCAAACAAACGAGGAAAAAGCAATCATCCTCATCAGATGAAATACTTTTTTTAATGTTTTCTTTTTCTTCAGTTGCCTTCTTTGATTTCTTTTCTTTTCCTTTGCCCTTCGCTTTCCCTTTCGTGTGATTACCGATTTCAGATTTCAAAATTGTTCGCTTGGCTCTCTGTCTCTCCTTATACAGGGTTGGGATAAAGTTCGGCACCAAATTAATATCTTTAAAACGAAACGGGCGATATTTTTGAAATTGGGCATCTGAGTGTAATGGACCACAATGCATTTGATGAGCATATTCTCATTGATGAGATACTTCTGGTTGAACCGGAAATGACCAATTTTTTTTTTATTTAAATGGGACCCCCTGTATATTTCTACAGATTCTGAAAGAGCACTTTGTTTCGGATCTGTCCATACCAGGTTCCATGTAAAAATTATCTGTAAAAAGAAGAATTGAGACAACGGATTCTTGATGAATGAGCCTTAATACATGGAGAAGTCTTGAGAATAGTTACTCAAGAATTTATTAATAGACTATCATATTGTCAGGAGGTGAATGGTTAGCACTTCGAACATTTAAAATGATTTTTTTAAAATTATTTCTAATAATTTTTGTCTACTAGTAAAAGCTGTATTTCTTCTTTTTATAGATTTTCATAAAAAATACGTCATGAAAAGCAGAAATAGTTATCTACTACAAAGTTTTTCGTTTTATTTCTCACTATTGATACAAATAACAACGATTTATTTATTTGAATGGATTTTTTCTCAAATGTACAAAAGAACTGAATTTCTTCCTTTAACAGAGAATTTTTACATGGAACCTGGTATGGACATATCCGAAACAAAGTGGTCTTTCAGAATCTGCAGAAATACACAGGGTATCCCATTTAAATTGAAAAAAATTGGTCATTTCCGGTTAAACCGGAAGTAACTCATTAATGCAAATATGATCATCAGATGCATTGTGGTCCATTACACTCAGCTGCCAAATTTCAAAAATATCGCCCGTTTCGTTTCAAAGATATTAATTTGGTGCCGAACTTTATCCCAACCCTGTATTCCTCCTCGATAGCGTTCTTCTCGGGAGTATCAGTCAAAATTGCTGTCTTCCGTTTCTTACGTCCTCTAGAAGTTACAGTTCTCGGACCTGCTCTCGGAATAGGTCTCACATCTTTAGGAGAATATGCATTTGGTGGTGAATTAAATTGTACTCCACTAGGTCCTGCTACAGGTGAGCTAATAACCTCACTTGATTTATTATTTGTGCCAATTTCGAGGACTGAAGGTGTGTCAATTCCGAGGACTGAAGATGTATCAATTTCGAGGACTGAAGTTGTGCCGTTTCTAATAGGCAGATCATCTGTAGGGGTTCCTCCATTTACTATCAAAGAACGGCCTGTTACAGATGATGGTGCAAAATCTCTGACGGGAAGTTTTTCTTACACGCTGTCGCGGCATCCTGTTGAAATAAAATTGTATCATGGAAATGAAAAGTAAGGGAATCGTATTTGTAACAATATGGGGGCAAAAGTAACACTAAGGGGGCGAAAGTAGCATGTTACTTTTGCCCCCATAGTGCTGTGTTACTTTTGTACCCAACCAGGTTTTTGCTAGTTCAAGAATGCCCACACAAAAACGGAAGGTTTTGGATAAACATCAATAAGAACAATTTGAACACAATCTAACAAAGAACTAATGTGCAAATTTTCAAATCAATACGATGATTTTATCAGTACTCAATCACTAAATGAATGAATATGGAAAAACTTACTTTTGAATGGTGAAATCACTTCACGTCCTCTGACACAAACATATGGCGACGGGAATGCGCAGTAACTGAATGTAAACGGACGGAGTGTTATTGTTCAACTCCTAGCGATATCTAGCGGCGATCCCAGTATTCGTTTGATCTAGAGGGCGTTTGTTACTTTCAACCCGCCGTTACGTTTGTCCCCGGTCTCCCCTATTATTTATTTTAAGTTGTACCGCGGAGAACTCAAATATGCCCGCTTCACTCAGTTCTACGAGGTCAGGTCTCTCTTTACTGTTTATGTTGGTTTTACATAATATCGCACATCCCCCGTGTCTGTTCTTCTTTCTGCAGAATTTGGATATGAGGTTATAGTTTCTGAGGTGGAATCCTCGTATTTGTTCTTCATTCATCCAATGTTCTGTTATCGCAATTATATCGAAGACATGCTCATCTGTTAGTGCTTCCAATCGAAACTGGGAGCATTGCAAAGATTGGATATTTTGATGGAACAGTGAAATTTCGTCTTTATAATGTGCTTTAGGGAATGAGTGTTTGGTTAGTTGATTACTTGTCTTGACTTGTAGTTGTTCTGTTGGCGCCTTCTGTGTGTCCATTTTATTTACGAAAAAAAAATATTAAACTTAAATTCTCTTATGATAACTTCCTCGGGCCAAGCTTCAGGATCGCAGATTTTCTTTAAGCATTCATCTGAGTAAACGCCTATGCTGAACGCTAAGTTCTTTCCTTGTGTTGGTAATTTCTTTGCATCTATTTACCTATACCTATACCTATGTCGGTTCGAGTCCCAACCAAGATTCTCTGAATTGTTTTCAATAAATTCATCTAGAATGTTCGGACCAAATATTAAATTATTTTAACTCTAGAACTCAAAACAATTTTTTTCCATTATTTCAGAATTCTGAAAGAACATTTGAATGACTGTAGTAACGAAACCGTGGTCATTTACAATTCTGTTTTCATATTCGTGATTGATAATTAAAGAAGTACAATTGTACAAAATGCATCCATTTCGGTTGAAATTTTTTTATCGCTGTAGACATAGAAAAATTTCTTCACAGAAATTGTGTTCATTCAGAAAATAAAATTCAATTCTCAACCGTAAAAAAAATTAGGAACATTGCAGGTTTTCCGCCATTTTGTAAATTTTATTCTGAGATTTGACCAAAATCTATACTTCAAGTGTTAAACATATTAAGTAAAAAGATTGTCAGGCTTATTATGTTGGTATGACAACACGCTCTGCTAGTATAAGATTCTCTGAACACGTGAAGAATAAACCTTCATGGGCATAAGAAAACCACCTTATTGATAATAACCATAAAACTTCAATCCATAATCTAAGTATTCTTCACTATGAAAAGAATTTTTACCGTTTAACCATTTTAGAACAATTGGAAATTTTGAGAAGAAAACATGACAGCAACCTTATTAACGATGTAAAAGATTTTCCATTACAAAATATTTTTAAAATGTTCATTTAAAGACGATAGCCAAAAAATAACTTATTTTATCTCTATGTTCGTATATTTCTATGCTACTCATATGTGATGCATAGCTGTAGTGTATCTACATCTGTCCTCCAGCCAGTATTATTGTTGTTTACTGTTTTAATTTTATGTCTTGGACTAATGAGATTTTCCATGATAATGAGAATCTATTTATGTTTATACTACATCTTATAAGTTGCAGCTTGTTTGTGTGTTTCATGATGGTAGGACTTTTTTGATTGTTTGTATTCCTTTATACATGAGTGTCATTTCAGGACAGCCTGATGATGGTATAAGTATTTTGCTGAAATCGATAGCTGATTAAAGATATAATTAAAACCAGTGTGTTTATTTTTCTTACTATATTCTACACGCTGATGGAGAAATACATCAATGTCATAGAAAGTTTGGAGCTATTCAAAGTTCTCCGACAACTGAAATGCACTCTCAACAAGCGACATCGCACTAGACAACACTTCTTGATTCCTTAATATCAAACTTCCATCATCTCATCATATCTCAATAAGGACTACAAGTCATTCATCCACACGTCTCTGTTAAAATGGGGGATCAGACGACAATTTTATAGATCTGGTGAGATAGATATGAAACTAAAATTTTTACATCTTCATCTTTTGAAGTTCCTTCATACCTTAGAATACAAAACTCTTATCACCAAACTAGAGGAAACGGTTATTTTAGAAAATATGAGAGCAGAAGCGAAGAGGAGACGAAAACTTGAAATACTCACTTTACGTAATCATGAAAGTTATAATACAAACCAGCCTACCAACGCCTGCAATGACCACAGAGCAATGTTCCACCCTAGATTCACTAACCTTTCTTAGGTTATGTTCACCGAGGAAGAGATCAATACATTTTAATCTTGGTCATAAATTTTCACCATACCACAACAAAATCGATCTACCTTGCCTGGCTATAGACCTAGAGTTACAAACTAAAAATCATCCTGAATATAAAAATATCGCAAGTGAGTTGACACATCTTTTGAGGAAACATTCAAATCTCGAACCAGTCAGTTCAAAAGGAATGATGAATAGCAAGAACATCCACAAAAATATTAAAAAGATCAAAAAGAAACTAGACGACAATAATTTGATTGTAACCAAAGCAGATAAAAATGCCGGCCTAGTGATTCTGAATAAGAGCATATATATAGAGAAAACTCTACAATTCTTCGAGGATTAATAACATCAAAGAAATAAAAAACAACCCAATGTTAAGCTACAATAATAAACTCAATCCTAATTTAAAAAAGTGCCTTCCTATTCTGCAGAAATTGGGCGTCGTCAATATACATACAATTAAAGAAAAAAATCCACGAATACCTGTACTATACTCAATAATCAAACTTCATAAACCGGATAAGAGTATACGTCCGATTACTTCAGCTGTTAATTCACCGGCAAATAAGATCTCCAAAGTTCTAAATAATATTCTTGTTGACAAATTGAAATTCAGGTCAAAATACTCCATTAGAAATTCAATAGAACTCATAGAAGAACTAAAATCCATCCACCTGAACAATGACAACACATACCTCTTATTATCTTTTGATGTTGTGAACCCCTATACTAATGTTCCAGTGGAGCAAACCTTATCTATTCTTAAGGACCATTTTCACCATATTTTATCTCAAGAGAACTACTTCCAGCTTGAAGAAGAAGATGTCGAGAATATATTATCCCCAATTAATCTAGCAACCAAACAAAACTTTTTTGCATTTTGGGACAAAATTTACATTATGGCCAACGGACTACCAATGGGTTCTTCGCTTAGTGGCGCTATCGCAGAAGCCTAATTGGACTTCATAGAAAAAAGTATAATGAGTCTTCCCCTGAGTACATTTATAGTGTTCTGGAGAAGGTATGTAGACGATATCTTTTGTATTTGGTCCGGCAGTGAAAGGGACTTGAATTCCTTCTTAAAACTTTTGAACAGTCAGTTCGGTATAAAGTTCACTTTAGAAAAAGCCTCTGACAACACCATCAATTTTCTGGACTTAAGAATTCAGCTCAAATTAGACGAAACTTACTATTTCGAGTTTGATATTTACAGAAAGCCTACGAGAACTGACGTCATCATTCCTTATGACTCACAACATCCACCACATATAAAAAAAGCAGCATTTAACTTCCTGTTGCACAGATTGAATACTGTCCTTTATCAGTTGAAAATTATAAGAGAGAACTCGAAACTATTTACACAATTGGCCTAAATAATAAGTATCCAAAATCTTACATAGATAACATAATACAACAAAAGAGGAAAAAAGAATTACTTGATAAGAAGATCTTCCCACATCATAGCGTAAACCTTAAGTATATCTTCATTCCCTTTGTCGAAACCTTAATTACAATATCAACTCAATACTGCAGAAATATAACTACTATGTTACTAATAAGGGAGGTACCAAAAACGAAAACAGAACAAAAAAGTGGAGTTTACAAGATCGAATGTGAAGATTGTCAGGCTTATTATGTTGGTATGATTACACGCTTTGCTAGTATAAGATTCTCTGAACACGTGAAGATTAAACCTTCATCGGCATTAGGGAACCACCTTATTGATAATAACCATAAAACTTCAATCCATAATCTAAGTATTCTTCACTATGAAAAGAATTTTTACCGTTTAACCCTTTTAGAACAATTGGAAATTTTGAGAAGAAAACATGACAGCAACCTTATTAACGATGTGAAAGATTTTCCATTACAAAATATTTTCAAAAGGTTCATTTAAAGACGATAGCCAAAAAATAACTTATTTGTATATTTCTATGCGACTCATATGTAACGCATAGCTGTGGTGTATCTTGTTGGCAACCCCTCAACAATGAGCCTATTGTTCACATATTCTTGCTGACTTCAGCTATTTCCAAAATACTATATAAAGAAGCAACGCAGCGCTCATAATCAGTTCATATCTATCTCCGGTAAAGTTCATTTCTATCGTCCGGTACAGTTCATTTCTACCTTCCGTCGAGTTTACATCTTTCTTTCGTGAATATATTGCTATGAAATTCCTTCTACCAGTATTACCGACGACGACTGTTGTGAGAAACTCAAGAAAAACATCACTCTGAATTCAATCCATTTGGAACCACTCAAATTCACCAAAATCAACCTCCATGAGTTAAAATATGCTCAACATAAATTATGTGAATTTGACGAACAACTTCAACAACAATTGAACAAACCGTTCATCATTCCACACTCGTCATGGCTTCAAACTGCAATCTCAATACTAATTGGCTTAATCCTTCTGGTCATTATCTACTACATCCTCAAATGGTGTGGTTTCATCAGACTCTTGAGAAGATTCCTATCTTGTACCAGAGAACCAAAAGCTATTGAAGGCAACCCATGTTTCCAAATCTTCAACCAATGTTGTACTACCACCCCTGTTTAACAACCCATTCCAGACTTCTATGATGCAGAACTACAGCGTATCAATGTCACTGGCACTTCCAATTCTCGACATTCCAACCAGGAAGAAACAAACAGCACTGGCTCCCATTCATTAAGAAGATCCAAGAGAAACCAAGGAATCAAGATCAACCCTTATTAAATCCAATCTTACTTGTTCTGATTCAATTTATAACTTTCAATACTTTCATATTTGATAATTTCTTAATTGATATCATATTTTGAATGTTTACTTAATTATCAATTTCAACTTGCATCATATTTTCAATTTTACTTAATTATCAAGTTCAATAATATTTTCAATGTTAACTGCATCATGTCTTCAACTTTTGAATTTTTACAATTTTGTGATATTCATCTTAACGTTCCAATTCCATATTTCTTAAAACTTTAAATATTTTTGTGAAGCGATATGTTGCTTCTAGATTTTTGCTCTTTCTTATAAATAATATCAAAAATCTTCTTAGGGGTGAGATGTTGGAAACCCCTCAACAATGAGCCTATTGTTCACATATTCTTGATGACTTCAGCTATTTCCAAAATACTATATAAAGAAACAACGCAACGCTCATAATCAGTTCATATCTATCTCCGGTAAAGTTCATTTCTATCGTTCGGTACAGTTCATTTCTACCTTCCGTCGAGTTTACATCTCTCTTTCGTGAATATATTCAAAGTCCGTTATCGTAATAAATGTTACGTGGGTTATTCTTATAATAAACAAGTGCTTTCTCATACTGTGTTCACATTTAAACCAGTGATTCCCAATCCAAGTGAAATAATTATAATTCTAGTGAACACCTAATAATAATCAAGTGATATTGTTCCTTTATTGGATTAATTGGATCAACCCTTGGATTTATCTCCTGAATCCACCTAACTTCATCAATTTCATCAACAATCATCCTCATATCTACAAGCTCCGGAGCTACTTCAAAAGGCTGCCGTGGTGATAGCATACTGCTTTCTTCTTCAATTGTGTTTGGAATACAACACAAAAATTGATGACAGAGCGGTGGGATAGCCACTTTCCTAGGTTTTCTAGGTGAGAAAAATCAACCCTCCAAAAATCTGTGTAACTGGATTTCATCCACCGGACCATCGGGTGTCTACGCACAGTTTTGGCTGGACAACTTCCCACTTGAGCAAAGCTCTTCATAGGAGATCCTGCATCCGCTACCCTCATCAAAAACCTGCTACCACTTCTGTAACTGGGTCATAGGATCCACCGGACCATAGGGGGTCTACGCAGAAGCAACCCCACTGTGTAACTGAGTCATAGGATTCACCGGACCATCCGGCGTCTACGCACAGTTCATCTTTTCAACTTTCTTCAAATTGGGATCACATCGAACAGACAATCAGACAAGTAGGTCAATTTCCATATTATCGTATTTCCAAATACTTGTTCTCATATATTCCTTATTTATTATCCTTAAATATGTCTGTTCATTTTGATATAAATATTCCTGATACTACTTCGGAAGACGGTTCTGATATTACTCAAACTCTTCCTATAGCACTTCTTTTTAAATTCATAAAGCCTTTTAATGGAGATAGAAATAAACTCACAACCTTTATTCAAAACACCAATTCTGCTTTCTCTCTTACTAGTCCTGACCAACAAAATACTCTTTTTCTTTATGTAATTTCGCAGTTATCGACTAATGTTATTAATGAATTAGAACTTTCTGAAATTTCTTCTTGGTATGATTTAAAAACAACTCTTAGACAATTTTATAGTCACACTAAACACCTCGTTCAAGCTCAAAACAATTAAACAACTTCCTAATGAAAGTATAACTGATTTCTTTAAAAGACTAGAAAAAACTAAAAATGAATGCATACAAGCTGAAATTCTAAATTCATATAGACCTGACGAAATTTTGGGCTTGAAGAAAGCCATCCAGCAGACTGCTCTTCGCAGATTCATTATTCACTCAAAACCAGAAATTAGTCAAATGCTTAGAGCTCGAAATATTGGTGATTTAAATGAAGCTTATTCAATCGCGATTCAGGAGGAAAAACTATTAAACTATACTAAAAAATCGATCCAATCTAATAATTTTCAAAAGGGTTCACATAATTCACCCAATAATTCAAATAAATATCGGAATTTTAATTCCTAATATAATAAATTTAATTCCAATAATTCTTTCATGAATCACACGCGAAATTTTTCGCATCAAGCCGGGAATTATAATAATAAATTTCATAAACCTGTTGATAATAATCAACCTTTTACTTCTCAACCATCCACTTCTAAACCCAATCATTTAAATTCTCATGCAAATGCATTCAAGTTCTGTAACAACTGTAGAAAATCCGGACATTTAATTAACCAATGCCGTATTAGGGACCAAAATAATTCAAAAATACACAATTTAAACTTAAAAATGTCGACCTTGATGAACACCCAAGCCAAGGCACCGACTAATTCATTTTTCTGGTGTTCCTTTCCAAAAATTGTTCAAAACATAACTCCTTTTACGCAACTATACAGGGTGAGTCTTTGACTTGTACATATATTTTAACCGTAGATTCCTGGGGTCAAAAGAAACTATTTTTTCCTCTACCATTTTTTCCGATTCGGCCTAAATAAGAAGATATGGCCCTTTTTTATTTTCAGAATGAGCTATGCCGCCACTGGTAAACTAACCACTGAATTTTTGAAACTACGAGATATAGCATGCAAACCTTTGAAATAAGCTATTGTATCAAAGAAACGAGTAGATATACCATTCGAAATTTTCAAATAAGCTGCTGTATTAAAGAAAGAAATATAAACTCACTTTTTCAATACCAGTTGTATTTCTAATGCAATGATCGATTCATCCAAAATTTTGCTGGTGATGAAAACAGAATATTCTGTTCTTGATGTATACTTCATTTTTAAACCATCTATTTTAACTATAGCATTCATTTCCAATATCTCTTGAAATCTTCCGTGCAAGAATTTCGGAAATGAAAACAACAAGTCAACCATAAAATTTGAATAAATGACATACTCACTGAACAGTCTAAACCAGAGTCTCTGGTCTATATGCTCAAGCGTTGCCAAATTTAGCATACACAAAATGGACCAAATTTTCGGACACGATCGATGATTCGGGTATATTCGTGAATCGGCTAGGTCGTCCTAGGATACAACAATCTCCTCTTACTTGAGTTTTAATTGAAAATCCTATTATTTCAACCTACTTATAACTGTAAAATAACTAAAATAAGTAAAAACTTGTTTCCAAATGTCAATCTGACATCTGACGAAAACGTAAACATTCTGTCTGTCAAATTTAAAAATCCCAACTGGGCGTACTGTAACATATCAGCTTCGGCTCCGAAATTTTGGTCCGCTTTTGCGTATGCTGGAGCTGTAGAGTGGAGACCGCAGACAGAGACCATAAAATCATAGACATTCATAGTTAAAAACTGCCACTTTTCTATGAATTTTCATCTGTGTAAATATCGAAATATTACATAAAATGATTCATTTTCTAAAATTTTACTTAACAATTCGGAAGTTTATCATTATTATGTTCTTTTAATAAAATAGAAATTAAATCAATTAAAATTTCACAACAGATTATTCATAGATTATTCTTGATTGTTCTATGTTGGTCGGTCTTGCGCATAGAATGATCAAAAACAATTGAAATTCGAAATTCGCGGTATCGTGATTTTCAATAAAACCGTTAATTGGTTGTGTTAGTGAAAACCTGCACAATGTATTCCAACCAGGAAATGGTAGATATGTTAGATTGCTACTTCGCTAATGGAAAAATAGCCAGAAGAGCTAGAGAAGCGTATGGACGGCAGTTTCCAAATAGATCGCTTCCAAATGAAAGAACATTTGTAAGAATCGTGCAGAGGCTACGTGACCACGGAAAATTTTTCCCAAACATGATGGATAATGGCCATGTAAGGAGTCGAAGGATGGACCACGAGGGAAGGAATTTTTAACTGCCATAATACACATATTTGGGCTGTCGAAAACCCGCATGCTACAAGAGAAATCGACAGACAACACCAATTCGGAGTGAATATGTGGGCAGGTCTGGTGAACCATCAACTGATAGGACCAAGAGAATTGCCCAGGAGGTTGACTGCAGAGGAGTACCTGAATTTTCTGCAGAATAGTTTGGATGATGCATTGGAGGACGTGCCACTCATTGTTCTGCAGAACATGTGGCTACAGCATGATGGAGCTCCTCCTCATAGTTCCAGAGCCGTTACAGAATGGCTCAATGGCCATTTTAACCAGAGATGGATAGGACGGTACGGCCCAGTGTCCTGGCCTCCAAGATCACCTGACTTGAATCCGTGTGATTTTTTTTGTGGGGTTTCATGAAGCAAATTGTATACAGCAGTGTAGTGAATAGTGTTGATGATTTGCGATCGCGTGTGGCAAGTGCGGCTCGTCAAATACAGAACCACCCGAATCTCCTTAAGAACGTAAGACATTCTCTTCTCAGGAGAGCTCGCGCGTGTTTAGATGCGAATGGTGGACATTTCGAGCATTTACTGTGACCTCTGCTTTGACCTTCAGTGAATGTGGGAGAGTATGGCTCTTGGCGAACAACCCACTTAAATAAAATGTAACGCGCCTAAAGCAATACTTCGAAAGTGGTGTGGAAATTTGCTTGAATAGATGAGGATTTACACTGAAGAAGTATAGAGGTGAGCTCATTCATTGTAACCCCATTTTTAAAGAAAATCCGCTAGTTCTCTTACCATTTATCATTCCAGATAACAAATTCTCAAATTATTCTTGAAATTTGTCAACGTGACAACGTAGGGAAAATTACATTCTGTGAATATTTTCGACAGAGTTGCATTCAGTCAAAGTACCCAATTTTTCGAATTTCTAAGATTTTTCTTTTTTTTCAACATCGAATTACTCGGAATTTTGTAGTCGGGAAAGATTAATCATATTCATGAAAAACTATGTTTCAAAAATCATTTCATTTGAAGGAATCGTTTGCGAGATATTACTGAAAATTTATGTTTTCCATGAATTTTCAACAGCCTGTATCTTTTTAACCAGGGCGAATCGGAAAAAATGGTAGAGGAAAAAAGTGTTTCTTTGGACCTCAGGAATCTACGGTTAAAATATATGTACAAGTCAAAGACTCACCCTGTATACTCTTCGCTTCCAAGTTACTAATTCAGCAAATTCTTACTTAAACTGTTTAATTGATACTGGAGCTGCGTGCTCTATCGTTAAACATTCAGCATTCAACCCAGATAAAACGTATCTTAAAATAGGAGATATAATTTGCATTAACGGTATCAATCGGAATATGCCTATTCAAACCATAGGGACAACCATTGTTAATTTATCTTTAGATGGATTAAATATCCAGCATAAATTCAATGTAATCAACGCAAATAAAATTCAATCCTCTTATGATGGACTTCTTGGCTCGGATTTCTTTGAAAACCATAATGCAATTATCAACTACGCAAACAAATCAGTTTTAATAAACAACCATTGTATTCAATTCAACAATGAAATACCTATTACTCAAATAACCATACCTCCTCGTTCAGAATATATTGCTGAGGTGAATATTTCTAACAATCTCAATTACGGACTTATCGAAAACCTTGAAATTTCTCCGAATGTTTTCATTCCAAATATTCTAGTAAATAATCAAAATTCTGTTGCTAAAATTCCTATTTTAAATCTTAATGCAGAATCTGTTACAATTGATATACCTATTGTCAAATTAGAACGGATTCATCCTGAAAATTTCATTAACTTCACCAATATCGATACAAATTTTAATAATTCTTCCAAATTTGAAAAATCCTAACGTAACAAAATTTTACGCGAAAATCTTCGATTAGAACATTTAAATTCTGAGGGAAAAGTCATCTCTTATCAAAATTTGCGAAAAATACTCCGATCTTTTCTATTTACCTGGTGATAATTTAAATTGCACCCCTACTCTAAAACATAGTTTTCCTACAACTACCAATACTCCAATTAATTCCAAAATTTATAGGTTACCCAAAATTCATGAAAAAGAAGCTAATTCTCAAATAAAGAAAATGTTAGATCAAAATATTTTGCGACCATCCAATTCTCCATGGAATTCTCCTATTTGGATAGTACCTAAAAAATTAGATGCTTCTGGAAAACAAAAATGGCGACTTGTTTGCGATTTTCGAAAGTTAAATGAAATTACAATCGGTGATTCTTATCCACTTCCAAATATTAAAAACATTTTGGATCAATTAGGCAATGCTATTTATTTTTCAACCTTAGATCTTGCTTCCGGCTTTTATCAAATCGAATTAGAGGAAAATGATGAATATAAAACTGCAATTGCAATTCCTTCTGGACTTTTTGAATTCAATCGTATGCCTATGGGACTTTAAAACAGTCCTTCTCGTTTAGCTAGATTAATGAATATTGTTTTATCCGGATTTCAAGGAAGTAAATGTTTCTGTTATTTAGATGATATTGTTGTTCATGGCACATCTTTAGAAGATCATAATCAAAAATTAGAAAGCGTTTTCAATCAACTTCAAAATCATTATTTACAACTACAACCTGATAAATGTGAATTCTTATGTAAAGAAATTTCTTATTTAGGACATCATATTTCCACTTCTGGTGTACAACCAGATCCAAAAAAGATTGAAACTATCAAAAACATTCCTACACCTAAAACTCCAAAAGATATCAAATCATTTTTAGGACTTATTGGTTATTATCGTAAATTGATTGAAAATTTTTCAGCTCTCGCGAAACCCTTAACTATTTTATTAAAGAAAAATCAAAAATTTGAATGGACCAACAAATGTCAAAAATCTTTCGATCAATTCAAAGAATTACTCTCAAAAGAACCTATTCTTCAATTTCCAAAATTTTCCAAAACTTTCATATTAACAACCGATGCATCAGACGATGCTATTGGTGCTATTTTATCCCAGGGACTTATCGGAAAAGATCTACCACTCAGCTATTATTCGAAAAATCTAAATAAATGCGAACGAAATTATTCTACCACTGAAAAAGAACTTTTGGTAATCGTAGAATCATGCAAACATTTTAGACCCTATCTTTATGGACAAAAATTCATTATTTGAACTGATTGTGGGGTATTCAACCAATTACCCTCCAATATATTTAATAAAAACACCAATGAACTATATACACAAATTTAATCACCAACACTGTTCATCAGTGTCTTTGTCAACCAACTTTTTACAACTATCTTCAATTCAACCCACGCCAACTAATTAGTACCCACGCACCCAAGCCAAAATCTTCTAGAAAGTTCCATAAGATTCCGCGCAATCTCGACACGTCACCCTTTCGGATTTTGTCGTCCCAGGGTTGCAAGTTTGCGTTATCACTACCACCGGCGGTACGCACTATTCGGGGTTGCACGATTGTGTCCAATATCGTGGATATGCGACATACCCCAGGGTTGCAAGTTTGCGTTATCACTACCACCGGCGGTACGCACTATTCGGGGTTGCACGATTGTGTCCAATATCGTGGATATGCGACATACCCCCACCTTGAAATATAATTTCAACACGTTTGCTTCACTATGAAGTCACTGGCAACGGACATAATTTCGTGATGGGCCTTTTGTATGTACCATCAGTGGTCTTCACTGTTGCTACACGCACTTTTTTATCAGGTCCCTCATACACCTTAAGCACCCTACCCAACTGCCACCTCATAGGTGGAAGATTATTGTCCTTCACTACAACCAACTGTCCTTCTAAATTAGGCTGCTCATTGGTCCACTTGGTTTTCTTTTGCAGTTCTGTCAAATACTCTCTGGACCATCGTGACCAGAATTGCTGCAGTAACACTTGCAGGTGTAGATACCTTGACCGCCGATTCATGACAATATGCTGCAAATCAGGGTCTGGCAAAGAGGTGAGTGGACGACCAATAAGGAAATGTCCAGGAGTAAGGGCCTCGAAATCATTAAAATCTGAGGACATAGGAGTGAGGGGCCGGGAATTCAAAAGCGCTTCTATTTGAGTCAAAACTGTACTCAAGTCCTCATAAGTGAGAACAGCATTCCCTAAAATTCTCCTTAAATGAAATTTACACGAGCGTACTCCGGACTCCCACAGTCCACCAAAATTGGGTGATTTTGAAGGGATTAATGACCAACTGACCCCTTCGCGATTAATTGCACTACTTAATTCATTTGCTTTACCTTTTAAAAATGTGCATAGCTCTCTCAGTTCTATTTTTGCACCTATAAAATTGGAACCGTTATCAGAAAACACCTTCGAAGGTTTTCCCCGTCGAGCTGAAAACCTTCGAAAGCATGCAATAAATGCTTCAGTGGAAAGGCTTGTAACCATCTCCAAATGTAAAGCCTTTGTTGTGAAGCAGATAAAAACGCAAATGTAACTCTTTGAGGTCTTTGAACATCTGCCATATCTGTCCTTGTACAAAAAAGGACCAGCATAGTCAACTCCACTGACGTCAAATGGAGGTGCAGGATTAACTCTGTCCCTCGGTAATTGACCCATTATCTGTTCAAGTGGAATTGGCTTTGCTCTTAAACATTTAATGCATTTGTGAATGCAGGCACGAACCAAGTTCCTACCACCAACTATCCAATATTTTTCTCTCAATGAGGAGAGCACCAATTGAGGACCAGCATGCAAAAGTCGCTGATGTTCCATCTCTACCAACAATTTTGTGAATGGATGTTTAGACATCAGAAGAAGAGGATGCTTTTTCGAGAATTTTGTACTGGATAATTCCAGGCTTCCTCCAACCCTTATCAGCCCCTTGTCATCGACAAAAGGACTCAACTTTTGTAGATTTCTACCCTTTATACAATCATTTTTCGAGAGTTCTTCGACCTTTTTTTCGAACATCTCCTGCTGAGCTATCTTAACCGACAAAAGCATAGCATATTCCAGCTCTGAAGAGGTGAGAAAACTCTCATCAATAGACCTTAAATTTCTAAATCTATTGATATACCTAAGTATATAACACATTGCCCATTGTAACTTCGACAAAGAGCTGAATCTCTCAAATTCGAACAACTGTTTGTTGGGAGAGACGGAAACAATATTGACCCTCAACTCTGGAATCTCCTTCAAACAAATAGGTTGTGATAGACCCAACCATTCTGCCTTGTCCAGGAGCAACCATTTTGGCCCATTCCACCAGGACGAATTTCCCATCAACTGCTCAGGGTACATTCCTCTGGACAAAATATCTGCAGGATTTTCCTTAGATCTTATGTACCTCCAGTTGTTAACACCAGTCAGGCCCTGTATTTGAGAGATTCTGTTACCAACAAAAACTTGCAGTTTATGTGAAGCCGTATTTATCCAACTCAGTACTACTGTTGAATCACACCATAACCAAATCCCATCAACATCCAAAGTCAAAGCACCTTGGACCTTATCCATCAACCTTGAAAATAAAAGTGCACCACATAATTTCAATCGTGGTATTGTCAATTTCTTTAAAGGACTCACCTTAACCTTTGAACATAATAATTCAACAGTAGCAGTACTGTCTTCCAATATGCTCCTAACATAAACGCATGCTCCATATGATTGCATAGATGCATCACAGAATCCATGCAATTCTATCTTTGCACGTTGATGACTAACAACCTTCCTTGATACAATCAGATCCGTCAGTCTAGACATTTCTTTTCTTATTCGAAGCCATTCAGTTTCCAAATGATCAGGTAAATCTTCATCCCAACCCACATTCTCTTGCCATAATTTCTGAATGAGTATCTTAGCCAATACTACAGCCGGGCCTACCAAACCCAGGGGATCGAAAATCTTCAATATCTCTGACAAAACACTCCGCTTGGTAGCCTTCTGACTATTAGAAGAAAATTCAACACAATACCTTAATGTGTCATCCTTAAAATTCCACCACAAACCTAAGGTTTTAGTTGAGTGTTCTTCACCGAACCGTTTTTGTGTTGGCTTTTCATTAACAGACAACTCATTCAGAACATATTCATTATTTGATAACCATTTTCGAAGGACCATACCACCTGACTTCAGTATGTCAGTTACCTTGTGGCAAATTTCCACAAGGTTTTCTGGTGAACTTGCTCCTGTTAACAAGTCATCCACATAAAAATCTCCCAGGATAACATTAGAACCATCTGGACACTTGTCCACATTATCCAAAGCCAGCTGCCTAAGGCAGCTTATGGCTAAATATGGTGCTGTTCTTGTGCCATAAGTCACAGTGTTCAACGTCCATTCAGACAGCACATCATCTGGAGAAAATCTCCAAATTATTTTCAGCAGTGACCGCTGTTCTGGCGTCACCCACACCATCCTGTACATCTTAGCAATATCAGCACAGACTACAATCTGATGTTGCCTAAACCTCAACAAAATCAAAAATAGATCATCCTGCTGTTTCGGTCCATTGAACTGGAGATCATTTATAGATACCCCAGTGTCACTGCTGGCACTTCCATCAAACACAACTCTCAATTTTGTAGTCTGGCTATTTTCATTGAATACCCCATGATGAGGCAAATAATATGAGGGTTGTTTTACCGCTGAACTATCTACAACTAACATATGTCCAAGTTGTTGATATTCCAACATGAAATCCCTATACTTCTTTCCCATCACAGGATTTCTTGCCAACTTTTTCTCCAAATTAAGAACCCTTTTTATTGCTAAACGACGAGATTTCCCCAATTTCGCCAATGAATCCTTGAATGGTATTTTCACCACAAACTTTCCATCTGATCCTCGAACAGTTGTTTCATGGAATAATTTCTCACACTCTTCG
This sequence comes from Propylea japonica, assembly GCA_013421045.1. Classification (NCBI taxonomy): domain Eukaryota; kingdom Metazoa; phylum Arthropoda; class Insecta; order Coleoptera; family Coccinellidae; genus Propylea; species Propylea japonica. The sequence goes on along the minus strand of CM024240.1, from coordinate 101,295,386 downwards.
CCTTCAATAGAAGAATATTTGCTTTCATCCTCTACCTGCCAAAATCTCACAAGTTCCTCCTGCAACTCAACGAACCCAACATGCAAGCTTGTCAATCTTTCAGCCTTCAAGGATACCAATGGACCAGTGATCAACCAACCCAACCTAGTTTTCTGTAACGTTGGCTGAGTCGCCCCAACTTGATCTGCCCAACACATAACAAATTGAAAAAGAGTCCAGATCCAATTAATAAATCAATTTGTTGTGGTTGATTGAAGTGTGGATCTGCCAACTATAGGGTTTTAGGAATTTTTAGATGATCAGTAGCCAACTGCCGACTAGGTGTTACACCTCCAATCTTGTCAACTACCAAACACGACAACTTAGTTTGATAGTTTGTGATATTTGACAGTAAATTCAACTGACATCTATCACCTACTTTTGTCGACTTACTACCGATCCCAACAACTGAAATCTCCACAGCCTGTCTATCTAAACCTAACCTATCAACCAGAGATTTTAGAATCAAATTAGGCTGTGGCCCACTATCCAGGAGTGCCCTACAGTTGTGCCACCTTCCATCAGTACCTTGAATCTGCACCAGCGCAGTAGACAATAGAACTCCACCTTCTACTTCCATACCATCATCCAAAAATACTGACTTAACCTCGGTGGAATGACCTTGAGTCGCACCTGCACCCCCACCGTGCTCATCAACGTTATGGCATACGTGATTATCAGAGTTGCCATCTGGTTTCGGTTCATAATGTAAAAGTTCATGATGTCTTTTACCACACTTACTACATCCTGAATAATTACAATTTGAACTGATATGATTAGCCTTGAGACAGTTTAAACAGAGTTTCAACTTCTTAACTAATTCATATCTATTGTACGTCCTCATCTTCAAAAACTTTTGACACTTATTAATGACATGATTATATTTACACACAGGACAAACAAATTCTTCAGTTGAAACGAACGTTTTATTACTTTTACGACTACTATTCTTGAACTCATTTTTATTTATTTGTCTACCATCAATTTTTCTTTTCCTTTCGATATTTCTCAAAGTATCTATTCTCTTATCAAGAAACTGTTAAAACTGTTCAAGACTTGCCAACACTTTTGTAGGTCTTGTCTCCTCCCATCTCAAAAATGACGCTTGATCCAATTTCTTAACCAACAAATGAATGATGAGAGGATCCCAAGAGCTAACATAAACCTCCAATTTTTCCAAATGATATAAAACATCGGTAATAGTATCAAGCATATTCATCAAATCTGTAGCAGAATCTTTATGTACATCCGAAATGTTTACCAAATTATCCAGATGATATTCCACCAACATTGGCATATCATCATATCTGCTACACAACAATTGCCAACTAATTTCATAATTCTCGGACGTAATTTTTCTCGACTGAATTACCTTCAAAGCTTCTACCTGTATTGCCCTTTTCAGGTAGTGAAATTTTTCCACATTTGAAATTACATTATTTTGATGTACTAATGACTCAAACATGTCTTTAAATTCCAACCAATTTTCCACTTTGCCTGAAAAGGATGGTAAGGGAATAGCTGGCAATTCTGGCCTTGAGTGAGGTGCCAACCTAGAGCATGAAGAACCATCCACACTTTTATTGTCTCCATTACTACGATCACCTCTAGCCGTATCAAATTTACTTCCAAATTCTTTAATTAACATATTTGCCCTTGAGATTATTTTGAAATATTCATTTTCAAGAAGTGTTCTTTCATTTGAACACTTTCATATTCATCATCACCAATTAAATTTTCAACTTGGCCTTTTATCTCGTCAAACTCCCGTAAAAGATTTTCACAAACCAGGAATCTTTTATTTAATTCCACGAATAAAATTTCATTTACATTATTTTTATCATCAAATTGACTCAGGAATTTAGTGAAACTTGTCAATTTACTTTTGACTGAACCCCTTTTTCTGACAAGATATCTCATTTCTGAATTTATATTTATTTTATTAACGAACCAACAACACAAGCAGAAAAAGCAATAAGGATAGATAAGGAATTAATTGAAGGAACTCACCAAATTTTGCCAACCAGTACCTGCAATTTTCCTCCAATTTCCAGCAATTCCCCCAGCGTTTGCCCTGTACTCCAACAATGATCAGGTAGATAGGTACGCCGTCCACAGGTGTTCACGGCGCCGATTCCTCACTAATCCAATCTCAATCTCAGGTGCACAGGTAAATCCAACTGCTAGTACCTCGTCTTGGTTAGCCTAGTCTCGTTTCAGCTACTTCCAATAGAAATTTCCAACTTCAAGCCAACACTTCGATGAGAATGACGCCGTTATCCAACAAAATGGCGTTTCTTCGATGTATTTCCAAAAACTCTATTAATATTCGGCTCGTTTGGACCAAATTTATGTGGGGTATTTAACCAATTACTCTCCAATATATTTGATAAAAACACCAATGAACTATATACACAAATTTAATCACCAACAATTACATAAAACCAACAATGCAATTATGACTAACTGTTCATCAGTGTCTTTGTCAACCAACTTTTTACAACTATCTTCAACTCAACCCACGCACCCAAGCCAAAATCTTCTAGAAAGTTCCATAAGATTCCGCGCAATCTCGACACGTCACCCTTACGGATTTTGTCATCCCAGGGTTGCAAGTTTGCGTTATCACTACCACCGGCGGTACGCACTATTCGGGGTTGCACGATTGTGTCCAATATCGTGGATGTGCGACACTGATCACAAACCTTTAGTTTGGCTGAAAAATTGCAAAGAACCTTCCAGTCGTTTAATTAGATGGAGATTAAAACTTATGGATTAGGATTACGAAATTGTTTATAAAAAAGGAAAATTAAATCAAAATGCTGATGCTTCAAGTAGAATTATTCCGGAACAAACTAATTCAGTAAATCAGATTTCTTTCAATGCTTTTCTAAATTTATATAAACATAACAAAATCAAGAAACCTTCAAATATTTCAGAAATTAATGATGATCTATTCAATTCCCCAGAAAATTATTCTGTTGGTCATAGTGTTTTTTCAGATTTCAAAATGAATAAGGGTATTGCTCTTTCCTTTAAAAATAAATTCGGTCAAATTGAAAACCTTCTATCTCAAAATAAACCTATTGGAAATGTTGCCCAAATTGAACATAAAAATCGATACATACAGGGTTTTCCTTTTAAGTTGGCCTATTAGACGTATTAGGAGAACTAGTGAATATTTCGTTCTGAAATTTTTGGTGCAGCCCTGAGGTTGAAGGAACTCTTCGCCTAAGTCGACAGTGTTGCCACGTCTATCTCAAACTCATATCTACTTCCTTATTTCAAATGGAACTACCTATATTTTCATTTATGTATCGATGCAATACCAAATTTGCAGTATAACCCACTAAAAAATATCTCTGCTATGCACTGTTGCCAAGTTATTCACAAATTCCTGAAACTTTTGACATTTGCATTGCCAGTTTGGAAATGCAATATCTCGATTATTTTTTATGCGAACGGAACCAAAATCAGCAGTCTCATAGTAAAGACTTCATACATTCATGTGGTATATTCAGTATTTTGATACATCGTAAGGTTTTTCGAAGATATTGCTGCGAAAATGTGAAACTCAAAACTGAAGGTTTTCGAGATTTTCAAATGGCAACCCCATATTTATTTTACAGCATTCGATTTGAAATGAAGAATTAATGGCAGTCTCCTTTTACACTAATTATTTATTTTGGATAGTTTTCGAATGAGATGAAAAATACTGAAATTTTTCAGTATTTATAGTTCATGATCTATGGTCCTGTTTACGATGAAATGGTTCTATGATAATGACGTGAATTGTTGAAGTAGATTCTATGGTTGAAATCATAAAAATTATTCGATGATCATGGATGTCATAGAAAAAAGTTTACCCATATTATTTAAACCCGATTCGGGTTGTTTCACAATTCACGGGGAATGCCAAAAAATTATTGAAAGGACCTGTAGGACCTTCAACAATCGTTATTCACATTTAGCACGAATGATCGGAAAGAAATCCCAAAAATTGTTTAGGCTTTCTATAATCCTGGCCCTATGTTCATGACCTCAACAATAGGATTCATTCCGATAATTCACTTTATAATCACACAGCATGACTATAAAAACTGAAAAATTTCAGTATTTTTCATCTCTTTTGAAAACTGTCAAAAATAAATAATTAGTGAACATAAGGCCAGGATTACAGAAAGCCTAAACAATTTTCGGAATTTCTTTCAAGTCATTCTTGCTAAATGTGAATAACGATTGTTAAAAGTCCTACAGGTCCTTTCAATAATTTTTTGGCATTTCCCGTGAATTGTGAAACAACCCGAATCGTGTTTGAATCATATGGGTAAACTTTTTTCTATGACATCCATGATCATCGAATAATTTTTATGATCTCAACCATAGAATCTTCTTCAACAATTCACGCCATAATCATAGAACCATTTCATCGTAAACAGGACCATAGATCATGAACTATAAATACTGAAAAATTTCAGTATTTTTCATCTCATTCGAAAACTATCCAAAATAAATAATTAGTGTAAAAGGAGACTGCCATTCATTTTTTATTTCGAATCGAATGCTGTAAAATAAATATGGGGTTGCCATTTGAAAATCTCGAAATATTTTAATTTTGAGTTTCACATTTTCGGAGCAATATCTTCGAAAAACCTTACGATGTATCAAATTACTTTATATACCACAGGAATGCATGGAGTCTTTACTATAAGACTGCTGATTTTGGTTCCGTTCGCATAAAAAATAATCGAAATATTGCATTTCCAAACTGGCAATGCAAATGTCAAAAGTTTCAGGAATTCGTGAATAACTTGGCAACAGTGCATAGCAGTGAAATTTTTTTTAGTGGGTTATACTGCAAATCTGGTATTGAATCGATACATAAATGAAAATATAGGTAGTTCCATTTGAAATAAGAAAGTAGATATGAGTTTGAGATAGACGTGGCAACACTGTCGACTCGAAAATATTTTAGGCGAAGAGTTCCTTCAACCTCAGGGCTGCACCAAAAATTTCAGAACGAAATATTCACTAGTTCTCCTAAAACGTCTAATAGGCCAACTTAATAGGAAAACCCTGTATATTACCTCGTACCTAAAAAATTCCATCATGATAAACCCACATATAAAACAGTATTCTCATCACTCTTAAATCTTAAAAAATCGTGTTTCAAAAATAAAGATACTCATTTGGCTTTACCGCGACTTTCTTCCGGACTTGATAAATTATATTGGCCTGAAATCTTCAAAATGATTCAATACATATTTTCGTACTCAAATATTAAAATTTCAATCTATTATTTACCTGATCAAAATTCAAATCCAACCATTCATTCAGTCAATGAAGACCAATTTTAAAACATCTCATCAACAGGAAATCTAGATACCAAAACCAAAATTAACAAATATTTCCATATCTAAAAATCAAAAATTTGGTAATTCCAATGTCATGTTACCTTTCTGATTCTAATAAATTTTCGGATTATATCAAATCGAACTTTAACGATTTACCTTCTACTATGAAAATAGGTATCAGATATTTTAGTCGAAAAATTACCCAAAAAGGCTCTTTATATTATATTTTTGAAAGAATTTTATGATGACTCTGTACTCTATGAAAATTTATTTAAAACACTTTTCAATCTTAGACTTCTTTTAAAACATAATAACGTTAATAAATTCATTATTCCGAACATTGCGTTATACAGACAAAATTCAATCATTCGAGAGGAAACATATTTCAGTCTTTTCTATTTCTTATTCCGTGATTTTGATTATGAAATTTTATCCGAGGAACGTATATTCATTGATGATGAAAATCTTATCAAAAATATCTTATTTGAAATTGAAAATCATGATTCACCTATAGCTGGCCATCAAGGATTTGATCGTACATTATGAAAAAATTTAACAACTATATTCTTGCAATAATATGAAAGAACAAATTAGAAATTATATCAAAAAATGTCAAATCTGTCAAAAATCCAAAACTGATTTTAAACATAATAAAAGTCCCATTGTTATAACAACTACCTCAACAAAATTTTGTGAACAAATTGCATTAGACATAGTAGGTCCTTCACCTATTACCAAAAATAATAATCGCTTCATTTTAACAATTCAAGATGATCTCATGAAATTCATTCAAGCATATTCTCTTAATACTCATGATGCCAATACTGTAGCAATTCATTTTCTTAAATTTTGTACCCAATTTGGTTTTCCTTCTAGTATTCTCACAGACCAGGGTACTGAATTCTCTTCAAATGTCTTCAAAGAAATTAATAAATTAATGTCAATTAAACAAAAACAATCTACCCCATATCATCCTCAAACTCAAGGTTCATTAGAAAGAACTCGTTTAACAAATAAAGATTATTTCAAATGCTATGTCAATAAAGATACAAATAATTGGGATGAATTTTTAAATTTCGCTATTTTTACTGATAATACATCAATTCATAAATCAACTCAAAAAACCCCTTATGAATTAGTGTTTGGACAAAAAGCAAGAGTACCTTCTCAAATTAATAATCCTAAACCATTAGCCAACTATTCTGATCTTGCGAATGATATTAATAATAAACTGAAAATATAGCGTGAAACGGCTTATGAAAACTTAATTAAATGGAAACTCAGATCGAAGGAATATTATGATAAATCACATAATCGAACGTATGTCTTTAACGAAGGAGATCTTGTTTTACTTTATGATAATCATTCAAAAGCTAAAAATAAAAAGCTTAATCCTAATTATAAAGGTCCCTATAAAATCGAACAAATTCATAATAACCAAACGGCAACTCTAAGAATAAGCAGAACTAAATTAAAAACTTATCATTTCAATGAACTTAAGTCTTAAACCGTATATTATTTCAGATGAAAATGGAGATAACGATGATATTCCTTGTATTCATATTCCTAGCCCCACTCCAGGCGCATCAAACGAAATATAAAATCAATCCTATTGAATCTTCAGCCGGTCTTTTATTTCATAATCTAGGGAAAGCATATGTATCCAATAATAAATATACGATATTAACATATCATAATCTAACTCATATCAAATATCAAATTGATCAAATGTCGAAATATAACACGGCTTCTATTAATATTTGTAATATTCTCTATACAGAACACATTGCAAGTGACTGTAAAAATCAATTGAGTTATGTTAAAACTAAAATGAATCTTATCAACCAATTATATCGTGCCTTAGCTCATCAAATAAATCCTCAAAGAAGGAAACGCGGACTTTAGATGGAGTTGGAACAGCAATTGAATGATTAATCGGTACCCCTGATGCAAATGATGCAGATTTCTATTCAGATTCAATTAGTGAAATAATCAATAATAATAAACAAACTAAAGTTTTGATGCAACAACAAGTTACTATCTTATCATCTACAATTTCCAATTTTAATAATTCTTTTCTTAAAATGAATGAAAATATTGAAATTCTTAATAATAATTTAAAAGCTTTTTATATTTATTCGAACGAAATGAAACATTTGAGAATCTTTAGAATATAAAAACAGTATTACGAATCATTTATTCTTACTCATCGAAATGACCGATGAAATATTAAACACTCTTGAAAATTATGTAAATCAATTTATTTTATTGCAACATGGCATTTCAGTTATAGGACAATGTTTCCAGCACAATTGCTTCATGAATTACGAATAATATCTACGGAATTCACTCTTCCTATAGTTCCAACAATTGATAATATCTATCTTTATTATAAATTTATGGATTTAAAATCTTTCATTAAAAACAACATTTTAATAATTGCCTTCGAAATACCTCTGGCATCTTTCGAAATTCTTGATCTTTATCATATTTTATCTTTACCTACTCCTCATCCAAATGATAACACCTTATTTTCCTATATTGAACCATCTAAACCATATCTCCTCGTATCTCATATGAGAACCAGTTATTTGATGGTCGATAATTTGGACAATTGTAAAGAATACCATCCAAAAGAATGGATATGCAAGAAGATGCCTACCCTTCGCAAAGCCGATGCTGTTTGTGAAGTCCAGTTAATATCTAATGTTATTTCCAATATTCCAAAATCTTGTAAAACAAGAAACTTAATTGCCGACGCTGAAATCTGGCATGAAATCGATGTCAACCAATGGTTATTTTCTGTTTCTGCACCCATACAACTGACAATTACCTGTGATGAAGACCCTCTTCAAAATGAAATCATCAAACCAATGGGAACTCTGGAATTAAACCCCAACTGCAAAGTTTTCACGGACCAAGTCAACCTCGAAACCACTTCAAACCTGATGACTGTAAATGCAAGCCATGAAATTCCTTCTACCAGTATTACCGACGACGACTGTTGTGAGAAACTCAAGAAAAACATCACTCTGAATTCAATCCATTTGGAACCACTCAAATTCACCCAAATCAACCTCCATGAGTTAAAATATGCTCAACATAAATTATGGGAATTTGACGAACAACTTCAACAACAATTGAACAAACCGTTCATCATTCAACACTCGTCATGGCTTCAAACTGCAATCTCAATACTAATTGGCTTAATCCTTCTGGTCATTATCTACTACATCCTCAAATGGTGTGGTTTCATCAGACTCTTGAGAAGATTCCTATCTTGTACCAGAGAACCAAAAGCTATTGAAGGCAACCCATGTTTCCAAATCTTCAACCAATGGGTACGTTCAGAAGCACTCAACTGTTGGCATAAAGCAGAAATCAGTTGAGTATAGTTGAGTTCCAGCGGATGAAAATGTTCTGAACGCATCGCTGAGTGATTTACAAATCTGACATATCATGATATATAAATATAACCTCATTTTTTGATACACAGTTGAGAAACTTGTTGAGATTGTACTTGCAGATTATAAATTGAAGAGTGTATTTGAAATAATCATAATAATGGAAAATAATTATATGCTGACTTGATACAACCAACAAATTTAGTTGAACCTGAAAGAGTGAAATCAGTTAGAAAAGAAAATTATTATGAGAAAGTCATACCAAATTATACGCTCGATGATTTCAAAAATCATCAGCAAAGTCATGCCTTCAACAGTTCAATTTAGGAATAAATTCGATATCTATTACGACCAAATTATGTACTTAGAATATTATTGTTATTTTCAACAACAGGTTGTTGGTTTTCTTCAGACATAACTAAATTGCACCGCTTTTTGATAGACATTTTCAAAATACGCCAGTAACCAAAATACTCCTTAATAAATTTCAACTGAAAAAGCCTAAATATAAACCAATCACAAAATAATGGGTATATGCGCATGTCTCAGCGGTCAGATGAGTAACAAAGCGCAAATTTTTACCGCTGCCAGAAATCGACATCTGCTGAGAAACATCGATTTGTCAGCGATTGCACTGAACGCTTTCGCTTTCTCAACTTTCTCAACTCAACTGTTGCCAACAGTTGAGTGCTTCTGAACGCACCCAATGTTGTACTACCACCCCTGTGGAACAACCCATTCCAGACTTCTATGATGCAGAACTACAGCGTATCAATGTCACTGGCACTTCCAATTCTCGACATTCCAACCAGGAAGAAACCAACAGCACTGGCTCCCATTCATTAAGAAGATCCAAGAGAAACCAAGGAATCAAGATCAACCCTTATTAAATCCAATCTTACTTGTTCTGATTCAATTTATAACTTTCAATACTTTCATATTTGATAAATTTTTAATTGATATCATATTTTGAATGTTTACTTAATTATCAATTTCAACTTGCATCATATTTTCAATTTTACTTAATTATCAAGTTCAATAATATTTTCAATGTTAACTGCATCATGTCTTCAACTTTTGAATTTTTACAATTTTGTGATATTCATCTTAACGTTCCAATTCCATATTTCTTAAAACTTTAAATATTTTTGTGAAGCGATATGTTGCTTCTAGATTTTTGCTCTTTCTTAAAAATAATATCAAAAATCTTCTTAGGGGGGAGATGTTGGCAACCCCTCAACAATGAGCCTATTGTTCACATATTCTTGCTGACTTCAGCTATTTCCAAAATACTATATAAAGAAGCAACGCAGCGCTCATAATCAGTTCATATCTATCTCCGGTAAAGTTCATTTCTATCGTCCGGTACAGTTCATTTCTACCTTCCGTCGAGTTTACATCTCTCTTTCGTGAATATATTCAAAGTCCGTTATCGTAATAAATGTAACGTGTGTTATTCTTATAATAAACAAGTGCTTTCTCATACTGTGTTCACATTTAAACCAGTGATTCCCAATCCAAGTGAAAAAATTATAATTCTAGTGAACACCTAATAATAATCAAGTGATATTGTTCCTTTATTGGATTAATTGGATCAACCCTTGGATTTATCTCCTGAATCCACCTAACTTCATCAATTTCATCAACAATCATCCTCATATCTACAAGTTCCGGAGCTACTTCAAAAGGCTACCCTGGTGACAGCATACTGCTTTCTTCTTCAATTGTGTTTGGAATACAACAATCTACATCATTCTGTCCTCCAGCCAGTATTATTGTTGTTTACTGTTTTAATTTTATGTCTTGGACTAATGAGATTTTCCATGATAATGAGAATCCATTTATATTTATACTACATCTTATGAGTTGCAGCTTGTTTGTGTGTTTCATGACAGTAAGACTTTTTTGATTGTTTGTATTCCTTTATACATGAGTGTCATTTCAGGACAGCCTGATGATGGTATAAGTATTTTGCCGAAATCGATAGCTGATTAAAGATATAATTAAAACCAGTGTGTTTATTTTTCTTACTATATTCTACACGCTGATGGAGAAATACATCAATTTCATGTTAAACATATATAATATATATAAACATAAGAATCTTGCTTAAGAATGACGTTTAACACCCTGTATTCCGCTTATGCTTCGAAAACGGGATATATTGTATAGGAAAAAAATGATTCTCCTGGTGTCCTTCACACGAATATATATGTTTGCCCAGTTCATGATGCAACACCCTGTATATTAATTTGTATTGCCTTATAGTTTTGCAAATGTTTTTTCTTATAAATTATTATAAATCTATGCCCAGGTCACATGCAACCATCAATTCGATATGGGTCTGTTTGAATGAAAAACTCTTAGGCCAAGCAATAGAGGTTTTTCACGTGACCAAAATACTACCTGAAATCTGACTGTGCAGTCATGCAATAGGTAGTTTCTACATGTTTTTCATGATAAATTCCACTCCTGAAGGTTTTTTTTGAGAAGCGAAAAATAGCCAAAAAAAAATCCAAAATTTTGCTTTTTCGCTTATAAAACGTGAAGTATTGATCTGATCGAACAGCTGTTCAGGCACTTTTTGTAGAGAATTCAAAAACAAAAAAATGAGATGTGACACGTCTCAAGCGGATAATTAGTTTCCAAGAAAAGTCCAAAAAACTGGAAAAAACATCAATTTTTCGAAAATTCATAACTTGGTCAATTTCTGAGATGAAGCGTAGTTGCTCTGAATTTAAGTAGTTATCAACATATACTTTATTGGTGCACAATTACAAAGCTGTCGGATAAATAGTTTTTGCACAATCGCAATTTTCCGAATTCGACGTACTTTTTTCAAGAAGGTCGTGATACTCGGCTACTTGTTGGATTTGAATTTTACAAAAAGCATTTTAAAGAAGAAATAACATTCTTCAAATCGTTTGTTCTCTCGATACCGACCGATAATGTTTAGTGGGTGAAAAACGGCGTCAAACAGAAGCAAAAAGGCTCGAATGCATCAAACTAGTCGCGGAGTGGGAGTCGCCCGTTAAGCGAGGGGAAAACTGTTTACCTTGTATCTTTCGCGCGTCGCGTAGTTTGATGCATTCGAGCTTTTTCGCTCCTGTTTGACGCCGTTTTTCACCCACCAAACATTATCATCGGTATCGAGAGAATAAGCGATTTGAAGAATGTTATTTCTTTTTTAAAATGCTTTTTGTAAAATTCAAATCCGACAAGTAGCCGAGTATCACGACCTTCTTGAAAAAAGTACGTCGAATTCGGAAAACTGCGATTGTGCAAAAACTATCTATATCCGACAGCTTTGTAAATGTGCACCAATAAAGTATATGTTAATAACTACTTAAATTCACAGCAACTACGCTTCATCTCAGAAATTGACCAAGTTATGAATTTTCGAAAAATTGATGTTTTTTTCCAGTTTTTTGGACTTTTCTCGGAAACTAATTATCCGCTCGGGAAGTGTCACCTCTCATTTTTTTTGTTTATGAATTCTCTACAAAAAATGCCTCAACAGCTTTTCGATCAGATCAATACTTCACGTTTTATAAGCAAAAAAGCAAAATTTTGGATTTTTTTGGCTAATTTTCGCTTCTCAAAAAAAAACCTAAGACGATTCAGGAATGGAATTTATCATGAAAAACATGTAGAAACTACCTATTGCATGACTGCACAGTCAGATTTCAGGTAGTATTTTTGTCACGAAATCGACCTTTCGATAGCTCTATTGCTTGGTCTATCTCCACTTGTTCACGACTGGCTAGTTTAAAGTCTGGTCCCTTTTTATTCGAGCTTTATTGTAAATGATAAAACACCCTGTATAGCCACAAATGCAACCACCTCCACTTCTCAAAACACAAACGTTCAATAATTTGATGTTTCAAACCTGACACTGAATTCATTCACCACACAGCTTTCAAACTGGCCTTCTTATACAGGGTCTTTATAAATGATTGTAACAGCGCAGTTGGCTTTGGATTACAGAATACCAATCTCTAACCGATCAGAGCATTGCATGATCACAGAATTCTGTGGTTTGCATAATCCAAAGCCAACTGCGCTGTTATAATCATTTATAGAGACCCTGTAGTAATTTGGATTTTTCTCAGGGTTTCTAAAGAATCGTTAAAATTTTTTTCTCGAAATCGGTGGCAGATACGACAAAACTACAAGAGACCGAGAAGTTTAGTATAATAACAAAAATTCTTTCAGATTTCTCAAATTAATAGTTGCAGTATCTTATTAAAGTGTTGATACTATATGAACATTGTTTGAACAATGCTATGAGAAAAAATTTGGAAAATTTCGAAAACGAAACGTTTGCGACGTCATATTTATGGTACTTTTTTTTCTTGATCTTACTTGAGGAAACTTCTTTTTTCGTTTGTACGCTCAGTTTAAGAACACCCTGTATAGACCGGAGAAGAAATCGTTGTCATGATGATAATAAGAAGGCAAGTGGACTATTTTATTCCCTAGGTTTTTAAATACAAACGTTTCGACGCCATTCGTGTCTTTATCAAAACTGAAATTTTTTTATAGTGTGAACATAACAGATCCAAGTAAATCAACACAACAAATACAAAACAAATAGAATAAGTCAATATAAAATAAATAACAACAAACAAAGGTTATTAACAAAACCTTTAAGAACAAAGAAAGTATAAATGTATTCATATTATCTTCTACATTAATTTTCAACTTATATTTTAACAGGAAACAACTTCATTTGTTTTTTAATCAAACAACCAAGAAATTTAGATGTGACATGGAATAATTTTATTTTATGTTGACAATAAACTTTTGTTAATGGACTTGTGTGAACTTTTCCCATCAAGTAGGTAATTACAATGACATTGAATGAAAACAACAAAACATCTAACTCAACAAAATGTAAAAAAAATATTGTGTGAACACAGAATAAGTTCTAAAGGAAAATAATAAATTGTTATAAATAGTGCTGAGTTTGTTGGCATCTTCCCGAAAATTAACTGTTCTGTTAAGTGTTATGAGTATCATTTCACTAACATTTCTATGATATCCATTATTTTCTTTATCAAGTATTGTAGCTTCATAGAATTTAAACTTTTGTCCTTTTTCAAAGATATTTAATGTTGAAGCCGTTTGGTCTCTGTTTTTTACGCTGTTTGCGTCAGTTCTATATTGTCTCAGTCTGTCTTTAAGATGTTGTCTAGTCTGTACAATATAAACACTTTCACAATTACCACAAGGCACTTCGTTAACCAATTCTGATTGTAGATCTTTAGGTGTTTCATCTGTGAGTGGTGTGTAATATCCATAGAATTTATAACTTACAATGGAAGCGGCGAGAGAGAGAGAGAGAGAGAACTGTTATGCCAAGACACAGATAGAGCTAGAACAGGCAAAAAGCGCGCCAAAAGCATTGATTACGAGTAATTACGAGATTTTAGGAGAGGTATTTATGTTCTGTGGAAAAGTTTCGTCGTTTTTTAAGAGTTTTTTGAGTGTTTTTCAGATCATTTGAAATGGTTGGTTCTTGTGCGGCAATAAACTGTACTTACAGGTAAAAAAGGCCTAAATATTGAATTTCACAAGTGAGATTTCCTTTACATCTATATTTTTCTTAACTGGTTTTTATTTACCTGTATTATTCTCTTTATTTATATTTTACAATTTGTTTGAGTTATGATGAGGCCGTCTGTCATTTCTAGATTTCCAAAGGATGAAATTCTTAAAAAAATGGTTGCAGGCTGTTCGAAGAGAAAATTTCATTCTAACGAACGCCTCTCTAATTTGCAGCAGGCAGTTTGCTGAAGAAGATTATTTTATGAATGTTCATGGAAATAAATATTTGAGAGTAGGATCAGTGCCGTCAATATTTGACTTCTCTGAATCAGAACAGATAAATCCTAAAAAAAAACTTTTATGCCAAGGTATGCATTCAGGTGGTCGTTTTTATAAACTTAGGGGCTCTTTGAATTCATAAGCGTTTCTGTCCTTCAAACGCCTATTATTCTTTTGTTTGAATTATCTAAATATTTGTATTTTCAGTTACTTTTCAGATTATTAAAATTAGTTAAAAATCATTACAGACATAGGTATAGAACCTGCGGCCGAATACGATAAACCGTCTACTTCTATTGTAAAATGAAAGGGATAATAGGCATTCATTACGATTATATTTATTAAAAATATAGATTTTCAAATTATTCATGATAGAAACGACCTCGAAAGATAATTCCCTTTTTTTTTCCTTTTTTATATATTAATTTTTGTAGCTATTAAAGGAAATAACTTGTTAAGCCATGTGATCATTTATTATGAATATATATTCATATTTGCCCCAAAAAATTGGAATAAAACGCACTGATAAGAGATTTCATACGCATTCAACGCCATTCAAATGGATTTCGCGGGCTTTTTGCTTTGACTAGCTCTATCTCTCTTTTGGCATCACACCGTTCCAACGGCGGCGAGTGACAGGACTCATCCATGTTTAGTAAATCTATGGTAATATTTTTTATGTGTTGTGAATCGCGCATCTACAATTCAAACTTCTAAATATTCTTGCTATCTTAAGTGATGTTGTTCAACATTGTTCAATGAACTAACACGATTATGCAGTTTCTGTACCAAGTTTTTGTTCTTGTTAACAATACGCGTAATCAGAGATTTTGGATAGTTATTATCAATTAGTATGTTTCTGACCTTGGCTATATTTTCTACATGAAACTTAACCTCACTAAGTGAAAGTGCCTTTTACACCAGATTATTAGCCACTTTGATGTTCTGAGTATCACTGTGGTTGCTATGATTATCAAGGATTCTGTTGGAATTTATTTTCTAAGTGTACTAATTTGTTACTATTTTTCACCTCCCCGAATCACCTAAATCTCCGAAAAGGCAATACCATTGTTAGTTTCGTTTTCTTCAGTAAATTTTATATTTTTATGATATGAATTGAATACATCTCCAACTTTCCGATAATTATTGGAGGGGATCAATACCAAAGTATCACTTACGTAAAGTCACATCAGGAGTTATTCGAAATTTAAACTGTCTCTTACAAAATCAAACAGATCGTGCATAACCAAATCTACAAAACTAGAAATAGCTGGGGCACCCATTGCAGAACCACATTTTCGTTGGAAATATTCGCATTCGAGGCAGAAATAGCTACTTTCGAAATATAAGTTAACTAACGACACAAATGTATCCTAATCCAGATCAGTGAAGTTACTAATGCGGCGTTCCCACGAGGCGTTATTCACGACAGTGAACCACGCTTTCGTGAAATACACTTCTGTGTGAACGCATAGTCGTTAAACTTGCTTTCGTGGGGAATGCGTTCACACAGAAGTGTATTTCACGAAAGCGTGGTTCACTGTCGTGAGATTTTGGCAATTGACTTTATAGGTGCCGGGAATTGTGAGGGTCGCTTTCTGTAGTAAGTATTTGTTGTTTTCTAGAATTCAATAATCCTTTTCCTACTTCGGAAACAATATTCAACATAGATATTCCTGGTTAGGTTAGGTAAACCTATTTTTCAAATATGCTTCCGAATTTAATTTTTATTCACTCAAACAAAAACTTGAAAAACAATATTCATTTTCCAAACAATTCTTACAGGATGAATGAATATGAAATAAGTGTGGATGTGTGCTTTCATTGAAACTAAATAGAGTTTTTTAATGTTTTACTCCAAAATAGTGCCAACAACATATGAATAAGTATTAAAAATGAAACAGTGAGAAAACACAAAAAATATTTTTATGGTGAATTCCTTCAGTTAAAGTCTATCCGTCTTTTTTGTTTCTAGCGAATAGGTCAACCACTTCATTTTCATCAATTTTCACACTATAATGAATATTCATAAGCGCCAACCGCCAACCCATTCAATCTAGTTTCGCTAGAAGAATTGCGTACTTGCGCAGATAATTTTTAATTCTCCTCAAGCTGGAAAAACTTCTTTCTGGAGTAGCAGTAGATACTGGAATAGTAGCTAAAATTTGTAGTAGGATGTAGATGTTCGGATACATATTCTGATTGGACTCATTTAAGCATTCTAATGCCGATTTTGAAATGGAGCTCATTGACATTTTCCGTATTTCCAATTCTGATTTAATTATGTTTTTATTTTTTTCTGGGAGAGGTGAAGAATACATCGATAATGCGTCTTCTAATTCATATTCTGGGGTAGCAGACCAGATAAGGCTGATATTAATTTTCGGTGTTTAGCAAATCTATCAGTTAATTGTTGGATAGTATGTTCTAGAAATGGAATGAAACTTTAATATCATCAACATTGCTGATATGAATTGATAATTTTAACTAGATTTTCGGAGATAAGTTGGTTTAAGTGCAAAATGAAAGATTATTTTTGCAACAAAAAATAACTCTGAAACATTTCGGGGGGGGTTTGAACCCCCAAACCCCCCCCCCCTGGCTACGCCCTCGCCTATCACTGATTCAACCTAAATTGGTATTGTGACACTAGTGTAATTCTTTATTGATTTTCCGTGGTTCTTAAAGGAATGTGAGTTTTTTGTTTTGTTTCCAGTTCTGACAACATTCTCAAATTCCTTAAAAACTTTATGGGTTTTCACTCCCAGTCTCTGAAACAGAAATAATTTAAAAAAATTGTAATTAAGATGAAGTGCTCCTGCGAGAATCTTTGCACTTATTTGTCAGGAGCAAATTGGTCTTGGAAAACTTGTTGCCTAACAGTAAAACTGAAAAACGAAATAAATGAGAAGGACAATGTAACGTTTCGGTGTCTATATCAGACACCTTCTTCAGACAAACTTGTAAAATCTTCAGAATTGTGTTTTTTCATTTGCAATCTAATTTTAACACGTCGACTGTCACCATTCTAATTTTTTTTACCCCCCACGTCCAACACATTTATCCCAAGATTAGGGTTACTTTTGAGTGATAAATTAAATATACTACGAAAAAATTGATTCTGCAGCCATTTTGTCAGTGTTTTTTACATGTTCATATGTGATTCATGAACGCCTTAGACTCATTTTTCAATACTGGACGTCTCTGTATCATATTTTTTTGTAACTGTTTATTGCATATTTACAATCTAGTTACTTCACAAAGAGTATTTAGTAAATGAAATGATATTAATTGACTTGAGTCGGGTACCATCCATCAATGGTTCTCCGCACAATTATTCATCAATAAGGTCTTCTGGCCAGATTCTTTTCTATCTCTTCTCTATCAGGGGTTGGGTAAAAAGGTTAGCTATGAGGCATGAGCATATTTTCATGATTTATTGTTCTTTCTTTGTATCTCTTGACTTTTGGTTTGATGGTATCTTTTATTGATGGTATTCTCAGATCATTTTGTATGGTTTGGTTGGTTACATACCAAGGTGCTCCAGCTATCATACGGAGTGTTTTTGACTGAAATGATTCTAGTATTCTTATGTTTGACGGTTTGGAACAACCCTATAGCTCAATTCCGTACGTCCACACTGGTTTGAGGATGCATTTATAGATAATGGTCTTATTTTCGATGGACAGTTTCGAGTTTTTGTTCAGTAACGACTACATTTTCTTTATTTTCATGTCAAACTGTCGTCTTTTCATTTTTTATATGAGTTTTCCATGTTAGTTTTTCGTCCAGGTAGAGTCCGAGGTACTTGATTTCAGTTTTGACTGGTATAGGTGCATTATGCAGCATTACTTGTGGAGGTCTGCTTTTTTTATTGTTGAACGTTACCTGAGCCGATTTTTGGGTGTTGATTTTAATTTTCCAATTTTGCAACCACTCAGATAGTGCATTTAGTTGTTCTTGTAATTTAATCGATGATAATATTGGGTCTGTATCTGAGGGTAATATGGCTGTATCATCTGCAAATGTTGCCATGATGGATTCATCTGTTTGTGGAATATCTGAGGTGAATATCAAGTAGAGGAATGGTCCGAGTACTTTACTTTGGGGGACACCAGATTTTATGGCCTTATAATCTGACAAAGTATCTTCTACTTTCACCTGCAGATAGCGTTCACTCAAGTAGGATTTCAGCACTATGTAGTAGCGATCAGGTAGTAGCTTTTTCAGTTTGAACAAGAGCCCCTCATGCCAAACTCTGTCAAAAGCTTGTTTAACATCAAGAAAAACCGAGGTGCAATATTCACTTTTTTCAAGGCAAGTTTTGATTTCATTGACAATTCTGCATTGCTGAATTGTTGCATGTTTACTTCGGAATTCAAACTGATGATCCGGTATATATTCTTTCAGGGATATTGTTTCTTCTAATCTTTGGAGAAGGAGCCTCTCAAATACTTTCGACATGATTGGTAGCAGACTTATTGGGCGGTAGGATTCACATTCTGTTGGGGGTTTACCAGGTTTGAGTACCATAATAACTTGTGCGAGCTTCCACTGTATTCTCCAATATCTCCAAGATTCTGTTGAATATAGTAGTGAGAAGTACGATGGCTTTACGTGGCAGCTTTTTCACTATGTCTCCTACTATTAGATCGTGTCCAGGTGCCTTATGCGAATTCATCTTTTTTATTTCTTGGTATACTTCTTTCGAAGTGAAGGATTTTATTGGGGGTGATAATTGGTACGGAGCATTCAGAAAGTCCTTGTTTTCATTGTCATTGTTACCTATCTGCTGGATAGGATTATACACATCAGCAAGATAATGGGCAAATACTGTGCATTTGTCAGAGTTGGGGCGGGCCCAGGTTCCATCAGGTTTTCTTATTGGTGAGTTGTTCACTATTGGTTGTTTGAATTTCTTAGTAGCTTTCCATAAGGAATGATCATCGGGGGTAGCTGTGTTATGTAGTTGTGGAAACTGTTATTCTTTATCCCTTGTATAGTGGTTGTGATTTCATGTGTTAATCTGTTGAGATTCCTTTTGTCAGATGGCTTTCTATTTTTTTGCCATAATCTTCTTATGTTTCATTTTTCGCTAATCACTTGCCTGATGTGTAGTGGTATATTTTGAATTTCTGATTCTCTTCCACTTCTTTCGGATGTAGCTATCCAGGATGCATATTGAATAGAATCCGTGAGGTATTTGTCAACATCTTCTATTTCATTATCATTTTTTATTTGATGATTCAATAATAAATTTTCCTCTAGAGTTTTCCGAAAAAGTTCCCAATTAGTCCCTGCATTGCACAATTTTGGTATTGATATCTTGTGGATTGGATGAGTACTGATAGTTATTATGATGGGACTATGGTCTAATGACAGATCGTAACTAGATTCTATTTTGTTATATACATCACCAATACCTTCAGTTATTGCAAAATCAAGCAGATCGGGGATTTTATTTAAATCAGACGGCCAGTAAGTGGGTTTTCCAGTAGATAGAATATTGAGGTTGTTATCTTGTATAGTTCTGTACAGAGCTCGTCCCTTGGGAGTGGTTAATCTAGATCTAAATGTAGTATGCTTCGCATTCCAATCACCTGCAGTTATGAAGCGAGGTCCTAGGGTGAGTATAAATTCGTTGTATTCTTCTGTTGATATAGTATGACGTGGAGGACTATATACCGCTGCTACACTCAGATTACGTGTTTCCAAGTTGAGTATAGTTGCCTGGATTTTATCAGTGATATAAGGTTGTTGTACGTAGTGCTTAATACTGTTTTTTATTATGATTGCTGATCCTGCATGAGCTGTTCCATCGGGATGGTTTGCATGGTATATGTAGTATATGATGGTATTTTGATATCAGTTTGATGGGTTGCGTGGCTTTCTGAGATCAGTAAGATGTCAATTTTGTTTACTTTTAGAAAATATTCGATTTCCAGGATATGATTTTTTAGCCTTTTTGCGTTCCACGCAGCAATTCGTAGTGAGGTTAGTTCGATAGCTTATTGATGACTGTAGAGAGCATGCTTAGTATCATGCTGTTCTGATTGAGTAGCTGGGTGAATAGATTTTTGAATTCACCAAGGAAGTCAGTTAATTTATCTAATAATTTTTGAATGCCATCTGATTCGTTGTTTAGGGCTTGTGCAATTCGTATTTGTGGTGGGATATGTTGCTTGTGGTTGTTGAGGGGTCATTTGGGCTTGTGGAAAATTGTTTGTTTCTTGGTTTCGTGGAGCAGTTTTGTTTCCTTGGTTCTTAAATCGGATATTTATTAGATCTCGGTACACTGTACATCCTTTATAACCCTTAACTACTAATGTATAAAATACGTAACGTTGTCACTACTTATACGTCTCACAGACGGCTATATATAAATCAATATAAATAGGTATATTTTTTCATAGTTTTCACTTTGTGAACTGTTATGAGTTCTCTTCATTATTACAGAACTGAAAAGTATGCTGAGAAATGGAATAAAACTTCAATACTCAGTCAAAAACACAATATTCCAAAGGAATGTCAAATATTCAGCATTTTGACATCGATCTTTTAAACGGCTGCAATTAAATTGAAATACTTTTGGAATATGTTAATTCTGTATTACTTTTGATAAAATAAGAGTTCGCAATTTTCGGGCCAACTTTGGATTTTTCGACCTCCTTTGTAAATGTGGTGCCACTAGTTCTTGAGCGAGTTTTTTCATGAAATCAGATCTTTCTTTCTGAAAATTTTCTGGATAACTGTTATATAAAATGAACGAATTGGCAGTGCTTATATCGAAAAGTCTATAAAATATCGTGAGCGGCCACCGACGGAACCTACGACTGCAGGAAAATTTCGAACATTTCTCATCAATAGCGTCTACTCCTCCTTTCGTAGAATTGTAATCTAGAATAATATCTGGTTTTCCAGACTCTGCATCTTCGCTCTTATGGTGATGGGAAGATGATACTAAGATTTTGTGATCGCTTTGAATATGGGTTTCTTCATTACATTCGTCTTGGGACTCACTAAAGTCACTTCCACATTCATCAAACCATTGCAACAACTGTTCTTCGAAGTTTTCATCAGTTGGTTTTACAGTTTCAGACGTACTAGGTCGACAATCCATCGTAATTTCAAATCACTGATGATACGACTCAGAGACGGTCCCTACGTTTGAATGTTACGTTAAAGCTAACTATACGTCTACGAGACGGCAATCGATCTTTCACTAGAGATATCTCGAAAACTAGACTATACACGACAATAAACTTTAGGGTACCAAGTGAGTGTGATATAGTGATAAATTACGTGGAAGGGCAATGGCAGGAGTTGAAAGGGGGGGGTCATCTGAAGAATCGTATGAGGTCGTGCCGTCTCTGAGACGTATGATTAGTGGTTAAGGGATAATTAGCATGTCCGCATTTTACGCAGTTGTAGGGCTTTCTGGAATAAGTTTTGCTATGTCCATAGTCTTGACATCTCGTGCATTGGATTATGTCCTTCTTGAATCTTGGTGGCTCTACTTTGATTCTACGTCGTCCAAGAAATTGTAAACTGTTCTTATGTTGTGGTTCCAAGTCGATGAAGTGAAGTGCGAGTGGTTCTTTGCTTACTCTGTGTTTGACATTGCTGATATTCCTCACTTTAAAGCCTTTTTTTCGATTTCCTCTTTAATTTCTGGGATAGGTATTGAATGGTGCAAGCCTCGTATAATCACTCTATAAGCTCTCTCCTCCTTCAGTTGGTAGGTATGATGTATGATTTGTTCAGATCTTAGATGGTGTATCAATTTTCGGTATGTTTCAGAGTTGGATGGGTTGACTTTCATAATGTTATTTGCCATGGCTCTGATAACATATGATTCAGCGGGGGTAGCTGCTGTTAAGCTTGCAATCATTTCCTTGTAGTTTGTCACGCCGTAAATATATATAGGTGGTGGTTTGTGAATTACTTCTCTCTGATTGTTTTTTCTGCCTAGTCCATTCTCATCGGGTAAAACATTTCCGCTATCATCATTACGGAATGGTTGAAATCGATTGTTTGTTTCAATCGCTGACTCTGAGCTTTCTTGTGAAGATTGCCGTCGAACTCTTTTTCTTTTATTATTAATGACTGTTTGCCATGTGTGGTATTTTGGAGTTTCTTCATAAGCTGCTTGACCAGTTTGATCAAATCCAATCATGTTTCCCGATGGGGAGAATATTTTGTGTGTTGTCAATCATCTGGATGTCCTGTATAGTATCATGACTAGGACTTATCTGATTGCCAGGCGTGGAACTCATGTTCTATTTCTCGCTATCAGCGCTTATCTGTTTCTTGAGACATTTGGTCAGTTTACCACGTTTAAATTGATTTTTCTGATTTTTAATTTTTCTGATAGAATGTGAATCCAATATATGTATCTTGGAAGAATTCACGAGTTGATCTTGGAATTTTCAAAAATTTTTTTCCACTCAATAAGATCAGAAAATATTAAATGTTCACGGAACCTAATTTTTATGAATTAATTTTCACTCCTTCTCACACTGAGTAGCGAAATTCGAAGATCGATGCCAAACACGTGTACACCTTGATAACGACACGTTAATATTCATCATAGTCAATGGCGCAGCCAGGGGGGGGGCTTTGTGCCTGCAGCCCCCCCAAAAGATTAATTTCTTCGTTATTTCTTTCTTCTCTATTTTTTGCAACTTTCGTTATTCACTGTATTATCAAAAAAATTTCAGTTCAGCCCCCCCAAAATAAAATCCTGGCTGCGCCACTGATCATAGTCTAAGATCCCGATATAAAACGACCTTCACCGAGATGCTTATTTAATGAAACGTATTTCATATTAAATTTAATATGTCAATAAATATAATCCATATGGGTTGCCTAGCAAATTTCAGTCCAGAGTATGTTTAATTAATAATTAAAAAAAATTATTTTTTTGAAGATTTCACCGGTATGATTATTAGATAAATTCTATACCAATCGAAAGTATGAAGCCCATAGAGTATGCAAACGTTAGGTTGCCTGTTCTTTTCCGGTCACAACTATCGGGTTGCCAGGTATAAACAAGTAAGTCTGTACGAGCATTTTGCAACGGTCTGTTTATTGAATAAAATTTTAATGAAATTAAAGATTATTTTATTCTGAACACGGTGGTATAAGGTTGCCTGCGAAAAATCAGTCCAGAATTGCGGTTGTCGAATTTTAAAAAGTAAAATATTGCTCCGAGTGAATGTGTGCGACTGAGAGGTCCCAACCGACCATCCCATGCGATAGAAAAGGACACAGCATAGCAGCTGTTTAAAGTCCGCCCATTTAAAGAAAGAGAGTGCGCGAACGTGAGCTCGACTTGGACCGTTTCGAAAATCGCCGTTTTTTTTCTACGGATGACGGATGATTTTGGAAAATTATTGAGGCTTTTCGGTGATCGATTAAAGATCGTCGAACTGATGGAACTTTCTTCTTTTCTTTTTTTTCGAACTTATTCGGACGAAAAAAAATTTCGCGTGAAAAACCGTTTTTTTTTCGAACGAGTGTACATGATTACGTCTTTTGATCGTTATTTATATGCCAGTTTGATTTTTTACGTTCGAGCGATCGATTAAATAATAATAATAATAATAGTTTATTTATCCTTCAATACCAATATCTCCGAATCGATCGAATTCAATTTTTTTTTCGAACTTCCTGCCCTCGGACGAAATAACACACTTTGCATATTATAATCTCGATTATTTCAGACGAGTGTGAGAAAAATGACTTTGTTGTTCGATCGTTCTTTCCTTACAGTTAAGTCGTCGCGCAGTGCAGCGTGCTTCGTGCGAACCGCATAACCCTATCTCGCACAGCATCACCGCGCAGCCCGATTCTCTGATCGTCTGCACTAAAGTCGAATTTTGGCGATGTAACTACTTACCACAGCTTACCATAGTTACATAGTTGACAGTTAATACACGTATTTTCTGTCAAATCATCACGTGATAGTTAGATAGTTACATGTAACCACCGCTCGCCAAAATTCGACTTAAGCATACCGGTGCGTACACATTCACTCGGAGCAATATTTTACTTTTTAAAATTCGACAACCGCAATTCTGGACTGATTTTTCGCAGGCAACCCTATACCACCATGTTCAGAATAAAATAATCTTTAATTTCATTGAAATTTCATTCAATAAACAGACCGTTGTAAAATGCTAGTACAGATTCACCTGTTTATACCTGGCAACCCGATAGTTGTGACCGGAAAAGAACAGGCAACCTAACGTTTGCATAATCTATGGGCTTCATACTTTCGATTGGTATAGATATTATCTAATAATCATACCGGTGAAATGTTCGAAAAAATAATTTTTTTTAAATATTAATTAAACATACTCTGGACTGAAATTTGCTAGGCAACCCATATGGATTATATTTATTGACATATTAAATTAAATATAAAATACGTTTCATTAAAAAAGCATCTCGGTGAAGGTCGTTTTATATCGGGATCTTATACTATCAAGTTAATGAATGAGAGAGATCTGTATCATATGTGAACATGAACTTAACCTCGATATATTCACTCCGTCAAGTTTATTCCCAGACTGCTGTGCTGAAATGTAACAGTGTTTTGAGGATATGTTAGTTTACTTCTGTAGAAACCATTGTGAATTTTGAAAACAAAATATAGGTAAGTGTGATCTTTTGATTGCTCTTCGAATGTGTATATTTACATAGTGTGTTCGCAGAAAGATGTCAAATCATAGTCGTGGAAACGAATATGTATGCCCATCAGTTGTTGGAATCCAGAGTCACAACTCGAAAACACCGATTGGCAAGTTAGACGGAAAGACATAGACAAAAATGAGATGAAAAGATTTTTGGGTGTAGTTTTATTTATGGGCATTGTGAATTTGCCAAAATAGAATGTTATTGGAAACAACATCCTTTATTTCCACCCACTCTTACATAAAATAAATATGAGTTACAATCGTTTCTCATTGATACTGAGGTGCTGGCACTTTACAGATAATTCAGTGCCACGAGAAAATATCCATCGTTTTTATAAAATATCACCATTAGTTGATGCTATTGTATCAAATATTCAAAATTTTATACACCTGGGGAAGTTGATGCCATAGACGAATCGATGATTCTATTCCGAGGAAGACTCCAGTTCAGGCAGTACAATCCTGCTTATGTTGAGTACATTTCAAGGAAATGAAATGATTGATGTGCCAAATAGGAAAGGTATGGTAGTAAAAATCTAAGTCAAAAATTATTGTGGAATATAACAAAGGCAAACAAGGCATTGATATTTCTGATCAAATGACTAGTTACTATAGTGTTCTGAGAAAATCCCTCATTTGGTACAAGAAAGTGGCTCTGGAAGTAATTTGTGTATACGTGGTAACTAATAGTTGTATTATGTACAACGAAAGTCATCCTAATAAAACACTTCGACAACTGAAATTTTTAGAACAACTAGTACGCCAAATTCTGGACACAGAAAATGTTCCAGCTCCCAGTCAGCAGTCAGGAACTAGCCGGGAACATTTCTTAGAAGAAATACCTCGATGAACAGATGGAATGATCAGACACAAATGATGTCACTCTTGCTACATACCAAATAAAAATGATCGAGATTCAGAATGTGCAGCCAAACGTACGAAGCAAGTGTCCACTGAATGCAATGCTTGTGAAAAAGCATTTTGTCTTCAATGTTTTAAGGAGAATCCTTAAAATTTAATTTTTCTTGTATATTTTTCCTCAAACAATGTATAATTTTTCTTTAAAAATAAAGAATTCGAATTTAAGGAAGTGTTCATGTTGAAAAAAATCAAGTCCAATGGAAGGCTTGATCCTGACGTTTCTTGAATCACGTATGATACATTATGATTTAGACTATCAATACATATACTTATACAAGACGTTCAGTCCATATAAACCGACCACACTGCAGCGTTCATAAATTGTAGCCATATTTATCTTAAACGTCAAATGAAGCACATGCGACTCATGGACTCCTGGCGAAAATTTTCATGCATCATATGTGATGCATGGGACAATCAAGATAATTATAAAAGGATAATTCAGGAATCCACATGTATTTTGTTAGATGAAGTAGATAATTTGGCCAATTGTTCTGTTGGAATAGGTCGTATTTGGTTTTATATATTGAAGAAAGAAATGACATCAGGAAATTTCAAAATTAAATAAATTAACTTTAAATGTCAATCAGATTGCAAATTAAAAAACACTCAATTCTGAAAATTTTACAAGTTTGTCTGAAGAAAGTGTCTGATATAGACACCGAAACGTTACATTGTCCTTTTCATTCATTCATTCATTTTACTCCTGACAAATAAGTGCAAAGATTCTCGCAGGAGCACTTCATCTTAATTCAAACAAATTTTAATTAATTCTATTTCAGAGACTGGTAGTGAAAACCTATAAAGTTTTTAAGGAATGCAGAATCATCCCAGAATATATTTCAATCGATATATTGAAATTCACATCACATCATTAGTGTATTTGTTCATAATGCTGTTTGAAAAGTTAATCACACTCTCAAAGTATCCATCAGGTAACCTTTGCCTCAGTATATGTTGTTTTTCATCGATATTTTTTTCAGTCTCCCGTTTTTTTCAAATCGTTACTTTTATCTCTACATTGATCATTGACCTTCTTAACCTCAACAAGGCACCATCAACCAATTTTCAGGGCGGCATTACACCAGCAGGGTACCTTCATGGATTTTCGAAATTATTATGACCTCGTTTCGCTTCGTTTTGCTCATCACTCAGTTCATTTTGCTATCGGCAATTCAAAGTGCCCTGCTGGTGTAGCATTACACCATCAGGGCACTTTCAACGGGGTGTCAATTCTCGGTATCAATCGTTCGACGAACGTATACGTTTGTGACTTTTAGAACGTAGATTTTTGGAAATTGAAACAATTATATCCGTTCCAAATGAATGTTAACTGTTGTCGGAACGAGTAGTTGACGAAATGCTAGAGAATTAACTTACTTCGAACTATTATCTCGATTTTACGCGCTCATGAACGTATACGTTCATGAACGAGTGATAACGCGAATTGACAGCCCGATCTTGCCGATATTGGTATCATTCGAAAGCTCTCGTTTTGCTCACTTATACTTTAAAAGTTTGAAAGATTTTCCCGAAAAAGAAATTTTTTGTCTAGCCCTATCGAGTGAGGTATCTGCTTTTGCTCTTTTCAAAACTGAAGTCAGTTCCTCTCTATGATCTATCGTTACCGAGATATGGACAATCCAAAGTTACGCCAGCAGGGCACTTTCAACGGATCTTGTCGATATTATGGTGTCTTTCGAAAGCTTTCGTTTTGCTCCGTGTTGCTCACCAATCCGTTCATTTGCTCACTTTTACTTTGAAAGATTCTTCCAAAAAGGAAATTTTTTTGCCCTGCTTTATCCAGTAAAGTATCCTCGTTTTACACCTGCTTTGCTCTTTTCAAAACTGCAATTAGTTCCTTTCTACGACCTATCGTTACAGAGGTATGGTTAATTCAAAGTGCCTTGCACTACTGAACTAATTTTCCCGATATTGAGGTCAACCGAAAGCTTTCGTTTTACTACATGATGATTATACAGTTCAAATTAGGAGGATTTTATCTATATTGTTGTTACTCGTCAGATATAACTTTGCTCAATATCTAATCATTATACTCTACTTGTTTTCCTTCATTCTTTATGCAATTAAAATCAAATGGCACACAAAATAAACTTAAATCTTTGATTGTTCGAGTCTTTATTTGAAGGAAATTCATCATATTATGATAGAAGATAGACTACCAATGGCAAAGCAGAATTTCGACTTAGAACTTAACACAATTAAACAAATAGCGATTAATAATGACAATAATAAACTTATTATGAACAAGCAATTAAACGAAATAAAGAAAAAAACAGGCATTAACATTCACTTCAAATAATGTCTCCTTAGCATACCTAATATAGGACTAAAATCAGAGCAAATAGCTTGATATTTGATGAAAAACCTATCATCAATTCCTCAAGTTAATCAATGAAAAATAATAAGCATAAATAAGAAATCTGGAGTTTATGAGTTGATTTGCCATGCCCGAAGGTATACATCGGCCAAACCGGAAGAGCGTTTGTGAGAACAATCAAAGTACATCAGAATTCCTATACCAATCATAAACAGTACTCAATATATGCAAATCACCTAATAGAAACCGGATATAAATTCAACAACAATTTCCATGTACTACATGTAGAAAACAAGTGCAAGAAACTAAACCTTTTGGGAGATAACCAGGTACAATAAAATACAGATGGTAGGTAGGTACTCAACGACCAGATAGACATAAACGCTTTTGAATGAAACTCAGGAATTCCTGAGATATATTTTCACTAACCTATTTTCTGTTCAATATGTGTTCAAGGCAAATGCTGTTGTAAGATAAGTAAGTATAATGCATTTTGATTTAACAGATTCCTCAACACCCCTTTTTCAGAAGATAATTATAATAAAGACCTCAAAATTATTTATCAAATCGGTGAGATTAACGATTATCCCAGAGAATTCATAGATGATGTTCTAACTTCAATAAAAAGAAGAAAAATATTATAAACAAAGTATACCCCCATTGTTTAGTTCAAAGACGCTTTATTTCCGTTCCCGTTCAACGAAAAGTTCGTTTAAGTCATAGATAAATACAATTACAGCGTAGTAAACAAGCGATACAAAACCTTTGATAACTTTCTGATCAACAAGTCAAAAATTGAAAAGACCAACACGGTGGCATACAAAATAACATGCTCAGATTGCCCCTGTTTTTATATGTTTTTATGTTGGTATGACGACACGAACTATGAAGAAAAGATTTGATGAACATCGAAAAAACTGACCAAGCTCTGTAATGGGAAACCATTTGATAGAACAACACCACAGGACAACTCTAGACAACTTAGAGATATTACATAAGGAAGGTAATTCCGGAAAACTTACATTACTTGAACAATATGAAATTATCAAACATAGAAACAACCAACATCTATTGAACGACCTCTCAGATTTCGACGGGAACGTAAATATTTTCAAAATTATAGACTCACCATCGATTAATTCAAACTTCCCGCCTTCTACATGACGTTGACGCACCTAATGCCGCTTCCCCCGCCTTCATATCCCATTTCCTTTTCCGAGATTTTTCTAAAAATTTTCATGACGCATATAAGAGACGAAAAATAGAAGCTTTATCATAAAAATTTCATTATTTAATTGAGGATCCTTTTCATTTCCAAGAAAAGCATAATCAGAACTGTATATGCTCTGTTTTAGACAAATATACTACAGAAACGGTGAGCATAGCTCTGACCTAACCTAAAATATTAGAATGTTCGAGAAAAGGTTATATGTTTTTATTTTGGCTGATACTACGTGGATCAATAAGTCCCGAGACTAACCCAGACATGGCGCTCGTAGTGAACCAGTAACCACGTCTTTCTAGAGTACTAACCTTTGCTTGAAACGTGTCAAAATTTTAAGTCGATCAGACCAGAAACAGCTGAATAATCGAGGTTGGAGTAAAGTCGGTTTGTAGTTTGTTAAAAAATGGAAAAAACCAAGTTTCGTGTTCTGATAAAACATTATTTTTTAATTGGTAAAAACACCGTGCAAGCAAAACAATGGATTGAAAAATCTTACCCGGACTCTGGTCCATCAAAAGCAACGATTTGTCGGTGGTTTGCCGAGTTTAAACGTGGTCGTACCGACACAAATGAAACGGAAAGCTCGGGCAGACCTGTGGAAG
The DNA here is from genome assembly GCA_013421045.1 of Propylea japonica. NCBI lineage: Eukaryota > Metazoa > Arthropoda > Insecta > Coleoptera > Coccinellidae > Propylea > Propylea japonica. Next base: position 101,264,971 of record CM024240.1, on the reverse strand, counting down.
ACGATACACCGGAAAATGTGAGTAAAATGACAAAAATTATAATGAAAGATCGTAAAGTGAAGCTCCGCGAGATTGCTGAGATGACACAGATATCATATGGAAGTGTATTTAGTATCCTTCATGAAAAATTGAGCATGAAAAAGGTTTTTCTCAAGTGAGTGCCGCGATTGCTTTCTATGGGACAAAAACAGCAATAAGTCTATGATTCACGAATCTCTTTATCGCTATTTACTCGCAATAAAAAAGATTTCTTGTGTCGTTACGTGACCATGGACGAAACATGGATACATCACTACACTCCAGATTCGAAGCGGCAGTCATCTGAGTGGCGCACAGCTGGCGAAAGCCATCCGAAGCGTCCGAAGACGCAGCAGTCAGCTGGCAAAGTCATGGCATCAGTTTTTTGGAATACCCATGGCGTGATTTTCATTAACTATCACGAAAAGGTAAATCGATCAACAGTGATTATTATATTGACATATTTCTGGTGGATTTGAAGGAGAAAATCGCAAAAAAACGACCGCACATGCAGAGAAAAAAAATCCGTTCACCAAGACAATGCATCCTGTCACAAGTCGATGAAAACAATGGCAAAATTGAACGAATTGGTCTTTGATCTGCTTCCCCACCCCCATACTCGCCAGATTTAGCCACCAGTGACTACTGGCTCTTTGCTGATCTTAAGAAAATGCTCCAGGGAAAAAGTTTTGGCTCAAATGAGGAGGTCATCGCTGAAACAGAAGCTTATTTTGAAGCGAAAGATAATTTTTTTTATAAACATGGTATTGAAAAATCTTAAAAGCGTAGGAACGATTGTATCACCCTAAAAGGTGATTATGTTGATGAATAAAAAAAAATTTTACAAAAAAAATGTTGTTTTCATCGTTAGTCTCGGGACTTATTGATCCATGTGTTATATTGAGAGAAATTTTTTTTAAAAAGATCGAATTATGTGTAGAATATGCAAACTATATTAATTGTAATTTCAGCTGGCCTGATGATGGCATGACGCCGAAATCGATATCCAATAGATGAACTATTTTTCCGTCTATTTCAAAATAAAAGGTTATTTTGATTGTACGAAATATATCATTATTGACCTATTTTAATGTTCAATTTTTGCTATTTTAATGTGCAATCCTCATGGCAACCGTTCACAAAGAATTCAGAAGCACTACGAGAAATGTCAAAACTCTACTGGAACATAGATACATAGAAATTTTTTTAAGTCAAATGTAAATCTCGTGCAAAATGAGAGAATGTATTTCAATAAAGAATTCATACACAATTCATATTGAGACCGTCGGAAAATTCTTGTAATCACCTCGGTTATCAATCGAGCGACTAATGGCTATTAACGCGTGAGCTCCGCTCATACGATAAAATATTTTGACCATTAGTCGCTGTCTTAAATAACCTTGTTGATTTAATAACTATTATAGTGTGTATTTATTACAATACCCTTATAATAAGTATAATGCACTTTGAATTGTCCATATCTCTGTAACGATGGATCGTAGAAAAAAACTGATTTCAGTTTTGATAAGAGCAAAACGCTAGGGCGAGACAATCTTTCAAAGTTTAGGTGAGCAAAATGAACAGCTTGTTAAGCAGAATGGAGCAAAACGAAAGCTTTCGAGTGACAACGATATCGGCAAGGTCCGTTGAAAGTGTTCAGTTTTGAAAAGATCAAAACGCAGATACCTCACTCTATAGGGCGAGACAAAAAATTTCTTGGAAAATCTTTCGAAGTATAAGTGAGCAAAATGAACGGATTGGTGAGCAAAACGAGAGCTTTCGAATGACACCAATATCGGCAAGATCCGTTAAAAATGCCCTGCCGTTGTAACGTTACGCCAGCAGGGCAAATTGAATTGTCCATATCTTGGTAATGATAGATCGTAGAGAAGAACTGATTTCAGTTTTGAAAAGCAAAATAGGAGCAAAACGCAAATACCTCACTCGATAGGGCTGGACAAAAAAAATTTGTTTTTGTGGTAAATCTTTCAAAGCATAAGGCAAGGCGCAAAATGACTCGCAGCTTCGTGAGGTGACGCAGCGTGAGTCACGGCGGAATTTTGAAGAGGTGAGCTGCGAACGCGGGAACCGCGCAAATACGATCGCGATACTTGCTGGTGATTGCTATAACGCAGTTGGGTACAGGCTCAAAATGGAAATATCTACTGCTCTTTTGTTTGACTTAAATTCTGAATCTGATTTGGCAGATGAGTTCGTGTCCGAAATGATATTTTTTACCTCTCAACTGACTAAAAGAAAGGCATCGAGAAGAAAAATTATTTGAAGCAATGCGAATTCGGCAAGTTTTGTACAAGCCATGTAGACTATATGAGGACAAAACTAAAAACTGAATTGGTTAAGTTTTAGCCGAAAATAATTTTTAAATTGTCCGTCGTTAAATTCTCTGATTAAAGCAAATTCTCCGTGACTTTTTCCTCTTTTTAAGTATAAAATTATCGATGCTTTTCTTTTAGTCAGTTGAAAGGTAAAAAATATCATTTCGGAGACGAACTCATCTCCCAAATCCGATTCAGAATTTAAGTCAAACAAAAGAGCAGTAGATATTTCCATTTTGAGCCTGTACCCAACTTTTCAGGGGCTAGCGCACTAATTTATCTAGGCTATAAAGAGGAGAAAGTAAAATGATACAGATTTTCGGAATCATTCATTGTCGAAATCATCAATTTATTTGGAATATTGAACAAGTTGCAAAGTTGTAGACATATCAAATTAGAACATTTTTCCGAAAAGAATAATGTAAAAATCGCAGTAGCAAGAATGAACCTCTTTTTTCAACATGTGAATAAATAGCTCACCTCGTCCCTCAAACGTTGGCCCACACGTGCAAATAAGAACGAGAATGTTACGATTGTTGATGTAATAATTCCATATCTCATCATGGCAGCGTAGTCCAGACTCTGGAATATGTGAAAAATTGTATGTTCAATTAGGTGTTAGAATAATATAATAATAAATACACACATAGTCATTAGTCTAGCCCCACTTATGAATTCTCAACTTGTTAAATGAATCATGAGACATTTTTTGTGTGAAATCTTAACTCAAATGAAAACAATAAACCAACCAAAATTGTTTCTTGTTCGGGAGAATACCTTTCCCTAGAATAGTAGACCTACGTCAAGAAATATTGTCGAACAAGTATGTAGATTTCACATTTCATGTACTTCAGTAGGGAGCATAGTCGCTTTTTTCCTGGGAACCGGCAGCGTTACCTGGATACCGGTGTCTGTTTGATCCAGAGTAAGATCTGCAAGGAAAGACCATTTTTACGAAGGAATCGAGAGGTATCTGTAACAGCACTTCGAAGTTATTTTCTAAATGCCCAGAGACGGGTTGTTCCAATCAGTACCACAAGAATAGGGCCGCACTCCTCGAATTTGAGGCAAACAGATCTTTAAGTGTAGCTCGACAAGCATTTGGACATAGAAAGTTTAGTCGAAAATGGTAAAAAACCATCAAGACTTACCTTTTCCTCAATTGTGAAACGTACTTTTTTCAGAGGTATCACGGTTCGATTCACAAAGCAATAGTAGGCGAGAAAGAGTTCTCAGAAGTGTGGGCATATTAAAAACGAGTCAGTTTCGCCCAGGAAGTTGTACCCTTTCAAGGCAGGTCAATATTGTTCTGGAGAGTATGATGCTAGGTCGCCGTACCACTTTAGTATCCTTAAACCAAAGATATTCTACAACAAGATAGAGCATAGTGAGAGAGAAAACGTGGCCAAAATAAGATAGCAATATGTTTATTATTTTCGTCAAAATCGAAACACATTCCCGCAGCTCCCTATTGGTGGATTTCTACCACGTGACCTGGTCGTACGAATGAATTCCATTATGGCCGCCTTCTTTGACAGCTGATGCTTAGGTGGAACAAGTTCAAACTCGTCGTTTCGAGTTAACTAAGTGATTTTTGTAGTGAAAACGAGGTTGGAAAATAATTAATTGTTGTATTAAACTGAAAAATGGTTAATTTCTGTATGATATGTGAAAAAAGCACCAGTAAAGACTGCGGGCGATCCATACATCGGTAAGTGAACACAACAAACAATAATTTACCATAATCGTATCTAGGAATACCTAGCTCTCAATATATTGTAAACTTATTTCAAAAGCAGAATTTTCTTTTAATAGAATGTCTAGTGATAATGTCGGACAAAAATTGTGAATGGATCAATTAAATTTGGGAAATACAAAATTAGCGAAGGAGGAATATGTTTGCTCTGACCATTTTCTGATGAAGATTTCCTATATAAAGCAGGAAAATTATTTTTGAAAACTGAAGCTATTTCGTCCAGGATTTCGTTATGGATTCATTGGTAAGTGTCTATTGAATATTTTTAGGGTGTTTTATTCAAATTTGGTTTGGATAATATGAATGTCAAAATAGCATCCCCATATGAAAGGCCTGTGACTCCGGAGCCATTAGAAAGTAGTAAGCTGGGTAGTGTCAGGAAATCTTCAAAACTGAGTGATTCTAAACTATCCAGAACTTCAACAGCTACTGATTTGTATGCTACACTGATTACTTCAGATTTATCTGCTACATTGACTGATTCAGATTTATCTGATACATTAACCGCTTCAGAATTATCTGCTTCTTTGATCGCTACCAATGTCGCTACAGAATCCTCTGGTGCATTGACAGTTTCAGAACTGTCTGGTACTGTGCCAGCTTCAGAATCGTCAAGCAAGTAGTACGGTAGCACATCCAACTATACAGGGTGTTTCCTAAACATGCGGCAAAAATTCAGGGGATTGTTCCTTGGACTATTCTAAGAAAATTTTGTCCTTTGATGATTTTTGAAAAACCTCTTTGTTTCGAAGATACAGGGGAAACAAAATTTTAAATAATAACATTTTATTATGAAAAATTACATGAAAATTTAACTTAACCTACAAAAACTGTTGAAAATGACCACCTCTAGCCAGCATACAAGCATCCAATCTTCTCCTCATTGACTGCCGAACCCTTTCAAAAACACCAGGATCATTTCTTATTAAGTTACACCCAGCAATGATCCGATTTCGCAAGTCTTCCACATTTAAAAATAAATTGTACCTATTAAGTAAACACAGTGTGGTACGCATTTTAATTTAAACTATTATTAATTTTAAAAATATGAAAAATGTTGTTCGCCCTGTATCTTCGAAACAAAGAGATTTTTCAAAAATCATCAAAGGACAAAACATGCTTAAAATAGTCCAAAGAACAGCCCCCTGAATTTTTGCCGCATGTTTAGGAAACACCCTGTATAAGTTTCACTTAATTTTTTTAAGAGTTGGTAAATATTTCCAAATATATTCTGTTTCTTGATATAAAACCTTGATTATCTTATTTCAGTTCTAAAGCTAAAAGTACTGTACCAAGACCAAGAAAAAGAAAATGTTTTGTTGGTGATGTAATGGATGAAGATTTCAGGACTCCAAAACAAGGAAAATTTGCCTTCTCCCTTGCTAAACGAAAAATTGCAGAACAGAAAAAGACACTGTAGGCATTGAGGATGAAGAACAGAAGACTGCAACAGAGAGTTGCAGATAGCCCAGGACTACTGAATAATTTGAGGGAAATGAACCTTATATCCGAGATTATATAGAGGTAAGTAAGGTTCATCTTTGCAAATATTTGTGGAATGTAATTATTTTCAATATTTCAGGCATCATTACCAGGTTCTAGTAGAGATATGGTAAATAGACTCATAAGGAGATCAGAAAATCCGAAATTTACACCTTCTCTAAGAGCATTGGTCCTATCATTACATTTTTACTCGCTTAGGGCCTATAATTATGTAAGGGAATGTATCATTTGCTCAAAATGTCTTGATATGTTGGAGACTTGTGAAACATATTCATTTTTACAGAAAAGAAGAACTTATGGCAATTTATTCAAGGTATCCAAATTTGTCATTAAGATATGCACACAAGCAGAAAAAAACATTAAGATAAATGATTTCTAATAACCCTAAGAATTTGAGTATAAGATATGAAAATTTAATTAATAAGTTCATTCATAATTTTATCCTCTGTATAACAGATGATGTTTTAAATGCATTTGCAATCATGTATTTGATGAAGGGGTTCTAGAAAGTCATGAATTGCCTTTTATGAAACTAATATTCAAAAGAAATTTCACTACAAGAATTCACCACGAGACAAGGAAAATGAGCGATCAAATGGTGAATTGACGTAGAAGTATGCTCACACATCTGATTTTGTATCTGAATCAATAAGTTTTTATTTTATCTCTGCAATTGTTAGTTTTAAGTTTAAACGTCTTCAGGACTATCATGGTGAATGAAACATTATTTTTTGATCGTTTACGTTTTGCTTCTGTTTGGATTCAATCACCAAAGATGAAAGCAGTAGTAGATATGGATTCTTAGTTATTTTATTATTGTTGTACAAACATTTCTGAAGAATCGATAATCAGTATATTTTAGTTACCTATTTTATTCCTTCAAATTATTAATGTAAAAATCATTTATTTTATGTTACATGTTATTTTTTTATGGAAGTTATAAAAACATCCTTGCTTGATGATTAATCCTGATTATGCAGGCTGCCAAGTCTCCATATCTATTCCACTTGAAATACTGATGCCCATTCCATACTCCACACTTGATGTAACACTGACCTATCCAATATATTTTCATGTCGAACTGGATCAATAAATTTAATATTTTTTATTTAATTTAACTTAGTATGCAGTCGTATTATCCTTAAATTTCAAATCTTTGCAGTCAAATGAGCTCCATTTGTTATAACGTGGTGGTCCGCAATAAAAATCTGGACTCAACTGAGAACAAGATATCAAACTGTGTTAGAATCTAAATTCAGACATACAGCTTCGTCTTGTATGGTACTAATGTATCATGCAGCAATTTTTTAGATCCACGCCACTGACTTCTATTTACGACAACACACTTTTTTGTAAACAAACAGTGCTTATTATGGAAACAAAACATTCAGTTCACCCAGTAAAGGATTGCTCCATCTTGTTGTAGAATATATTTGCCTTAAACGAACAACGACTGGTGGCATCTACATGGAAAACATCATTGAGCCTATCAATGTACCTCTGCCCAATAAATTATGGGATAAATCTATGTATCAGGATGATAAAAACCCAAAAAACTGTAAACGAAGGGCTCTAAACATTCTTCGAAAGTACACAGAATATACGTGCCAGCAAACTCACCCAACTCCAGGGTTCGAATCCTGGCGCGGGTATGGATGTTTGTGTATGTTCTAGTTTGTCTTTCAATGAAAATTGTCCTGATAAAGTATGATAACTATGGGAATGAGTGCTTAGTGTTGATATGTTCACTGTCAAGGACATGGGTTAAAGAAGATGAAGGAATGCATGAATCAAACTCACCAGACACGGATCCAATTGAGCACGTACGGAATTTCTCAGGAAGGGCAATATTTAATCGCCAAAACCCAGTTTCAACTTTTCAAGTATTGACTTAAGCCCTTCCTGCAAAATAGAACTCTTGTTCTGTTCTTGCGTGAATATTTCATTAATGACTTGATTCGTGGGATGCCTTGATGTATTTGGCAGTTGATTAAAAGAGGTGATAATATGGACTATTGCATTCGGACTTAGTTGTAAGAAGATTATAGTTAATCAGAAGTGAATAAACTATAAATTGGAATTTTTCCTCATTTTTCCTAAGTATTTTGTTTTATCCTACAGAAAAACAAAGAGAATCTATCAATTTTTCATTATTTCTTGAGAATCCAAGTGTGGGGGTAAAGAATTAAGAAGGAGTGAGCATAATATTTCTTTAAAAAGTTTTTGAAAATGAGTTTATTGAAAGTTATATTTCTACACTCACAGAATCAATATTGTAACACAAAAGTCCACATAGTAACACTCCTGCACCAAAAACTCCCACCATGTTCGCCTCTATAAGTTGGATATTCATTGCGCTGTAACTAAAGAAAATATGTAACCATTTTTTCAATGCTATAATTTCATCATTAAATTATATGAGTTGAATGAAATTCGTTTGAAGGTTTAAAAATTGACAAAAGCCTTGACGTAGATCAGTACCGAAACAACAAAGTCGTTCCTTACGGAAGTTATCGTGCTTATGCACTCTGCCTTACGAAATGTATGTTCTCTAGTTGCATTAATTCAATTAAATGCTCCATGGATTCCAATAAAACAAGAAAAGCAATTGAAACTGTTTACGAATATTCTGGAAGACCTGCGGTCGTAGTAGGTGTACTTTCGACCATATGTTTAACAAATTTGGTGTTTCAGACTTTATGCGACATGTTCGCATATAGCGAGTTTGTATTCTTATATAGATGAGGAAAGCACTCAATTTGGATGAATGCCCTTATACGTACACTGAAGAAATAATAAAATTAAGGAAAGCCCTGAGCAGGAGCTTTTGAGCGCTTTCATTGGTTGAGCAATAAGACTATTACATGGAAATTTTGTAAGAGAATTGCGATTGATACCAAATATATAAATGCATAATCTCAGCGCAATCGGACTTATATTCTGAAAAAGAAATATGTATGTGAAAAATATAAATTGAAAAAATTTTATTATATGGTTCTGATGATGCGTTCCTCTTGAAATTTTGCAAAAAGATACAGTATATTAGTATATCAATATTTATTTTCAGAAGAAATTTCATGCGATTCGGATATCCTGTTATGGAAATATAAAGATTCATCGTTTCAATATTCCAATTGAATTTTCTGTAGTTCTGTTAATACTATGGCCACGAAATTTTGGATGAATATTCTGCATATCAATCTCCATTCACGAAATGAATTTCGCTCGAATCGGATGTCTTTCATGGAAATATGATTTTTTTTTCGATATTTTTATTGGATTTTCTGTTCATACTAGGGCCACAAAGTTTTGCATTTGGCCGTACGTTTCATTTCAATTGGTTTCGTTTTGTCTGAGATATCAGGAAACAAAAAATTTGAATGGCCATAATTTACGGAACACCTTGTACGATGTGGCTGGAACACGAACTCCACCGAGGCATTTGGGACCCGAACTCATCCTGAAAATTTCGAGTCACTAGGACAATCCCTTCTATTGTTATGGTGCTAACGGAAGGCCGGACGGGCGGTCCCTTGGAAAGAAATTAATTCAAACACGAATTCGTCCTCAGGTAGTCTAACCCTATCGTTTGAGAACATTTTCGACTAAAAAATCGAAAATTACAGACATTTGGGCAAAACGATATAACACTCGTTTAAGTAGAATGATCGCTCAAAAATGAAACAGATATGTCTTTTTTTTCGCCATCATCACCGCTTTCTTCAACGGAAATTTTAAATTAATTGACCTCTCTCCTCTACCAAATTCTCAGGTCCCTTTAGTTTATGTATTCAGGCATCCACTATGACAGTAACATTTGTTTCCATTCGAACTGAGAAAATTTCGCTATTCATTTTGATAATGAATATTTATGGGAAATACCAGCATTTACCCCGTTTATGACTTTAGCGTCGTAAAATCTCTCTCTACGAATTGAAACTTTTTAGTCAAAAAGTCCATGAAATGATTTTTCTTGAGAAAATCCTGAACAGTTAAATTTTTCTGCATCTATAAATAAAATTAGAATCAAAGATATATGTTGCAAAAAATCGGAATTAGAATTTTTTCTATATTTCATCTCTGGGTTATTTCGTCACAACGTTTGAATTTCAGATGACCTTATGTAAATGTTTATATTGCTATTGAGCACCTCAGTATGTGCTGAAACATCGAGCGAGCATCATATTCAAATATGTAATTATTTTTTTTCCGTAGACCTCAAAATAAAAGGTGGGATTAACCTTTACGAAATGGAACCATAATGACCCATTTTAATGTTCAATTTGTGCTATTTAAATGTGCAATTGCAATGGAAAACCTAAAACAAAGTGTTCAGAAGCAATATGAGTAATGTACAACTCTACTGGAACATAGAAACAGAAAACACATATTATGTCAAATTTGTTCTTATGCAAAATAAGAATGTATTTCAATCAAGAATTTAAACTCTAAACTAAAATGTGGTCGATGAAAAAATGTTGGGATGAACTAGTTAATTGAATTACTATAAAGAAATAAAATAGAATAATAGTTCCCTAAATATATACTTTCGAGAATAAATAAAAATATTCATTTACCGTTTAATTGTGATATGTTCTTGAATAGCTCTTATCAATAGTCTTTTCACGAATTCTTGGTATGATTCATCATCGTACCATTCATCGCCAACACCAAATATTTTCTCAATGGACCTTATTTTCTCCGTGACAATCATCAAACTGTAAGAAGAATCACAAACTGTCGTAAATAGCATGAAACATGGGTTGGCGATAGTAAAACCATAATAACATTTGAAGAAGAAAATGCCTAATCTGAGGAACGGATAATAAAACTTTTGCTGAAAATCGTCGATAAGGTATAATATGCAGCATAATTCCCTGATATCTCCAGATAATGGCATAGCGAAATTCACTAACAACATCAAAGGTATTGATAAAATTCTCGAAAGGCGAAGGAAACGTATGTCATCCTGAATTTCTTGAAAAACTTTAGGTCCAGCTTCAGTTAATGGCCACATCGTTGCCTTCATATCCAAAAATTCAAAGTGCCGATAAAGATAAATCAATATTTCGTAGGTCAATACCTGTACCTAAAAAAAATGATTAATATGAATAATAATTAATAAATACACCTAAATAAAATCAAAAATTATCAAACTCATACTTCGAAGCACGTCTCGTTAACGTACAACCTACAATGAAGTAATCCAGAGCATCCACAGATAGCTGAATGAAATGAGGCACTCTATGAAGCTATATTTTATGATCTGACATATTGCTTCTGCTGGGGATTTATGAAGAAAATTTAAGTTGACTGTATTTTGAAGGTCTTAATCTTACCCCAACACAGTATGAAAAGGACAAGTGAAATCAAAGTAATAAAATTTTCTTACCTAAAATTGGGTCGACTTAAAGTAATGGATTTTGAAGCAGACCTCAGCTTCCAGAAGCAGATTGATTGAGCTCAACAAACTGAACCAGAAGTGGTAAATACTTTGTTATTGAAAAGTTGGAAATTATTAATTCGACCCAATTTATCCTTGAGAATGCCAACGAGTACGCCACTGGTAACAACTTTATTTCTCACAACGGAGTCTTTTGAATACTGCCTATTGAACGTAAACACTGTAATTCTGATACACACATACTCGATTCTCAGCGAACACCGCGTTGAAAATGCGATATTTTCCGAAATTTGTGTAAGTAATTTACTAGAATAATTATAAGGAATCAGAGTGGAAACGTGTGAAACGTAAAGAATGATACTAATTATGAAAATTAGAATAGAAGTAGCAGAGATCACAGCTGTTTTAACATGGCGATAAATCAATAAGTATTGAAAATATTACCTAGCAAACAAACGGAATAATTATTGAGTTCAAATGCATTTGAAATCCAAAGAATGAAAAATTGTAAAATATTCAGAAATTTAAACTGAAAAAAAACTTTCACTTGGCTTGAACATAACCGCTCACCTAATTTTACAGACCAACCACATTAAAAGAAGAAACAATGTAAACAGTGAAATTGAATAGGTGCCTTATTATCTGAAAGGTTGAGTGGCACAAATTTTGTTAGCACTCTCGTGTATTGACCAGTTGCGGTCTCAACAAAGGCTAAACGAATTATACCATCAGGTCCCGGATATAATTTCAATATACGTCCGATAAGCAATTGGCAGGACTTGATTAGACGCCATTATTGCGTTGTAGCATAGTATGCAAATAACCACTTGAACACTTTTTCCAAAACTGTTGGAATAATTTTTTATGTTGTTCCCAACGATTGAGAGGAGTTTTGACATCATCATATGTCAACTCGGGATTGGACAAGAGGGGGCTCCTATCAGGAAATGCCCGGGAGTTAAAAAATCAACAGACTCGGAAGGGTCTCGAGAAATGGACAAATCGGTCTACTGATCAGTACCGTTTCGATACAAGAAAAAATTGTTGCTAACTCCTCAAATGTACAAGCAGTTGTTCCCAACATTTTGAAAAGAAGTATTTTTGAGGATTTCATACCGGTCTCCCAGAGGCCACCGAAATGAGGAGCATATGGAAGCATTACTTGAATAGACATTCATTATGTTTCGAAAATATCTTCAGAAATACAGCGCGAAATGTTTACCGTTTTTGGACCAAATCTCTTGAGGTAAAGCTCTCCTTGGCTTGAATCTATCCAAGGTTGATGAAAATGACTCTACATTGAGAGATTTCTACCTAAACTGCTTTAGTTGAAACGCATACAACTAAGGCAAGATATGCTTTCAAAAAAGTTGGCTAACGTGAGTTATTTGACCGATAGGAAAATGGTCCAGCAACATCCACACCTAACTTACTGAAAGGACGGGCAATAATCACTCTCTGTAGAGGTAGAGGAGAAATTAAAGGCTGATAAGTAGCACCACGAAATCTAGTGCAAGTGATACATTTTCAGATGCATTTTTATATCGGGTGTTGTAAGGTGAGTGGCTTATATTATTATGGAAACTAATGATGGTAGATTTCATATTTTGTGGATCGATATTTGGCCATGTAAGGTACATTTTTAAATAATTTCACATTTCTAGTGTTGCCGGATGTACGACAATTTGGCATCTATTTATCTATTTTTTTATGATACTTCATGAATTATTAAATCTATTCACTTCTACTTTTCCATACCTAATGCTAACGGTTTTTGAATTATTAATTATTTTTTGAAATTTCAAAACAAATTGGCGTGTTACGAAAATGACTCTTGTTCGCTGAATATTTAAGATTTAAATCAGAAATGCAGCAAGACATTAGATATTGATCTCATCTATGTCACTGCTTTCGAATTATAGTTGTCAGTTTTACAGGATGTACCAAAAAAATCATCATTTGCCAAATAACAGAATAGTTGAGATAGGTATAGGGATGTGAATAGAAAAATTGTAGAGTATATGTATTGTAGTGATTCCAAAAATTGAAAAACATACTTGGTGTATAATTTGAAAAACCAGACTTTTTTACGATTTTGTAACTTGTCAACTGATAATTTTTTTGCTCCATCCTGTGTCACTGACAACTATAATTCAAATGCAGTGACATAGATCAGATGAATATCTAATGAGTTGCTTAATTTCTGGCTTAAATCTGAAATATTGAGCGAACTAAAGTCATTTTCGTAACACGCCAAAAAAGAGGCCTAAAAGTTGATTGATTGAATTGAAACAGATGTGAACTCTGAGGAAGATTACTTTTCAGCTATGGTGAATGTTGCCAGATTATAATACATGGATGAGTTTAAAAAACTGTTTTAATGACCGCAAAAAAAAAGGAAATTTTAATAGGAAAATTTTGATTTAGATTAAGATACCATTGAAATTGGATGCAATCCGGCCCAAGGAACAAATATGTTGGAGATTTATAAAGAAAATTTGAGTGGACTGTATTTTGAAAGCTGAAATTTATCCCAACACAGTTTGAAAAGGACAAGTAAAATCGAAGAAATAAAATATTCTTACCTAAAAGTGGATCGACTTAAAGTAATGGATCTTGCAGCAGTACCCAGCTTCCAGAAGCAGATTGATTGAGCTCAACAAACTGAACCAGAATTGGTAGATCCTTTGTGATTGAAAAGCTGGAAATTATTAATTCGACCCCACTTATCCTTGAGAATGTCACAGTACGTTACTGATGACAACTTTATTTCTTACAACGTAGTCTTTTGAATGACGTCTATTGAACGTAAACACTGTAATTTTGATACATACATATTCGATTCTCAACGAACACCGGGTTGAAAATGAGATATTTTCCGAAATTTGTGTAGGTAAATTACGAGAATTATTATAAGGAGGCAGAGTGGAAACAATCGATCTTTCATATGAAACGTAAAGAATGATACTAAGATTGAAATTAGATTGTGTGCTAGAAGTGGCAGAAATCACAGCTGTTTTAACGTTGCAATAAATCAATAAGTACTGAAAATTTTAACTATTGTAAAGAAACAGACTTATTATGGAGTTCAAGTTCATTTGTAACGAATGAAAAATTGCATTATTTATATTCAGAAATTTAAATTGAAAAGAGAACGTTGGCCGAACAGCTTCCGGTACATCCCAGTAAACACGGACTTCCCGGCGATATCGCCAAGTTGTTACAATACAACATCCATGCAAAAACCTATTGCTACATCCTATATATTGGTATACAGGGTGAGTCTTTGACTTGTACATATATTTTAACCGTAGATTCCTGAGGTCAAAAGAAACACTTTTTTCCTTTACCATTTTTTCCGATTAGGCCTGGTTAAAAAGATACAGGCTGTTGAAAATCCATGATAAGCATACATTTTTAGTAATATCTCGCAAACGATTCCTTCAAATGAAATGATTTTTGAAACATAGTTTTTCATGACTATGATTAATCTTTCCCGACTACAAAATTCCGAGTACTTCGATGTTGAAAGAAAAAAAATCTTAGAAATTCGAAAAATTGGGTACTTTGGCTGAATGCAACTCTGTCGAAAATATTCACAGAATTCAATTTTCCCTATGTGGTCACTTTGACAAATTTCAAGAATAATTCGAGAATTTGTTATCTGGAATGATGAATGGGAAGAGAACTAGCGGCTTTTCTTAAAAATGGGGTTACAATGAATAAGCTCACCTCTATACTTCTTCAGTGTAAATCCTTATCTATTCAAGCAAATTTCCACACCACTTTCGAAGTACCTATTGCAATTTTGTTTCGTTGAGCTTTGACATACGTTGATCCAAATTTACATTACGTTAGAATACGTTCATTTCTCATTTATTCATCATATTTATTACTACTAAAATGACCTTAATAAGTTATTATTCATGAAGTCGTATGATTTTGAAAAACAAACTAACCACAGAACACCGATGTCAAAGAATCTAGTGTCACGTCTGTGACTTTCACCATGCGGACCACAGAACATAAATATGCGGACACCCCTTGAAATTCAATCGCCCCAACTGGTGTTTATGAACGTGAAATGTCATGCGTGTTATGGTTGAGTTGTTGTTTTGATTTTGGATCTCTTGCACGGAAGATTTTAAGGGATATTGGAAATGAATGCTGCTATAGGTAGAATAAGTGGTTTAAAAGTCAATCCGATATAATCAAAAATGAAGTATACATCAAGAAGAGATTATTCTGCTTTTCATCACTAGCAAAATTGTGGATGAATCAATCATTGCATTAGAAAATATACAACTGGTATTGAAAAAGTGAGTTCATATTTCTTTCTTTAATACAGCAGCTTATTTGAAAATTTCGAATGGTATATCTACTCGTTTCTTTGATACAATAGCTTATTTCAAAGGTTTGAATGCTATATCTCGTACTTGCAAAAATTCAGTGGTTAGTTTACCAGTGGCGGCATAGCTCATTCTGAAAACAAAAAAGGGCTATATCTTCTTATTTAGGCCGAATTGGAAAAAATGGTAGAGGAAAAAAGTGTTTCTTTCGACCCCAGGAATATACGGCTAAAATATATGTACAAGTCAAAGACTCACCCTGTATATGCCCCAAATAAAACCAAAATAAGATATTCGCATTGCGACTTCTTATAGAGGTCGCAAAGATATCCCATCGCTTGCTCTTTACTTGTGAAAATTGTTTCGTGTTTCGTGTTTCTTGAGAATTGATATTATTCATTTAATCATAAACGGACTTGCTATTTTATAAATGTTAGGAAAGAGATATTCAGTAAAATAATAGAAATTCTGTGAAAATGACGAATAAAATCTAAAAACTTGAACGTGCACAAACTATTTGGATATTTCAAAATAACGGTTTAGTTAAAAATTTGTAACATAAAACGGATCTTTATCTATCGAACCAGCAGCAAGTGAAGCTTTATCGAGAGGGTTGTTGATGAAATATATTCTTCTACTGAACCTAATTCTGAACAAATCCCGGGCTCTTAAGTTTCTTTGAGAAAAATTTATTGCAAAATTTTCTAAAAGATAATGACAATCTTTGAAATTATGTATTATTTTATAAATCAACATTATAGTGAAATTACCACGCCTTGTTTCGAGGAGAGTGGGAGACAGATTATCACGAATAATTTTATTATCAATGGATTCGCAAGGGTGACCCTATCTATATGTTATCCATCTCAAAAATTTATTATGTACCCCCTCTATGATTTCAACATAAACTCTAAAGAAAAGTTACTACATTAAACAGGAATATTCCAGGATGCTTCTTACTTGGGCAATATAAAAGTTTGGAAATGCACATAGCAAACATATTCAATGCATAAGAGATAATATTTTGTCGAGCAGTTGGACAGTGCAATACTGGCAATATTTACATGCTTTGTTTTGCTTTCCTTTGACGCGATGGATGGTCCAATGAACAAAGAATATGGTTGTCTCTCTCAAATCGACTAACTCGGGCAGTCCGAAGCATTCAGTAAATGCGTCAGGCTGTGCGTAATACTAGATGCGACTACTGCAGGTTGTCTACCATACTGCTCGATTAAGCCCCTTCCAACGATAAGAGAGAGACCAAACTACGTTATTCCAGCAGGTCGTTTTTTCAGAGAGTTAAAGCGGCCTAGAGACGATCAACTTACTTGAAGACTATGTTGTCAACCAGGTTGTAAACCAAAGGAAAGTGAAAATAGCGGTTGTCAACCAAATTGAAAACATCATTTCAGGGGTGGTTTTCGTCGGGTAAACTAGTTGGCTGATTATAAAGAATTATCTAAAAATGGGGAATGATCTTTTATTATATAATTATGTTTTCCGCACTTAAAGTCTGCTTTTTAAAAAGACTTTATTTCTAATTCGGATTAACAATTGCAACACTAAGGATAAAGAATTATTAATCCTATACAGATTAAGTTTGGAAAGGTGAATTACAAATACAAGTGACTGTGAGAAGTCTTATTCGTAACTGATTCAATTGTTCATAAAGATCTAGAAAGTAAATGTTTCTGTAGAATTGCACTTTTGCACAATAGCCTCTATTCCAGGAAGATGCCTCCTCGCCGTTGCACTCCTAGTAGGTGTCGGTTCCTTAACTCGTCCCCTCGAAGTTCTCTTATTCTGGTTTTGTTAATTATGATAGTGCAAATTCCAAGGATTATGCAACAGGATAAGATTCCACTTATGGTATAGTGTGTCAGCTGGGTTATCGGGTGTAGATACATGGGTTGGCTCTGAAGTTTTTCTGCTTCTTGCAGGATTTTTCAGATGTCTTAATTGAAAGGAGATTTTGTGTTTTGAATTTAAGGAAATTTTTGAAATGTTTTGTATTTCTATTTCGAAAATTGAAATTGTGTTGTCAAATATTGAATTCTCAATAATAATTCTGCACTGAGAATCCAGTAAATTTGTTGAATGGGTTGAATGGGTTTCTTCGTAATTATGCCATGGCAGTCTTCTAATACAATCTGACTTTTCTTGAATAAAGTCAAGAGCTGTTTATTATTTAAAACATGGATGATTTTGAAGTTGTTCTCAACCAGGGTTGTTTGGCAGTGTTCTGGTGTTGACAGGGTGCAAAGTTCTCTGACGGGTAGTTGAAGGCACAGCACAATGGAACTATCTAGTATACGACAGGCTTCGTTGGTCCAATATTCATCGTTCTGGATCGTTATCCTGTACTTCTTGGGTGGGATGATAGCAATGTCTTGGTGATTGGGTATAGGGTACACTCGAGAATAGTTAGCAATTAGGTTTTTGAGTATAGGAATTTTTAGGAGTATGGTAATTATTTTATCAGTTCCCATGACAGACATTTTGGAAAATTCTAGCATTTTGTAAGGATGATGGCTAATTGGTGATAGTTCCTGCGGTCTATAAATTTCATGGAGATATTTTTCGATAGATTGAAGCTCATCAACTTTAATAAGTTCTAAATTAGGTATTTCCTTACATGCAAAACTAATAGTTCTTTCAATCATAAGTAAGTGATTGAGTAGTATTTCTGATTTGAAAATTTCATTTTGTACAATAATTAAGAATGTTTCCTTTGATTTAATTTCTTCGAAAAGTGATTTTGTTTGTTCAATATTTTCATTTAATAAGGTAACATCTTCTGAATATCTCTTAATTAAATGATCAGCAAAAGAGGTTAATTTATCTATTCTTTCTATTTCATTACTTCTAATTTGATGTAACGCATCAAGATTTTCATTTATGGTTTTCAAGTCATCGTCATCTAAATTTTCCTGTTACAAATTTAATGCCTTTTCCAATGAAATTAGCCAATCCTCTCTTATCTTTATTACTATTTTTAAATTTACTGAGAATCTGTTCAATCTGGGCAAGATTTGATTTTAATTGAAAGCAGATTTCATGTGGAAGTTCATCATAGGAATATTTTTCGTGAAGTTCTTGGAAATTTGATTTCAACTGATCATAGTTATTAATTAATTTTGTGAGGTTAATTGAAAAAAGAAATTTGTGATGGTGGTCAAGTATTCGTGCTTTCCCTAAGGGTTCTTCAAAGTATCCATTAGTTATTATTTTGTAGACCTGAAGGGCCTGGTAGGTTCGGATCGATATCAGGAGCATTATCGGTATCCTGAAAAGAGAGAATATTTTTTCTTAATCTCTTCACTTTTCCTATGTTGGCTGTAGTTTCGCGGGATTTTTGGGTTAATCCAAAGATTTTGTTTTGTTGTTGGTTGGAAACAGTTATTTTTTCGAAAGGTGGGTCAGTTTTTCTTGGTCTATTTCTTTCAACATAAATTTCCTGCTGATCTAAATTTGGGGGATCATTTCAATTCTCGTTTATACTATCTAAACGTTTTTGTGCTTGCTCACGATTTCGTTGATAGATGTTGTCGAAAAGGGGTAAAATTTCCTGTTTTCTTTTTTCGTTGTACTGTTCGTAGATAGTCATGGTTAAATCAAATTCTGGTATTTTGTCATAGGGTCCGTAAAGTAAATTAAAAGGCGAATAGCCAGTGGCAGAATGAATCGATTGATTATAAATCAATGTAGCGGTGATCATGAGATTAGAAGGATTTTCATTCGGGTTTTTCAATTTGAGAATTCTGAGTTTATCTAATATGGTTGAGTGAAATCGTTCTATTGGAGAGTTAGAGCTTGGGTTATTTACGGTGGTAAAATGTAAATTTATTTTATTGAGTTTGCAGAATTCGATGAACGTTTTATTATGGAATTCTTTTCCTTCATCACATACAATTTTCTGAGGTATATTATGATGAGAAAAATAATGGCGTAATTTATTCAAGATAGTCAATGCAGTTCCATCTTTTACGAGATAGCGTTGGGCGTATTTAGAGAATAAGTCGATTATGGTCACAAACTTAGAATTTTGAAAAAAAAAGGTATCCATGTGAATAATTTCAAATGGTCTTTTTGCTAAAAGAGGACCAAAAAATTTTAATTTGTAAGGATGTCTTTCATATTTAGATTGCAGACATAATTCACATCGGTTAATGATTTGTGTAATTTTTTGTTTCATTTTAGGCCAATAATACTTTTTTGATAAGTGATTATAAGTTTCTGAGATACCATTATGATTTTTATCATGATATTCACAAATTATTTCTGTTTGACTCTCATCGCAACTAACGTCTAATAGGTAAATTTTACTGATGAAAATTTTTACTGAGTAATTGAATGAGTCTTTACAGAATCTAACAGAAGGTAATCGTAATTTATTGTCTCTAAAGAAAATTCTGTAGGTTTCATTAGATCTGAATATTTCTTTTAAAAGATTAGATAAATCTGTTTTTATGTGATTTTGTCTAATTGTTGCATTGTAGGTATTTTTTCCGAAATTTTTCGTATATTTTAAATTGTATTGCTCTCCTATATTGAGAATTATTCTATTCGGGTAAATGTTTACGGAGGATTCTGTGATTGGTATTACTTTTCCATTATCTTCCTGAGTGGAATGAATTGTAGCATCAGAATTATTATCCTGATTTTGATCTTCAATTTGGTTGTTAGAGTTTAGGGTTTTTTGAGAATTCAGGATGTTTTCTACTTCTTCGTCTTCTAATATCGGTATTTCATCTGTGTTCGGTAAAATTGAAGATAAGTCGAACTTAAGATCTCCGTCCGATAATAATGAATCATTTTCAGTTTCTCGATTATTGATTTCGATTCGGAAAAGTGCGTCCGCAACTTTATTTTCTTTGCCTTTAGTATGTATGATGTTGAAATCGAATTCATCTAATTTTAATTTCCAACGGATCAATCGTGAATTTGGTTCTTTGATTTTATAAAGCCAAACCAAAGGGTTATGATCTGTTTCAATAGTAAACTTTTGTCCGAAAAGGTATGGTCTGAAATGTTTGGTTGAATCCAAAATTGCAAGTAATTCTTTTTCGATTGTTGAGTAATTTCTTTCGGCTGAATTAAGGGTTCTCGAATAACATGCTACAGGACGATTTGATTGTGACAGTACACTTCCAATAGCGACATTCGAAGCATAGGTGGTTAATTTGAAGGGTTTTTCGAAATCTGGGTATGCTAATATCAGTGCATTCATTAATAATTCCTAACAGAGTTGAAATGCTGAAATATAATCTGGGTCGTCTAGTTTTATTTTAGCTCCTCTTTTGAGACATTTTGTAAAGGGAGATACAATATGGGCAAAATTTTTAATGAATCGCCGGTAATATCCGGTTAAACCTAAAAATGATTTTATTTCTTTGACAGTTTTTGGTATCGGATAATTTTCAATTGCATTCAATTTCGAAGGATTTGGTGATATTCCGTCTGGAGTAATTAAGTGACCTAGAAACTCAACTTTTTTGCTCAAGAATTCACATTTATCGATTCGATTTTGAGATTTACTTCTTCAAGTTTCTGAAAGATTAATTTTAAATGGCAAATATGTTCTTGCAAAGATTTAGAAAATACAACGACATCGTCCATGAACACGAAACAGAATTCATGGAGGTATTCTTTCAAAACATTGTCCATTGTACGTTGAAATGTGCTCGGACCATTTTTCAATCCGTATGGCATTCGGAGATATTCATAATGACCGTTGTTAACAGTGAATGCAGTTTTTTCAATTGATTCTGGGTCCATTACAATTTGGTGAAATGCTTTTGCCATATCAAGGGTTGTAAAGTAGCAACTTTTTCCTAGGTTATCTAAAATTTCTTCAATGCGTGGTAATGGATATTTATCCTCTACTGTTTATTCGTTAAGTCGTCTATAATCTATTACCATTCAGTATTTTTTATTTCCGGATGCATCTTTATTTTTATCTACTATCCATACTGGTGCACTGTGTGGCGAAATCGATGGTCGAATAATTTTATCGTCAAGTAGTTTCTGAATTTGCTCTTGGATTATATTTTTCATAGAATGAGGGTGTCTGAAGGACTTAACATAAACTGGTTCATCATCTTTTGTTTTGATTTTATGTTTAACAGTATTGGTGAAAGAAAGATCGGATTTTTCATCATAAAAAATATTTTTGAATTTTCGACAAAGGTTCGAAATTTCTTTTTTTTTCCTTCTGAATTCATGTGAGATGTTCTGATTAGATTCTTGAATTTGAAGTTCTTATTTTCGACTGGTGGATTAGATATTTCACTTTCATGTAAAGATTTCACAGGAATTCTTTCGGAAAAGTTTATTTCCACATCGTTTTCTATTGGTTCCGCTATCGGTATAGAACAAAATACATTTTTTGCTTTAGCAATGCATGCGTTGAAAATTTTTCGAAATTACATTTTGGTAAGATCACATCCCCGTTTTCGATAGTTTCGGTATTTTTACGAAATTTTTTGCTATAACCTTTCTTGGTTTCAATTTGGCGGAGGAATATTCTAGGTTAAAAGGAATTTTTAAATTATTTTTTTCTAAAGTATGGGTTTGATAATCAATCTTCGCACCTAATTTCTGCAAGTCTGCCGTTCCTATTAGTGAGTCAAATTTTGAGTGCCAATCTATTACATGCAAGTGTATGTTTTGGTTAATTCCAAGCTCGTATAAAATGGGTATTTTCAAATTATTATCTGATTCAATGGAATTTCCTAGTCCGGAAACAGTGAAAGGTTTTTTATACAGAAAGTTGAAAAATTTTTGGAAAGCTGGTTTAGTATTAATTACAGAATTTGTTGCGCCTGAATCAATAAGAATTTTTAAATCTACTTCTGGAAGGTAAATGTAAGGCAATTTGGATTTTATTTTTACACAATTCAAGTTTAAGTGTCTTCGAGTTTCGAGGCTTCTGTCTGAAAATTTTCGTCTTCTTCGAAATTATTTTCGTGGGAGTTAATGAATTCATTTTGCTCGTAAAATTGAGGGTCAAATTCCTCAGGATTTTCAATTTCGGATTGGACATTGAATAGTTCTTCTGAAATGAAATTTCGCGATTGTTGGTTTCGTGGAATAGTTCCAGTTGCAATAGACATAGGGGTGGCAGGTTGCCTGAATTTATTCCTTGTTGAAATGGACATAGGTTTTGGTTTTTGTTGTGATTGAGCATTGCTCGAGAAATTTTGATTAAAATTTTGATTCCGTATTTGAGGTCTTGGGAATTCACGATAATTATGATTAGAATAAGTAGGTGGAGTACGACTATAAAATGGTTTTTTCGGTAATTCTTGTGATTTCCGGAGAAATTCACAATATTCCCATTCTTGTTTCCTATTATCGTAATATCGACATTTATTAATGCATTGCTCTAGTGAATTTATTTCAAAATTACTAATATAAGATCTATAGGTTTCGATAAGTCTAATTTGAAATGTTTTTGAGGCTAATTTTTCTAAATCAAGTTTTTAGTATCGTAAATAATTTTGATCCTGACATGTTAAAGTCAGATGTTGCCAAACGTCATTCAAGTTTTTAGTTATTCTACCGTAAAAATCTAAGTAGTTTTCGTTCTTTTTCTGAACGCATTGTGTTAGACATGAGACCAATAAATCTTCGTTTCTTTGGTCTCCATATCTTTGTAGGAGCGCTCTCCTAATTTCACTCCAATTAAGAGCGTTTAGGAAAGCAACGAAATCTCTTGCTTCACCTTTAATTTTTGACCGTATAGAAAAATTAACAGCATACGTTAAATCTAGTGTTAATTTTCTTTCGAGATAAGAAAATAAATTATCTATTTCATTGATAAAAATTGACAGGTTGTCACCTGGGGAATATTTCGGAAGAGAATTTAAAAGTAATTGAATATCTTGCCTAGACATCTGCTCAACTGCATTTGAGTTAGAAGAAGCTTGGCTGTTATTCATTTCGGCTATATTCCGTTTGGGGTATGGGCGAAATCTACTTTGCTTAATTGATTGATTTAAAAAATTTTCTGCTATAACTAGAGTTTCTCTATCTTCAGCAACTATTTCCAATTCTTTTTGAGAATTATCTGTCATTGAAACTTATAAAAAAGGTTAAAAAGGATGGATTGATGAACTTACAGCACAAAGATTTGCATCCTAAAGTGATCAGGTCCTTCTTCACTATGGAAGTGGGTAGAATGGACTTCCTTCCTTTCTTCTGGTCGAAAGTCGATGATGATGGTGGTTGATATCGCACTAAGAGTTGAAACTCAACGGGCGTTCCTCGGCGACGGTAACGTTTCCGAAATGGACACTAATTTCAGTTAATTTTACTAAAATCCCGTTGCGATATCCTGTTCTCAGCGCCAATTATGTTGTCTGCTTTTTACAAAGAATTTATTTCTAATTCGGATTAACAATTGCAACACTTAGGATAAAGAATTATTAATCCTATACAGATTAAGTTTGGAAAGGTGAATTATAAATACAAGTGACTGTAAGAAGTCTAATTCGTAACTGATTCAATTGTTCATAAAGATCTAGAAAGTAAATGTTTCTGTAGAATTGCACTTTTGCACAATAGCGTCTATTCCAGGAAGATGCCTCCTCGCCGTTGCATTCCTAGTAGGTGTCGGTCCCTTAACTATATGTAATTATAAACTAAGAAGAGGAAAAATTGGACGAAGGAGTGGTACCAAAATCGGTCCTATTTTTTCCATTCCGATTTAATGGAAGAAATGCGTTTCAGTGCACCTGATGATTTCAAAAATTTCCTCAGAATGGATTTCAAAACGTACGATAAATTATTCAATAAAGTGCAACTTCCTGTTGAAAAGCAGGACAAGGTTATGAGAATGGCTATAACTGCAAATGAAAGGCTGCCTGCTATCCTGCGATTTTTATCAAGTGGACAATTTCCAGGATTCCAAATTCCTTACTGCCATTTCACCACAGTGTCTTGGTACAGTAATCATCGAAACTTTCAGAATTATAAACAGAGAATTGAAATAATATATTCAAGTAAGTGCTTGCTGTATATCTGAAGTGATCTCTTGATTATTAAACAAATTATTGTTTTTAGGTACTGAAAACAAACGCTGACTGGGTGAATGTTGCTGATGAGTTTGAGAAGAAATGGAATTTTCCGAACTGCATTGGTGCTAACGATGGGAACCATACGGATAGTATTGAACCTGCTGATACTGGGAAAATTAACTTTCGAACGATCGAATAATTTTCAACTATCGATTATCTAGAGCCAGATGAATTGTCGAAAATGCGTTTGGCATTCTTCTTCTTGCATCCAGATTTCGGATTCTTCTGAACACAAAATTTATCTCCCCAGAAAGGTTGTCATGATTACCCTTACAACTTGTTATTAAACAATTTTTTGAGAAGAAAAATTCATCCATATACTTGCAAGGAAGCGACCTGGAAAATACTAATACCTGTGAAATACAGTTAGCCCCATGGACAGAATCTCAGCAATTATGTAGGCTTGAATCGACCATCGTCAAAAATTCAACAGTCGCTGCCAAAGAGACGAGGCAAAAATTCATCACTCATTTTAATGGAATGGGTGCAGTGCCCTGGCAAAACCGTTATATTGATAAGAATGCATAATTTTCCCAATATTCACCTAAAAATATAGTCATGCTATGAAGAAAAATATATATTTTTTTGATATGTCTTTTAAGTATGATCAGAAAAAGTCATTAAAAAATATGTATATTGAAAAACCACAAAAAAGAATTAAAAAAAAATATCAAAAAATATCAACCGTAATACAGTGGCAAAAACACAAGAAAAATATGAAAAAGTCAACAATAATTGATCTATCAAATGAAGGCTTTATAAATAACTTTCATCGGACAACAATTGTTCTATACTCGCGTACGAAAAAAAAAATAAATGGAATAGAATTAAAATAAAACACGCTGCAGGTCACTGACGGTAAGAAATAGAAACAGAAGAAATATTCATAATCAAATTATCTTTCGAAAGACACAATAAAAAATGGATGTTTGTGGAAAAAACGCCTTGCGTCTTGATTCTTTTCTCCGACTTATCATAGAATCAAAATTTTTTCCATTTTATAGTAACATTGGCTTTCAATCACTTTTTTATACTAGGGTAAGTCAGGGTGATATGGTGAAGAAAAAAAAAGAGCCGTGTAGAAGACAAAAAAATTCATATTCAAACAGAATGAAAACACTTTTCTTTGGCAAAATATAGTGACAACAACTTAACAGTACCATAAACTCTTTAAGGCATAACGAAACTCTGGAAAAATAATTTTTTTTCAAACCAAATTCGCCATTTCACCCATGCTCAAGGGTGAAATGGTGATCTTACTTCTTTTGCTTTTTACCGAACAAATTACACATGGATTCATATTTTGTGCAATCTTCATGCAGCTAATGTTGGCAGCTAATACATTCCATCCAATCGACGTCCTTTTTAGTGCAACTGTTAAGTTCACCACATCCTACACAACAACTCTCATCATCGTCCATGCCGTCATCCTCGTCCTGCAAGTCGACATCCAGAGATGATTCCGATTCGGCGTCAGTGGTGGACATTTTTCATTTCTTAGGTTACGTATCTAAGATTTTCCGTTTGCTTTTTTTTGCTATGGTTTTCCTTTTGAGCTTTCCTTTAGCATCTGGTCCACTTTTCACTGACTCGATTGTTTTTTTTTGACGATTTCTGTTTCGGAGTTTAACGATGATTTCTGGAGAATTCAAAACGTCAGCTAAAGCCATTAATTTTTCTTCTTTATATAGGCATCCTTACCTGGAACAATGGTGATTGCTGGAACAGTGACAAACCCTCGAACAGACCTAACCAGAAGAAATACGAAAGATAAAAAGCTGCGATTCGTCCTAGGCCCTTCCGCTTCAACAGAAAATATATCTTTTTTTATATTTTTTGAAATTTATGCATCCACAAAACCCTCGACAAAACTTATAAAAATACGCTTTTTATCCTTCACCATTTCACCCATGCCAGGATTCACAATATCTCCCAATTCCTATGGGGGAAACGGTGAAAAGCACAGCAAGAAAAAGAAAATATTAGGGGCCATGTTTTTTAGGTTATGTATTACATAAATAAACTAAGAAGGCAGAATATATCAAGAAATACTTCTCGGCCTTCGTTACGGAAAGCAATCTCTATAAAAACATGCAACGTATAAAAATTATTGAGCATCGCAAATAGTTTTGTACAAATTTAGTACGATTTTTAAAACGGGGCCAACTGTTTGCAGGTGCACGTTGAACGGATCATCAGAAACAGCTGGTACTCAGACATTAAGCGATATCTGTGCACTAGGAAAAGAAATATAGTAAATCACCATTTCACCCGATTCGCCATATCACCCTGACTTACCCTATATAATTTTTGTTAAGAAATTCGAAAGCACTGACAAAATACTCACCTTGTGAACGGAGCGACATTCATGGCTATTCTCAACATCTTCCTCTTCGAGTTCGATAGTTGATATTCCAGGAATTTGCATTTTCTGGTCCCGCAAGAAATCCACCTTATCAAAGTACCATAAATTTGGTACATAAAAGTTGTCTTCTGCTTCAGCTCCAGATCTCTCGCTCTGTTCAACCTTCTTTAACTCTCTGCGGTACTTTTGATATTAGTTACCCTTTTCTTCAAGCTATCTGAAGTTGCGTCTGAATCTATTTTTCAATATATTTCGAGATGTGTCTCCCACGTGCTAGTTTTTTACCCTATCTTATACATATTTCTGACTTCACTTTCCATAATTCCGCGAGCTCTCTTGAACAATCAAAGAAATCTGCCCTAACTGAAATATTTGGAATATTGCTCATATTGTCTCTTTCTTTCCAAAAAAACGTACGACGAATATTGAATACGCATAACCTAGTCTTAAACCTGGAATATCAACTACCAACCAACCCACAGACGTACAACTTAGTCTTCAACTAGATTGATCGTCTGTAGGTCGCTTTACGAATCACCTGAACATATCCATTATGCTCGTAGCACTGGTCAACTGCACGGCAAAATTCTTTGTCTGATGCATTGCATTTTCAATTTTTCCGATGTTAATTTCCATGCCTGTATGTGTGAAACTTTTCTTGTAGGAACTCCGAAATGATGCATATTTCTCTCAATAAAGATGAGCATTCTGAGAGCCCTAGCAGTCATATTTTCAACATGATGAACAATATTTAAATTATTCTCTATAAGTACTGCGAGATCTCTCACTACATTAACCGCTCTTTAATCATATCCGTTTATCGAATAATTGAAAAATATTGGTGAGTTGTTTCTATAAAACCTCATAGTCCGACATTTATCAAAATTTATCCTGCAAGGATCTGATAACACGGAACAACTTGAGATCAGAATATTATTATAGTTTAAATGTCGCTATTAACACATAAAAATAAAAGCGGTGATAACGGGACTTAGAACAAACATCCAAAATTCAGAAGTATTGTACAAACTATTATTCGAAATCTTTTATCACAGGATAAGACACTAAGAAAAATTGTTTCTAATGAAATGTATTTTCATTTCATATACAACCGTAAGTCAATATTCCGATAGATTTGAAATTTTGCATTAAGAAGAAAGAAAATGAGGGTTACATTTATGCTGAATCTTTTGTTAAATGAACAACA
The DNA here is from genome assembly GCA_013421045.1 of Propylea japonica. Taxonomy (NCBI): domain Eukaryota; kingdom Metazoa; phylum Arthropoda; class Insecta; order Coleoptera; family Coccinellidae; genus Propylea; species Propylea japonica. Next base: position 101,236,953 of record CM024240.1, on the reverse strand, counting down.
CTCTCATCATATTTCACCAATGAAGGCCCTCTATTTTATATAGATAGGTAAATATATAAAAGGCCATCTGTGCAAAAATTGAGTCTCACTCATCGTTACACCTGCAAATGTAGATGTATCTATTCGTCAATCGCCTCGCCGTTCATGCACATCAGGCCCCGTATTCTCGAAAAGTGATATTTCGATGCGTATGCGAACTTTATTGCTCGGTGTGCATTTTTGCAGGGACTTGCGCAATGAAGTTCGTATGCGCTTTGAAAGATCACTTGTCCAGAGTACGTCACCTGGTGGCAGGTGGGCCTGTGTTCTGTGGCAAGCCTATTGTGGCCTGTTCCAGGGACGGGCCCAAGTACCGTAAAAGGGGGTTATTCGAGACAATTTTCTAACATTTTGGGACATAACTCGAGAAATATCGATTGCAAAGAAGCTTTTGAACAGCAATAACATTTTTTGATTCTGGCATTAAGAGAATACAGGCCAAAATTTTAAATTGTTACCTCTGAAATTGAAAATAAAAATATTATTAGGCCGTCTCAATTAGCCCCGCGGTTGGGGTTTTTTGAAAAATAGTTTAAAAATCCATCATAACTCAATAACAATTCGTAAATGAATTATTTGGAAAGTTAATTATAATTTTTGAAGAACAAAATAATAATTTAATAACCTGAAAAACTGACATATTCAAGAAAACGTATAATTCAAAATAACAAAACTTATAAAAATTCAACTAGTTGACAAAATAATGAAAAATATTTAAATGTATTCAACAAACTGAGAGTCCCTCTGAGAATGTGTAGAACTTTCTTTTTCCTGACAATATTTGAATAGGTGACTTGAGTCACTTGACATTCATTTCTTTGGAAATACAGTCTTCATCTAGAGGATCGGTTTTAACAAATTTCAGACTTCTTCCTTCCATTGTTGGCACTTTTCTCAAAAACAAAACGTAGTAAGTAGTATTTACGTCTTTTCTTTCTTCCTTGATCTCGCCAACGTAACATTTATTTGTATGATATCTGACCAATATCCAAGATCCTCCTTCATACTCTTGGATGGTTTTGGCTGAGATATCCATCTTCTTTATGTTCATCTGGACTCCTCTCTTCAACTCCATTGAGACTTCTCTCTTTGTCTTCATTAGGACTTCATTTTCATAACTCTCAGCTTCAAACTCACTTTCAAGACACATGTTCTCCTCATGTGAGCTATCTTCGTCGCTGCTTTCTAAAGTTGTTTGACGTTTCTTCCTTTTGCTATTAGTTTTTCTTTTGATTCTGGTGACTTAAGCTTTTTCAGACAGAAGAAACTCTGTCTTACTCTTTTCTTAAAAAGCCCCTCGTCATGAAATGGGGCTATTTGGGTATTTCAAATAGCCCCATTTTCAATCCAGTTAACCTCAATTCACATTTCGCGTCAAAAAATTCTTACTTAGTTTTTAATCAACATAAAGTTATAGCAAAAACATTCTCAAACTATCTTACAACACTATCTAACTCGTGAGATCTACTAGCTTTGAAATAGGACGATTGCAAGTTTCGAGGGGTACTTGAGAATTTTTGGTTCCCCGCCTGTCGGCATCAACCTTTTGTCCCTCCCTGCAGCTGATGTTCTGCTGCAGGGTGTTGTCCCTGTTTGTCATGTATTATCTATTTCCCTGATTGTCTGTCCGTTTGTTTATGTGTCCATGATAGCTTCCCCGACCCAGTCGTTAATCTTTTGTACGTCTTTCCTAATGTCAGCGTAAGGACTCCATATTTTTTCTTGTAGCTTTTTCCGTATGTCTTTTCTGTTCGTCAATGTAGAATGTAGTCTTATGTGTTCCGCGTCTTCGTCCTTTCCGTTGCATGGGCATTTTCCGTCGGTGTCTCTTAAATTGAATCTATGTATATATTTGTTCATGTTCCCGTATCCAGTCGTCAGTTGTTGGGCCTTGAAGGTTAGTCCTAGTCGATCTGTACCTGTCTGTTTGCAGTGTCCGTAAAGTTCACGTCCTCGTTCCTCAATTTTCCATGTCTCCTGCCATTCTTTCAATATTTTTTGTCTTTTGGTTTTTCTTTTCAAGTTTTAGTCTTGCGTATGTTGTCTGTGGTGTTTACTAATATGTCTAGTGGATGGGTGTCTTTTGTCTATTTTGTCCATCCATGTTGTCCTTATTTGGTCTCGGTTCTTTGTCCAGTCAATATGTCTATGTTTCGCTTCTACCCACCTATTGATGAGTAGAAGTAGTAGAGTAGAAGGGTCTTTGTGTCGCGTCCGTATGTCTTCTGTTCAATGTCCGTTCTGTGCGTATGCCCCAGATTTCAGAGGTGTACAGCGCAGCCGGTTTCAGTACGTTTTCCGTTATTTCTTTGATTATGTCCTTGTAGTGTCCGTAGGTTCTGCTTATTGTCCCTAGTAATTTCGTGGCTGTCTTACCTATTTTTGTCCTTGGTTCCTTCAGGTGTTGTATATAATTATGTGATTCTACGTTGAACACATTTTAAATCAATTATTTAGCCGTTCAACTGCATCCGCATTGTCTTGTTTTTGCTGATTGTGCACAGCCGAGGCCTACGTGCCGGCGCTTAGCTTAGAGAGAAACAGAGAGGTTTGTGATCTTATTGAAAGCACAGTTCCTAAATAAATTGTCTATTTTAAAAAAGTGTATTTCTCCACGAAACACAAAACTGGCGACGAGGATGGGATTCTCAAACTGATTCTAGAAGCAGGTGAATTTCAATTCTTCATTGAGAGATCCAACACACCGTGGAAGAGATTGGACCTTCCTCACAGAGTCAAGAAAAGGGACAACGGAAGTACCGACCCGAGATTTTTCAATCCACCAAGAAGTACCAACAAGCAGCTCAAGTAGAATTAGCAACTCTGCTCCTGCCTGGAACAGACAAATTCAAGGTATTTGTGACAAGTAATCCTTCTCTCCGTTTTCCTAAGTTTCCGACAAAACTGATTCACATTTATTTTAATTTTAAGGTTTGAATCGATTTTCAAAATTGATCCCCCAAACGATTTACAACATTTAATTTATTCTGTAGCAAGATTAGAAATTCAAGAGTGCAAAATGCCGGATTTAACTCTACCAAAAGAATTTGGTGCATTATTGCCGAAGTTTAATGGGGATAAGACTAAATTGAATTCATTTTTAAATGCATGTGACTCATACGTAACCCAATTTTCAAGCGAAAAAGCTATAGTAAAAACCTATTGTCTGAATGTAATTAAAAGCAAATTACTTGGTAACGCAGAAGCAGAATTCCAGACTTCAGATGTTACGAATAATTGGTTAAGCATTAGGACCTTTTTAATTGATAAGTTCGGAGATCACGCAAATTTGGACGTCCTAAAGAATCAATTACAATTTTTAAGAAAACGACCACAAGATGATATCCTTTATTTCATTGAACAAATCAAACATTTGAAAAAACGTTTGCATTACAAAATCGATGCTGATAATATGAATGCACAAATGAAATTGCTTCACAAAGAGTTGGTAAACGATTTAGCGAAAAATGTACTAACCACCGAAAATCTTGATTTTGACAGAGCTACTCAAATTGTAGAAAATTATGTGTCACAAAAATCTCAGTTAGACATGATGAGAAGCTGAAAAATACCTTCCTCAAATTCAAACATTCCTACATCTTTCAATCAAACACCGTTCAGACCTATTTACAATAAGCAGACTAAAACTCAATCACCTTCTGCACCACAAGTTTTTGCCAATGCTGAGCACTCCGCTTATCATAATTCAACAAATGTGTTTAGACGTAACCCAAGTTATACTCCGCAACATAAACCAATTCCCATGTCAGTTTCGACTCACAACCATCAAGCTCAAAAACGACCAGCTACAAGTAGCATAAGCAAAGCAAATAAGTTTTTTACCACTAGACTCCCAAATTTCTTTTCGAATGATAATCGACAACCGAATTTCGTATCTGAAGAATTAACTAATGTGGATAATATTCCCTCGGAAGATTTTTACAAGGATGAGGAAGAAATTTATCAGAAATACGATCAAAATTTGGATTACGAAAATCCCACTTCCGATTTCATCATGAAAGAGGAAGAAGAAAATTTTTTGCGAAAGCAGCCTGCAAACACCATTGACTTGAATAATTTGAAAGATAAAATTTCAAAAAGCTGCCTTCCTTATATCGGGCTAGAATACCCAAAATGCAAATTGTTAATCGACAGTGGTTGTACCATTTGCTTAATTGATCCGAAAATTGCTTATGATACTATACCCCATCAGATTTACACAGAATCTACAGATCTTATAACAGCACATGGTCATGATATAAGTCAAGAAAAAGTTCCATTTCCCTTGGTTTCATTTGGCTTGAATAAACATTATCCATTTGTACTGTATAAATTCCACACTCAATACGAAGGTATAGTAGGATTCGAATTTCTTCAAAAGAACAATTTCACCAAAGACCTTAATAAAAAACTTCTGATTGGAAAAAATTGTCAAATTCCAATTCATTTTCAGACAGTAATCCCTAGAAGACTGAGTTATCCAATAAGAATAGATCACCCACCAAAAACCATTCAGAATCAATTAATCAAAATTTTCAATGTAACAGAAAAAGCATTTCACCTACCAGGTCAATCTTAGAGTTTTTCATCCAGGATAAAACATAATATTCGCACACGAGACGAAATTCCCGTGCACGCCAAAATTTATCGATATCCCGAGAAACATAAAGCAGAAATTTCACGTCAAGTCAAATTATTGTCAATTATTGGACGAAGGTATCATACGACACAGCATTTCCCCGTGGTCCTTCCCAGTTGTGATGGTGAATAAAAAAACTAGACAATTCCGGTGAAGAAAATTGGAGAATGGCAGTCGACTATCGATCGTTGAACGAAAAAACAGTCGATGGCAAATATCCGTTACCACAGATTGATGCTATATTAGATAAACTCAAAAATTCCAAATATTTTTCGATTCTCGACCTAGCCTCTGGATTTCACCAGATAGAATTGGATGAATCTAGTATCGAAAAAACTGCGTTCACTGTCGAGGACGGTCATTACGAGTTTTTGAGAATGCCGTTCGGTCTTAATAAGGCCTCGGCTTCTTTTCAACGATTAATGAATCACGTTCTTTGCAAATACATAGGTAAATGTTGTTACGTTCACATTGACGATATTATTATTTTTTCAGAAACCGTGGAATCTCACTTGGCAGATGTTCATTCTATTTTAGAAACCTTACAACAACAAAATTTGAAAATTCAACTACATAAATCTGAATTCTTTAAAGAAGAAATCGAATTTTTAGGTCATGTCATTTCTTCAAATGGAATTAAACCTAATCCGAACAGAATTGAAAGTAAAAAGAAATTTCCGATCCCTAAAAATTTCAAAGAAATTAAATCATACCTAGGCATGTTGGGCTATTACCGTAAGTTTATTCCAAATTTCGCCAAAGTCACAAAACCAATGACAAAATATTTGAAAAAAAATTGTAAAGTCGATGTTTCTGATCATGAGTATAAAGAAACCTTTTCGATTTCAAAAAAACTGTTAATCAATCATCCAATATTAAAATATCCGGATTTTGATAAACCATTCAACTTGACAACGGATGCATCGAATTACGCCCTAGGTGCTATATTGAGTCAAGGTCAGGTACCAACGTCGGATTTGCCCATTGCATTCGCAAGTCGGACGTTAAACGAAGCCGAAATACGATACTCCACTTTCGAGAAAGAACTGTTGGCCATCGTGTGGGCTACCGCGCATTTCCGGCCTTATCTCTACGGAAATAAATTCTTTATTTACACCGATCATAAACCGCTCATCTGGTTGAATTCGTTGAAAGAGCCGAATTCGAGGTCAATGAGGTGGAAATTGAAACTGGAAGAGTTCAACTACGAAATAAAATACAAGAAGCGTAGTTGTAATAATGCTAATACCTTATCTCGTATAGATTTGAACGCTATAGATGACGATAACGCATCACTCCATTATAATTTAAACGAAAATAATACTTTTTATTCTGAAGATTCAGATGTTGATCCTGAAACTAATGATTCACATACTGTTCTTAGCAATAAAGAAAATCCGATTTTGGAAATTCCATTTACGGAAAGCGCTCTAAATAAACATGTCTATCACAAAAATAGAATCAAATAGAGAAAGTAATATTTTTTTCCATTTCCTTCATAGCCGATCATGCTAAATATTTGCTTTTTCTATATAATATCAGTTTGATACCCGAACTTATTCAAAAACAAAAGGATTTATTAGTCAAGAGAAAAAGTGACAGACCCTACGTAAGTCCCTTATAATGTAAAAAGTACTGTTTCTTACAATGGAATTAAATAATATAATAATATAATATAATAATAATAATATTATTTCTCAAAGTATTTGTATGAAAAGAGGACTCTTGAATGTTGGTGGCAAAATTTAAAAATATCTTCTTGGATCTTTAGATTCAGACGATGAAGTTCTTTATAATAGTTATTTCAGTTCTATCAAATATAAAGAAAATATCATTTTGGCGAATCAAAAAAAATAGAGAGAGAGTAGAGCATTCTATTCAGGATGAGTTCGTAAAAAAGCTCAATTTTCTTGAGAATAAAACAATGCAATAAGAAGAATCTAATAATATCATCGTAGATTTGAATCTGATTATTTTGCATTCTCATGAACTGTCTATTCTTTTGAATGAGATAGAAAATGCAATAAGTTTTGCAAGATTGCGTTTATTGCACGAAGACATAATACCCCTTCAAAATTTCAATAAAATAGTAGAAAAAACAGAATTTGCTTCCTTTAAAACATCTTACTGATTATTATTCTATTTGCGTGAGTAAAGTAATTGTTAAAGACACAGAATTACTATTTGTTATAACTATTCCAATTTTTCAAAATTTAAGTTATGAAGTATTCCATCTCCATAATTTTCCTTATCAAAATACTACCATTCCAAACCTTCCCACTTACTTGATCACAAAAGAGGACAAAGTTTTATGGAATTCATCCAGAATCTTGCCTTGAAGATATTTTACAGACATTAACAGAAAGTTGCTCCAGAACACATCACGACACCAAACCAGACCTTATCCCTATAGAGGATGGTTCAATTTTATCGATTCAAAATCCAATGGTTTTTGAAGAATGCGACAATGGTAGTGTACGACACTCAATCCCTTCATCCATTTGGCTACGATCAAACTGCATTGTTTCCAATGGTTTCAAGAAAATTTACCCGCTACAAACATACGAAGAATTCTCCTCAATACAACTCATACCTTTGGAAGAAGAATGGAAGACGATAAGAAACATCAGTTTTCTACACCCTGTGGAGTTCCCCACCTTGAAAGAACTCAATTCATGGACCAACCAAAATACTTTTTTCAATGTTTTTTTTTTTCAATTTTTTCATTCTTTTTACTTGTGTTATCGCTATGATCATTTTCTAAAAAAAATACCATTTTTGTACTCCTGTTGAAGAAGATAGCAAAAATCCTGAAAATCGGGAGAAATTATGTGATTCTACGTTGAACACATTTAAATCAATTATTTAGCCGTTCAACTGCATCCGCATTGTCTTGTTTTTGCTGATTGTGCACAGCCGAGGCCTACGTGCCGGCGCTTAGCTTAGAGAGAAACAAAGAGGTTTGTGATCTTGTTGAAAGCACAGTTCCCGAATAAATTGTCTGTTTTAAAAAAGTGTATTTCTCCAAGAAATACAAAACTATATATGTCAGTTGTCTGTCTATTGTTAGTCCTAAGCATTTTATCGTCTCGTTGCGTCGCAGGTTTTTATCCTCTATCTTGATCGTCGGTGGTCTCACGTTTCGTCTGCGGAACATGAACATTGTTTCCGTCTTGTCCTCGTTGTAACTTACTCCGCTTTTGCCTTTTGCCTGCAGCCGTTCTATATGTACTCACATTTCTTTTCAATTTTTTTAGCCGAGCTGTCCCATATAAAAATGAATTCGTCTACTGCTGGGCTGGCTCATTTTTTCGGTTTTGGAAAACCACTTGGAATTAAGAAAAAAAATTATCGGCACAAAGCAGCACAAACCTAATACAAATCAGCAAAACAAAAATTTTTTCGAAAATCAAAAAGTGCTGGGCCAACTTCTCCTGTCTTTATAATTTGCTGAAGTGGCCGTTTCATTAACGATGTCGGTTTCCATTGTCGTTCCTTTGTTGTGTTCTGGGTATTGTCCTCGTAGATTTATACAATTTCCTTGAGTTTTTTATTTTCTCTTATGAGATTTTCCCCGTCCATTTCAATGTCCGTGAAGGACCGGTATTGCTCGGTCTGTGTCATCGTCCGTTCTGTGATTTTTTCTTTTTTTATTGTCAGGTGGCCTAGGGAGTGATTGGCTCCTCGGTATTGTTCCTGTTCTCTTGGCCTCTAATTCCTCTCAGTTTCCAGCGCATTTCTAATTCATTGTCCTTTTCCGTTTGTTTTCTTGTAGCAAGCTCCTGACGAAATTCTTCTCGAGATAATTAAATCGAAAAGAATACTACAATAAACATCGGTATTTGTGAGTAGCTTAGTATAGTTCATTTGCTTGACTTTTTCTGTTGGTAGGACAATAATATTATGTAATATTGAAGTAGAGGATTTTTTAGAGATAATATTGAAAGTGCGAACCTGGTAAATTTCATATTCTGATTATGGGTATATATTTTTGTGGAGGCATTAACACGAAGATGAAGTACAACAGAAAAAGAATTTGAGTGTTTTCCCAAGTCTGGCTGATGCATTGTTCGCAATGAAAAAGAAGGAGGACAAATATCGCTAATTGAATAAAATAAACGTAAATTAGGAGATCGCTGGAGTTGTTTATTCACAACCCATTCGATCTACTTCGATACCAGGGGCCTATTGCACCAAATTATTTTGCCTTTAAGCAATGAATTAATGTAAACAATAATCAAAGTTTTTTCTCTCTAGATATTCCTTATTTCAAACTGTTGTTTTTCTAATCTAATTAAATTGCAAAGCAATTGAGTACAATGCCCCTAATGTAAATACAAATTTGAATTTCGTTCGAAAGCGGATTGATTTAGACCAGTTAAAATTTAAAACAAACTATCAACTTGAAATATATTGACGTTATGTGCTTGAAATTATAGCGAATTTCGAAGAAAACAAAATCCATGTGATATCGATTGAAATATAATCTGGAAGGATCATGCATTTCTAGAAAATTTCATTTGGGTTTTTACTTCCAGTCTCTTAAACAGAAACAATTAAAAATATTTGATTACGATGAAATGCTCCGGTATAAATCGTTGCACTAATTTGGAAGAGTAAATTGGTTTTGAAAAAATTGTTGCCTAACAATAAAACTAAAAAAGGAAATAAATGAAAAAGATAACGTAACATTTCGGTGTTTATATCAGACTCCTTCTTCAGACGAGCATGGAAAATCTTTGGAATTGTGTCTTTTTTCGTTGGTAGTCTAATTGACATCGATAGTTGCTACTTGAACATACATGTTTAAATAACGGAAATCATATGATGAACTGAATCAACACAAAGATTCTGATGAGATGGAACTTGATAATTATAAAGGGAAAATTAGGAAATATACATGTATTTTGTTAGATGAAGTAGACAATTTGGCTAATTGTTCTGTTGGAATAGATCGTGTTTGGATTGATTTATTGAAAAAAGAAATGACATCACGAAATTACAACATTTTTAATTGTTTCTGTTTCAGAGACTGGAAGTGAAAACCCAAAACAAGTTATCTAGGAATATCCATGTGAAGGGATGGTTGAATACATTTGGTGGATACTGCGAATTATCAAAATATTAAGATTTCACATTTTCTTCACAATGGGAGATCCCTGAGATATTCCCAAAAAGCTCGAAATGCGGGGTTTGTTGAGAAATTCTTATAGGTACTGATCACAATGGCAATTCCGTAGCCAGAAAAAAATATCAGGGGCGGGTCCACCGAATGTCAAAATTACAATTTTCAAAGAGAAATGTTCTAACCCTGTATTTCTGAAACATTTCGGGAGGGGTCCGGACACCATCGGACCCCCCTCCCTTCGTTGTGGCCTTGACGATGGGAGGATAATAGGATATTCTCAAAAAGCTCACAATTCGGAGGTTGTTGGTAAGTTCCCAGCTTGTCACAATGGGATTTTCTCATGTGAGCAGTTGGAGAATTTTCACCTGGAATATTTTTGACAGCTCGCTGGGAATATCCCTGGGGCGTAAATTCGGAAGAGATATAGAGCTTCCAGCAACCTCACAGGGACATCACAAAAGTACCGGGTTTTTCACTATAATTTGACCCCCCCTTTCACTTTGTTACTGAAGGAGATACAAAAAAATGTTTCGTATAAAAGTTTCACGAAATCAACTGAGGTTTTTTGATATGAGTCCAGAAACTGAAATATATACAGGGTGACCAAAATATTGATGGCAACTTCATTTTTTCAAATAGAACACCCTGTATATTTTTCCATATTTGGTTAGCTCTTTTTCCCCTGATTTCGAATATGTAACATATGTTAGTCTATCTTTCTTACTCTGAGCACCACAGAATTTCAAATTTCAATAACCATTTGGCATAGCGTTTTGGAAGTTCGTGAATATTTAAGTGGCCAATTTGATTTACTTTAGCAATAATGGCAATCAATGAAAGCGGAGAATAATATTAATGATATAAGATCAACCAATATTACACCCATAATTCGGAACTAATCCCGTCAACGCACAAAGAAAAATGATAATATTGTAATGATAAGGAACAAATTTTGAAGCTTTAATTTCTGACTTGAATCAGAGCCATAATAATGCTATCAAAAATAGTCTAAACAACTTGAGACAACTATATGAACTATGTGTATTGAATGAAGGTGGTCATTTTGAGCAATTTCTTTAGTTGATGTTATTCTTACCATACTACCATAGTTTATCATTTTTCATTGGTTAAGTAATTGTTAAGTATTCATTCTAAACTAATAATTTTAAGTAGATTGTTTGGATATTAATAATTTCGTAGGTATTTCACATATTTTTTTATAAGGTGTCATCATTTCAAAACTTTGAAACTCTGAAAATTGAAGAGACACATCCGCATACGCATTTATATTCGAGATCAGGAGGAAATAGCCTATCAAAAAAAGGAAGAAAATACAGGACAGGGTGTCCTATTTGAAAAAATATAGTTGCTCTCAATGTTGTTCACCCTGTATATCTTCCCATTGACGTTATCATAACTCCAAAAATGAGCATTTTCAGTAAACGCACTCTGCCACTTGTAAAATGATTACAGATCTTGGCAGGTGGTTCTTAAAATTTGAAACTCTGTGGTTCTCAAAATAAAAGAGATAGACCAACATATGTTACATATTCGGAATCAGGGGAAAAAGAGCTAGCCAAACATGGAAAAATATACAGGGTGTTCCATTTGAAAAATTTAAGTTGTCATCAATATGTTGGCCACCCTGTATATATTTCAATTTCTGGACTCATATCCAAAAACCTCAGTTGATTTCGTGAAACTTTTAAACGAAACATTTTTTTGTATCTCCTCTAGTAACAAAGTTAAATCGGGGGTCAAATTATAGTGAAAAACCCGGTACCTACAATCTCCCGAAAAAAATTCGCTGGGATATCTCTGTGACCTACGTCTTTGTGCTGACTGGAATGTAACAGAAAGAATGCCATCTCTGAGAATCCGCGCGAATAACCCAATTTCCAATCGATTAACAATCTTCCTTTGCGATCTATCTCATTTTCCACTGAATAAGCAACTTGAACTCGCTTCCTAGCGTGACGTGGAGTCACGTATTCCTTCAAAAAAATTACCTATTGAACTGAATTTCCAGTCCTTTTGTATCGACAAATTTTTGAACCAGAGTACTTTACTTTAAACAATAAAAGCTTCAGCTCTTCAGATATATTAGGAAAAACAACGGATATAAATAATGTTCACTGTTATTGCAAGTGTAGAGTGAGAAGATCAGGCTGAAGGAGACATCCATGTTTGCACAATCTCTGATGAAATTGGTTTGGACAGTCCTCGGTATAACTTTTTAAATAGAGGCACGTCAAGAAGATCAACACTAAACAAAACACTCTTACCTTGCTTACCTGCACATTCTTTATTTCGTTTATTTGTTGCAAGGTCAGACGATGTTACAATGAAAATAGTCTGATTAAACTAACCTTCTAATATCATGATATTTTTCAACTATTACGGATCCATACGTTATGATCCGCATAATAGATTATATTATGATTATGACGAAATGTTCCTTGAATAAATTGGGTGTTTTGTTGAGTCCATTTTTTGACTTAACAAAATTTGAGTACATCAAATAGAAATTTCGACTTGCTATAGGCACAAGGAACTTTTTTCATTTGCGACAAGTAAAGGTGTTTCCTGGCAACAAGTTGCTTGCTGATCGTTTTTTATTTTTAATCAGAATAACTTTCTTTTCTCACTTGTTCCAAGAATTATTTGTTAATCGATATGATATTGAGCGATTTACTGCATCTTGAAAAGTTATTCGGCGCTGTTAAAAAATATATTCATTCTGCGCAGCCTAAAAAGTTATTCGGCATAGATTGAAAATTTATTCTACGCAGCTCAAAAAGTTATTCGGCGCAAATTATCAGTTAATTTATGGTGAGCATCAATCTTCATAGTTCATTTTTCCAAATATTGTTTAAATCCTCATTGTTTTAGGATTTCCTTGTAATTCATTCTGAAGGAGCACCAGAAAATATGCACAAACAGAAGTAGTTCAACGCTGTATAGTATATAGGTATAACGAAATCCTTTAGAAAGTACCGTTAAATAATAATATAATATAACCTCTTGACGTGGCGACAGCCAGCGCGAATCTAATTCCGGATCCACACTGGCGTAATGACTCGTGTCTAGAGGCACCAATTCTACTTTGGCTTTCGGCCTTCCGCATGCGCAGTGCACATTGAGTTGTCAGTTGCGAGTTGTTTATTATTGTTCAACGGAATATTTGAATATTATTTCCTTCGTTACTACCGGGGTTTTAATTGTAGTGTCCTTTGAAAAGTTTTATTGAAAATGGTTGCGGCATGTGAAATATGCAAAACCACATTCAGCAATGCGCACGTTAGGAAATTCCATCCTGGTAAGTACTAAATATAAGGTTTATCTTTGTTCACAATTTTGATTTTCAATTCATCAATTAAATTTTCACTTTTTATTGTTTCTACTCCTTAAAAATACATTTTATCATTTGTCTGCAATAAATTGAGGTGGACTATTATGAATGGGCTCCAATTCTTTCAGTGCAGTGTGAATAAACTTTTTCTAAATATCATTAAAAAACTGAAAGGAGCGATTTTTTGAGTTATTTAAAAGAAACACTTCACATAAAGAGGGGTCTGGAAATGGTTCCTTTCTGGGATACGGGGTATTAAATTTCTAAGAAAAAAATTCTTGTCGCTAACCCTGACATGGTATCCTGAACGTGAAGTGTTTTGCAATTATTTTTATTCAAAATATTTCAGTTATTACTTAGGCAGTTCAATTTAAATGAATGTATCGTTAACTCATTAACGATCAATCTCTCGCGTACAGATTAGTTTTGTACTCATTTTGAAAAATAAAAGTTTTCATTGATATTTTAGTTCATTTTTGTTAACCTTTCTCATGTTATAGCTATCTATGCCAAGTTAGCGGAACTGCTGAAAGGTATTTTTTTATGACAAACGAAGATAAGGACATATAAACCATTTTCCTTTTAAAACTATCACAAACAATAAGGATAACCATTATACACATTTTTATGTAAACTTTCTTCTCTGTTTTTTATTTAAACATGTACTGATAAATCTAAAACCAGAGTTTTCTAACGTTTCTCCTGATATTATTATTTAAGTTGTATTTTGGCGTTAAAATACTCTCAAAAACATTTTGAAATATTTTCTGTGTGATGTCACTAGTTCAAAAAATACGTCACTTTCAAAACCTACGACATATTTTTGAAAAATGTGCACGCCAAAATACAGCTTAGCTTTGCACCCCTATTCAGGCCAAATACCGTGTTCAAATTGGAGGAAAACTTGTTTGCCACCAATGAAAGTTGTCATGAATCATTCTAGAATGCTCATTTCCGATGAAAAATACCTTTACCTTTCCTGAATATCATAAAAAACAGAAAGGGGCGATTCTTGGGGTTATTTAAAAGAAATACTTTATATAAACAGGGGTCTATAAATGCTTCCTTCCTGGGATAAGGGGTAAGAAATTTCTAAAAAAAAAGCGTGTCGCTAAATCATGATTCTTTAGTTTAAATTTTTTGGTACCTTTCTTATTTTATAGCTATTTAATCGAGTTTTGCACGGAAGTTAGCGGAAGGGTGAGTATTTTTTATAAAAAACCAAGATAGGGACATAAAAACCATTTTCCCGTCAAAACTACCATAATCTAAAAGGAACACAAAAAAAATCAAGTTGTTACCGGCATAGTAATTTTTATAACATCATGTATACAAATCCTTATTTGAACGAATTTAAAACAGGAAAACGATATTGGCCTAGTGATTTTACTAAAAAGTTCATGTTTTCAATGTATGGCACTATTGTATCAATTTAACGTTCTAATCAACAAAGCAAAGATATTTTCCTTACATAAATTTGCTCAATTAAAATGGAATATATCACCGTCTAATTGATTTCTACAATTAAGTAGAACTCGATTCACTTTCTATTATGAGGATTTATGCCATTTAGCCACGAATCTTAAATTTCTTAAAACTACAGAAATTCAATGTTAGCGGTTAATTTGCTTGCCAACTCACTGCGACTGCGGCGGACGCGGAAGGCCGGAAGCCAAAGTAGAATTGGTGTCTCTAGACACGAGTGGCGTAATGTAACGCGTAATGTTAAGTCGAATCCACACTATGCCGAACGACATCATTCGACTTGTGTCGTTCGACAAAGTCGAATAAGTGTGGACGTTGTAGAAGTCGAATCGAATCATGTCGCTTCCAACCCGACTGAGCGCGGTCCCGATCAAAGGAAGTCGAATCGAATCATTCAGTCTGGACGTGTCGACTGTCGAATGAGCCGAATGGGGTTCAGTTGTATCCAGAAGCGCTGCGTATTCACATGCCGTCTCTCTCTAAATTGAACTTCCTTTCACTTTCAATGCTCGCTCACAATTGAGTCGAACCGTTTATCGTTCGACACGTCCACACCGATTGTCGAATCGAACGTGTCGCCCCGAACGTGTCGAATGATGTCGTTCGGCATAATGTGGACGCGACTTTATGTTATACGAATTCTTCGTTTCGACTGCACAACGAGCATTAGGCAGTCGATGAGTAAACCAAAAATAAATGGATTACTGATGATTTGAATGCCAAATCAGAATTGATTTTGATAATATCCCCGAACGAACTTAAACAAATCAAGAACTGTTCAACATCTAATGATATTTGGGATACATTGAACAAAATTCACCAAAGTGAAGGACCTGCTCGTAAAGCATTATTAAAAAGCTTGATTTTGCAAAAAATGAACTAGAGAGACAGTATTCGAGAACATCTCAATAAATTTGCTGATACAGTAGATAAATTATCCGAAATGGAAATTAGAATCAACAATGATTTACTGAGCCTTATGATGTTATACTCTCTTCCTATGTTATGAAGATTTCAGAATAGCTATAGAATCCAGAGATGAATTATTATTATTATTATTATTATATATTTTACCTACACCAGAAAATTTAAAAATAAAAATTTTAGAAGAAAGCGAAGCCAGAAATGAATCTTATCCAATTAACAGTCATTCAGAAGGAGCACATCTTAGAAGAAACAGAAAGTATCACAACAAAGGGTTCAACAATTATGGAACAGAAAATAGTTTTTCTTGAAACAAAACCTTCAGACAAGAAAATTAAATTAAATGTGAAAATTGTGGTCGTACCAATCATAAATCCATAGATTGCAGAGCCAAAATCAGAAATACTCCTAAATCTTTCAAAACAGAAGAAATTTATCTAGCCTTCGGAAATAAAAAGGGAAATGCTAATAGTTGGTTCCTCGATAGTGGGTGCACCGGGTTTTTCACTATAATTTGACCCCCCCTTTAACTTTGTTACTGAAGGAGCTACAAAAAATTGTTTCGTATAAAAGTTTCACGAAATCAACTGAGGTTTTTTGATATGAGTTCAGAAACTGAAATATATACAGCGTGGCCAACATATTGATGGCAACTTAATTTTTTCAAATGAAATACCCTGTATATTTTTCCATGTTTGGCTAGCTCTTTTTTCCCTGATTTCGAATATGTAACATATGTTGCTCTATCTCTTTTATTTTGAGAACTACAGAGTTTCAAATTTCAATAACCATCTGGCATAGCGTTTTGGAAGTTCGTGAATATTTAAGTGGCTAATTTGATCTTTGGATTGGTAATGACGAACCCATTTTATGGCCACCAAATAGTCCCGATTTCACACCGTTGGACACATTTCTATAGCCGTTCCTGAATAAAAAAATTAAATGAAATCAATGAAAGCAGAGAATAATATTAATGATATAAAATCAACCAATATTAAACCCATAATTCGGAACTAATCCCGTCAACGCACTTAGAATAATGATAATATTGTAATCATTAGAAAAAAATTTTCAAGCTTTAATTTATTACTTGAATCAGAGCCATAATAATGCTATCAAAAACAGTCTAAACAACTTGAGACAACTATATGAACTTTCCTACCATACTACCATAGTTTATCATTTTTCATTGTTTGAGTAATTGTTAAGTATTCATTCTAAAATAATACTTTTAAGTAGATTGTTTGGATATAAAGAATTTCGTAGGTATTTCACATATTTTTGTATTCGTTGTCATCATTTAAAAACTTTGAAACTCTGAAAATTGTATGAAGCCTATCAAAAAAAAAGAAGAATATACAGGACAGGGTATCGCACTTGAAAAAATATAGTTGCATTCAATGTTGTTCACCCGATATATCTTCCCATTGACGTTATTATAACTCTAAAAATGAGCATTTTCAGTAAACGCACTCTGCCTCTTGTAAAATGATTACAGATCTTGGCAGGTGGTTCTTAAAATTTGAAACTCTGTAGTTCTCAGAATAAAAGAGATAGAGCAACATATGTTACATATTCGAAATCAGGGGAAAAAGGAAAAAATTACAGGGTGCTTCATTTGAAAAAATGAAGTTGCCATCAATATGTTATCCACCCTGTATATATTTCAGTTTCTGGACTCATATCAAAAAACCTCAGTTGATTTCGTGAAACTTTTATACAAAACATTTTTTTGTATCTCCTTTAGTAACAAAGTTGAAGGGGGGTCAAATTATAGTGAAAAACCCGGTACATCCCATCTCTGTTTCACAAAAGAAAAGTTAAGAGAAATTTATGAAGATTCTGGACAAGCTTGATTGAAACTGGCATCAGAAGATCAAACAGCAGCAATAGAACGAAAAGGCGTAGTCACGTTGACATTTCCAGATCAGGATGAAATAATAAACTTGACAAATACACTTTACGTACCAAATCTTTCAACGAATTTGATGTCTGTCGGCAAAATCACAGACAAAGGGTACACGGTGTTATTCAAGAAGAATAATGCGATAATAAGAGATAAAAAAGGAAAGCCAACACCCAAAGCACAAAGAAGAGATAATTTGTACTACATACAAAGTGAAATTTCATCCAACATCAGTAACACTCATTTTATGCACCGCAAGTGATGTTATGGCATGAAAAATTAGGACACATAAACGAAACTGATCTAAAATCTGCTATGAAACACAACAGAGTGAATGGTTTGGATTTTAATGCATCAGAAAAATTAAATGATTGTGAAATATGCATTAAAGAGAAAATGACAAGCTAACCATTTCTACAAAAGAGAACAAGAAGCAAATAACTTTCTGGAAATTATTCATTCTGATTAAAATTAAAACAAAGTCACATGGTGGTTCTCAATATTTCTTAACCTTCACGGATGAATATTCCAGATATTGTAAAATTTATTTTCTCAAACGAAAGAATGAGGTCATAGAATATTTCAAAGAATACAAAAATGAGGTAAAAAATGAGCCTGGCAGAAAAATAAAATTTCTTCAAAGTGATAAGTCTGAATAGGTCAACAAAGAATTTGAAACATTTCTAAAAACAAAATGGTATTAAAACGAGACTATCCTGTGTTTATACTCCTCAGCAAAACGGCATAGCTGAAAGAAAAAATAGAACCTTTCTCGATAAAGCAAGATGTATGATGATAGCAGCTGGACTACCATTAACTTTTTGGGACGAAGCAATCAATACAGCGAATTACTTAATAAACAGATCGCCATTCGAAAAATGGATACATCGTTTACCATCTGTCAAACACCTACATGTCTTCGGATCAAAAGCATTTGTGTAGAATGAAAAACCGAACAGAGGAAAAATTTCACCACGTTCTGAAGAAGGAATTTTTATGGGCTATTCGGAAATAAGTGAAGCATATAGAATATAGATGCCAAGTCAAAGAGAAATCGTTGTTTCGAAGGATGTGAAAATACTAGATAACAAAATGTCCCTTTACGAAAAACAAAATGACTATGATATAATTCATTATGATCAAGAAGAACACGGAGAAAGCGAAGGAAACGTAAAGAAGAACAATAATTTTGACATCGACATAAAAATGGAGAGAAATGACTAGAAATATCAAGAAATTGAGAACAGTTATCCAACGAAGAAGAATATCAGAGAAAATCCCTGGAGGAAAAACAAATTTCAGATGAAGAAATGAGACCTGACAGAACGATTCAAGCACCTTAATGAATAGAGGATCACATTTCATATTTCATTGGAGAAAAAGAGGCTGAACAAAATGAAGATGAAATATGGGATGAAGCAATAAGAAACGAAATACAAGCACATATAAAAAATGGATAAATACCGAGAAAACTGAAACTGAAAATATAATAACAAATAAGATGATATTGAAAGAAAACTTCAGTGCTGATGGAAGTTTGGAAAGAAGAAATACAACATTAGTGGCAAGAGGTTTCATTCAACGTCCAGGGATTGACTTCACAGAAACTTTTGCACCTGTGACGAAACTGAGCTCTGTCAGACTATTATTAGCCCTAGCAGCAGAAGAAAAACTTAAATTGAATCGAATAGACATAACAACAGCTTTTCTGAATGGTAAAATCGAAGAATAAATTTCCATGAAAATTCAGCAAAATCTTGAAAAATGTCTACAAGAAATTATCTTAGAAGAAACTATAAAAGATGATATAGATTTTCATTTTAAAGCGATAAAAATGTTAGAAAATTCAGAAGAAAAGTGTGTCGACTCAAGAAAGCCCTTTACAAAGTTTCGACAACAAGCCGGGAGGCAATGGTTCAAGAAGTTAGACACCAAATTGATTGAAATTGCTTTCAGATCATCAGACGCAAACACATGCATGTACATATACCGCAAAGGAGGAGAAAAAGCCATTATTGCAGTATATGTGGATGATTTGATTGTGGCAACTTCTAACCAAAACATACTTAATTTTATAAAGAACCAAATCATGAAAAGTTTCGACATGAGAGATTTGGGAACTCTAAATTATTGTCTTGGAATAGAATTCGAAAGAAACGGAGATGTTATAACTGCACAGCAACAAAAATAAATCAATGATGTATTAATCAGATTCGGTATGTCGAATTGCAAAAGTGCAAAGAGCCTCATGGAAGAATACCTAAAACTGGAAAAAGGAAATCCGGATAAAGTGCAAAATATTCCTTACCAGAATCTCATTGGAGCGTTGATGTATTTATCAACAGCAACTCGACCTGATATTTCTTTTGCAGTCAGTTATTTGAGCCAATTCAATAACTGTTACAATTTGGAATATTGGATTGCTGCAAAACGTGTACTTAGATATTTACAAGGTACCAAGAATTACGAACTAAAATTCGAGAGCACTGGAGAGGATATAATTGGATATGCTGATGCAGATTGGGGTGCATGTTAAATTGATAGAAGATCATATACTGGCTATTGTTTTATTTTTGCCAATTCCTCTGTTAGTTGGGAATCGAGAAAACAAAGAATCGTAGCATTATCAACAGCAGAAGCGGAGTACAGGGTATCCCATTTTGGGCACTTTTACGGGATATCTCCGTTATTTTTAACGTTAGCGGGATGCGGTTTTCGCTACAGTGTGCTACTTTTTTATGAAACTAAAGATGGCGCAATCAGTTTTTGCTATACAGGGCGGAAATGAAAAGTGTCACTTTTTAATCACCCCCCGTATCTCAGTTGTGCTTGAACTTGGAGAAATGGTTGAAACGCATTCCTATAGATTTTTTTCCGTAGAATCCAGTGGCGTAGTCCATTTTTCAATTAAACTTTCCGTTTTTGAGTTATTGAGCAAACATATGTTTTTTGAATTGGACACCCTGCATATTATTTTTTATTCTTATTAAGCACAATCTCAGCTTTTCAAAAACATATTATTTCATTCATTTTTTTCGAAACCAAGCTCAGAATTCAAGATTTTGTAATTCAATTGTCAATAACTAAGTAGTAGGCTATGACTGTTTACTGAAAACAAAAATAAATGTCAAGATTTCGTTAGAAATCGAAAATAATGTCAACATAATATATAGATCACAAACAAGCATGTCATATTTCTCGTTTTTTTCGTAAGCAGCCGTAATGAGAAAAACTTAAAACTGAATCATTAATATTATATAATAAATAATAAAAACTGAGACAACTGTAAACTTTCAAACCAACAGACAAAGCTTTGACGTTTTTTTGTTTTTGATGAACAGTCATAGATCCTACTACTTAGTTATTGACAATTGAATTACAAAATCTTGCATTCTGAGCTTGGTTTTGAAATTAAATGCATAAAATAATATGTTTTTGAAAAGCTGAGATTGTGCTTAATAAGAATAAAAAATAATATACAGGGTATCCAATTTAAAAAACATATGTTTGTTCAATAACTCAAAAACGGAAAGTTTAATTGAAAAACGGACTACGCCACTGGATTCTACGGAAAAAAATCTATAGGAATGCGTTTCAACCATTTCTCCAAGTTTAAGCACAACTGAGATACGGGGGGTGATTAAAAAGTGATACTTTTCATTTCCGCCTTTATACCCAAAACTAAGAGGGCTATGCAAAAACTGATTACGTCATCATTAGTTTCACAAAAAGTAGCACACTGTCGCGAAAACCGCATCCCGCTAACGTTAAAAATAACGGAGATATCCCGTAAAAGTGCCCAAAATGGGATACCCTGTACATGTCACTGACAGAAGCATCAAATGAAGCAGTACACCTCAAAAATCTAATAAATGATATGGGATGCCACCATGAAAAAATTTTAATCTACAACGACAATCAGGCTGCACAAAAGTTAGCCTTTAATCCGATTGTGAGTTCAAAATCTAAACATATTTCCATAAAAGAACACTTCATAAGAGATCTTGTGAAGAATGGTGACATCGAAATAGGCTACTAAAGCACTGATGAAATGTTAGCAGATATTATGACGAAATCTCTGAATGGAAATCGTCATTCTTCATTATTAAAAGGCATTGGACTCTACTCAAGCCGTTCGTGAGGAGGAGTGTTGGAATGAAAATATCAAATTGGCACTCCTTCTATTATTTTATTTTAGTTAGCTCATGTAAAATAATGACAGAATAATTTATTAATGGCAAGTTGTTAAAACAAAATAATCTTCGATTTCATGGCTTAAAACTGCGTATATTATATCTATTAACTACACTATTCACAATTGGTTATCAAGATGGGGAATGACGAACAATCTCCTATTCAGCATATTTGTAGCTACTGAGTGGAACAGCTGACGAACAAGGATTCGGATTGAAGATTCGCCGTTAACTCGTAAGCTGTTCTCTCCACTCTAAATTGAGCGTTATATTACACTAGCTTTTACCCGCGACTTCTTCCGCATAAGTTTTTTTGTTTTCTCCCGGCTGTAAGTCCCCCTGCAACAATGTCCCACTATCGTGTTCCAGTCCTCAACTTCACATCAAAATTTGTTCAAAAGCAACCTAAGCTACATAATGGATAGCTCCAAATGTTTCCTCAGTATAAAAAGTAAATAATGTAAATCGGTTTAAAATACTACTAACTACCTACCTGCCAACCCCCGATGTTAGACAGTGTGACATCCGCAACATCGTCTGCGTAGGAAGTACTAAATTATGGCGCCTACCGACTCTCTAAGTTAGAAAAGTGATCAAATACTAACTTGAAGTCTTAGCAACTCTCAGTTAAAAAAAACATCAAAATCATTTCAGTAGCTATGGCGTCATGCGCTTCTTGACACGATCACGCTAGATTTCCGCGAGAATGAGGTATTTTCCCGCCGTAAAAAGTAGCCTGTGTCCGTGCCTAGGATCCTATCTTTATATTAACCAAGTCTTATAAAAATCCGGTCAGACGTTAAGGCGTGAATAAGGTAAACTTTTGAAACAAACGATTAAAAATCACTTACTTAATAAGTTTTCTGCCTACTGCCTATGCAAGAATATTAATAGCCCATATCCTTTTCTAGGTTACTATCCATCAACTAACTAAATTTCATCAAAATCCGTTCAGCCGTTTAGGCATGATAGAGCAAAACTCCCAGCAAAAACCATAAAAAAAATCACTAACTCAATTCAGTTTTCTGCCTACTTCCTACCCCCTAAGTACGATGACGTGATCATTTTGATCTTATATCCGTTTTTAGGTAACCATCTATTACCTTTCTAAATTTCATCAAAATCTGTTCAGCCGTTTAGACGTGAAAGAGCAAAAGTCCCAACAAAAACGACTAAAAATCACTAACTCAATTTAGTTATCTGCCTACTGCCTACCCCCTAAAAACGATGGCGTAATTATTTATAGCCTATGACCATTTCTGGGTTATCATCTATCACCATACCAAATTTCATCAAAATCCGTTCAGCCGTTTAGGCGTGAAAGAGTAACAGACAGACAGACAGAGTTACTTTCGCATTTATAATATTAGTATGTATTACACGTTACACCCATCCGAACCCGGCATAATCAGCACTACTTCACTATTTCGCGATTTCGCCCTAATGATAGCGCCAAAAGAGCCGACGTTTTCAGTTCTGACCCCTGAATAATAATGATGCTCCACCTGCACTAGCTAGGTGGATCTTCATGGAACCAACCGGATCGGGTTCGTATCGGATCGAGTCGGTTATCTCACGAAATTTTTTTACACTTATTATATATAACACAAGTATCTACCCGAAGTATATGTTTAATTGTAGCTAATAACTTTATTATTCACAGCTAACGGATATACATTAGTGAAAAAGTACCGTTGCTTGGCTTCTGAATATTGTGTATTATTCGTAAATAAACAAAATTTAAATAATCGTGCTATTTTAAATTGAACTAGGAAAATTAGTCACTTCCAGCAATCACAAATTGTCAGATGAACGTTTCTGTTCGCGATAGATATATGATTATATGTAGCCAATGAATTTTGGATCTATTGTATATAAAAATTCATTTAGCTCAAGTGAAAAGTAGTCAAGTAAAAACAGTACTTGTATCTCTTTTCTCAGTGTATTAGATAAGTTTTAGGTATCGTTTTCAGTGATAAAATTCCTTGAAATTGTCACTGAATCCTCCAAAAACAGATATGATCATCAATAGCCTGACTGCAGGGGTTGAGCAGTATTCTATGATGCTGTAGGTCTAAATTCGAATCCTGGTACGGGTTTGGATGTTTGTGTATGTTTTAGTTGGTCTTAATAAAAATTGCCTTGAGTGGTATAATGAGTATGGAAAAGAGTGTAGTCGTGCAATTGTAAACAATAATAATGTGATCGATGTCAAGATGGTCTCAGTTATAGTTTAAAGTAAATGAGAGAAAGAAATATGGTTCTTCATTGTCATTGATGTTTTTGAAGCAAAATATAAGAATTTGATAGAAAGCTGAACCTTCTATGAATTCGAAAAAGTTGCTGAAAAAATAATAAAATAGCGCTTCTTGACAATAAACCAGGATGTGCGGCGGCACCAGCAGGACACCTTCAAGGATTTCTACAAATTTTATGGCCTTGTTTTGATCCGTTTTGCTCATCATTCAGTTTATTTTGCTGACCTATGTACATTGAGCTATCGGCAATTCAAAGTGCCCTGGTAGTATAATGTTACACCATTTGACGAAAGCTCTCGTTGTGCTCACCAGTCTGTTCATATTGCTCACATATACATACTTTGAAAAAATTTGTTTTGTCTCGCCCTAGCGAGTGTCATGTCTGTTTTATGATCTTTCCAAACTAAAGATAGCCGAATAGGCTCTGTAAAGTCATTCACTTTTCTGTTTTCGCCACTGTACCTCGAAACGTACCAAATATAAAAATATATAGTGTGATTCAAAACAATGGGTAATGAAAGAAATTGAAAAAATTGATACAACCGTCTTGGATCTTGATAGTATAAGTAGAGAATTTAATTATACGTTATTCCGTCTCGCCTCTTTGTTCTCTATCTACCCTTAGCTTCTGCCCATTCACCAATGAATCACCCTTCATACAGGGGAAGCCCAAGTATGTTGTCTTTTCGAGTTCCTGATTGAATTAAAATTAATAAATAAATGAAAAACCACTAGCAAAAAATGCTTGAATTGCAAACAACTGTAATGTTTCGGATATCAGACGATCATAATCACAGAATGACGTGGTCTGTCATAGATAGGCAGAAAAATTATGATCTAATCATGCAGGTTTTTGTATCATGATCGTGTATATAAAAGTGTTTCATATTTGAGATGAAAGAAGACTCATTTGCGTTTTTCTTTTTTCAATATTTGGATCCTCTTATTCAATCTTCTTCAGATAATATTGAAACTTAATCTATTTCCACTGACTATTCAAAAATGAATTTCAACTGTCCGTTCTGAGTCTTCTGACATTTCAGGTAACTCGAATAAAATATGAAAGGAAAGCTAAATTGTGGAGTGCTTTTACTTTAAAATATGAACTGACTCACAAGAGTTGATGCTATAAGCATAAAAGCACATTGAACGAATCGATCAAGATTCCAGTAGAAACAGAAATACACTATGGAAAGTAAAACATTGCAACTTGCAATTGCCGTTAAAAATAATGTTATCTTCTGCAGCAGTGGCACCTCATATATGTGGGATACAAAGGGAAATCTTTCATGGAATAAATCACCTGAAAAAAAACATCAATTAAATTTTTATTATAATCATTCCAGACCAAAAATATAATGTTCGACTGTTTAGAAAAAATCAATTCTGCATTCATCAACCTAGTGAAAATGGGAGGAAAAATATCATTATAAGATAAGAGAGCTCTGAAAAATTGCTTGTTCATATTGAAGTTCAATTTTCCTGAAAATTTCAACTTTTGAAGTAGCTTGCGGTCAACTATAGACAGAAATAGTTGCAAACTTGAAAATTTTAGATTAGGTGGACCAGGAAACTTAAATAAATGAATAAATGAAATCTATAGCCAAGGCCTTAGCCAGAAAAAAATTCGGGAAAGGGGTTAACAAGGAACTTTGGAAGGTGACGACCTATTTTATAGTCTCACCGAATGCTAAAACGCCGAATTGCTATACTTCCTAAAAATTTGGGGGAGGGGGGTCCGGACCTCATCGGACCCCGCTCCTCCTAAGGCCTTGCTTCTAGCTCTCAAGATATCCATATTTAAATGATAGTTTTCTTAACCCTCCGTTAGTCGCGCACGGTCTGTGAGACCGGCCAGAAACTTTTTATCCTTATTTTCAGAAATTCAGGGGGCATGCCATCTCCGGCTCCGTCTATCTATATATATATCGTGACACGGTGTGGGAGACCGGCGCGACTACTCTCGTACCTTATTTTTTTACAACTTGATAGTTCGATTGTACGGTGAGTTTCAGGTGTGTTTGTTCTGTATAACTTATAACAAGGTAAATTCATTGTTTTTTAGCCATGTGGTCTTACGAAAAAGAGCAAGCTCGACTGCAGAAATTACTAGAGGTTTTAGATGAGGAAGAGGATCAAATAGCAAATGACGATCATTCAGATATTGATCAGTCTGAAGAAAAATGTGAATATTTAGAACAACAACTTGCGAGTGATGACTCAGAGCAGAATATTTCTGATGATGATGAGGAAGAAAATCAAAGTAATACACTGTCGTTTTTTTGGCAAAGATAAAGTGACGCGTTGGAAAAATTTCCCCCCACAACAAAAAACTGCCTAGAAAATGGCCTTCATTAAGCTAAAATATGTTTGTAGAATCATTTTTATTTGATGAAAGGTGTAACTTTTTGTTATTTCTAGTCTTCAAATCCTTAGAGTTTGATTTTTTCTTTTTATGACTGAATAAAGTAAGGTGTATGAAGAAAATTCATTTTTTTGTAATTTACCCAATATATTTGCATCAATTCGAAATATGTACCTATCTTGCATTTTCTTGTCACTCAGTTATGTTTTGAAAGACATCCATTTAAATTTTTAGGCAAAAACTCTTTCCACTTAGCATTCATAGCCCAATGAGTATGCACGGTCTGTGAGACCGGCGCGACTACCTAAGTTAAAAATTTTGACGCGACTATTCGAGTATGAACAGGCGGTAAAAGCTTCTCATTTGGATGTTCCAGTTTCATTTTCGTTCTTCTGATATGAATAAATATGAGTAGGCTTTTGACTTGTATATACAGGCTATCTTGTAACGAATGCGAGGGATTTTGGGAGATGATTCCCCGATGAAAACAAGCAGGGGTAGTTCATAAAATTTTTTTTTGAAATCGACCTCCCTTCCAATATACAGCCTTTTGAAGGCAATTTGACAGTTTTTAATTTTTTTACGGCTTCTTGAAAGCACTTAGTCATAAAACTATACATAATATGAACCACTAAGGAGATGTAACTCACACAATTTTTTTAGATCTACCCCTATTAGGGGTTGAAAATAACATCCCTCTATGATTTGCGTTCAAAAATTGTTTTCGTGGAATATATTTTCGAAAAATAAAATTATCTTGTGGTTTTGCATTCAATTCTGGAGATAAAAGTCTCCTGCAAAAGTTCGGTACAATCGATACTTTTCTTGGAAAAAATGAAAACTTACAAGCAGTTATGATAACTGTTCATTCCATTTCATCATATGTTCCCTAAAATGAATATTCTAAGATATTGTATATCTATGACAGAAGATAAAGATGTTCTTTCTGGGACAATTACATCCATAATATTTTAATTTCACAAATAGAACCTTCCTTCAATTAATAAGCATAATGGACAAAACCAATTTTGAGCATTAACAATATCTTAGAATATTCCATCTATGGAACATACGATGAAATGAAATGAACAGTGATCATAACTGCTTGTAAGTTTTTATGTTTTTCCGAGAAAAGTATCGACTATATGGAAATTTTTTCTCTTGAATTGAATGGGAAACCATAAGTTAATTTTATTTTTTGAAAATCTATCCCACGAAAACAGTTTTTGAAGTAAAAACATGGAAAATAACAACCCCTAATAATAAAGTTATGGGACCAAGAAAAATTGTGTGAATAACATCCACTTAATGAATCACATTATGTATAGTAGTATAGCCCCACTTTGCTGAGAATCTTTAATTTTTTTTTCTGTATGCACCCCACAAAGAATCAATTTTATTTTTCACTGTTTTAATATCAGCGCCTTTGACCAATTCATGATATTTTTTTAATAATGTTTCATAGGCTTCCGTCTTCTTGTTCCTATCCCTGTATTCCGCTGATTTAATGCGCCATAGACAAGGATGCAACTTGTACAAAATGAATTGGTTATTCGCTGTCTTCTGATCCCTCCCGGTCAAAAATAGTTCTAGAAATGTAGCAGAAGCAGACACACTTGTGGAAAGGACACGACTTGTACTAGGCTTATGGAAAATGACCGCCGATCCCGACGAAATCCCCACACACAGTCGGTTTGGCACGACAACCGATGGACCGTCGTTCCAAAAATCAAGCATCAGTAGATATTGGGACCGACGATACGTACGGACGGTTTTTCGCCAAACACATCGGTTTTCGGCGCTTTTGTCGGGACGGTTCTTATCGCCGCGATACGAACGGATGAAAAATAACGATGTCTATGGCCGGCTTATGCCTCATAAATGCTAGCCTCTTTGGGCACATTTTTTAACACTCGTTCTATTTGAACGAGTGCTATATCGTTTGAACCAAATGTCCGTAATTTTCGAATTCTGAGCCGAAAATGGTTTCAAACGATGGCGAAATCGGGGTCAAATCAAATTATGTCCGTGGGGCCTTGCGAAATCCACTCCACTATTACTTAATGGTTTCACCTGAGAAACCCGGGATGCAGACAGAGAGCCCATGCGCTTGAAAGGATTTGGGTCGGTTTCTAAAGCACACCGAAAATATATTCAACAACAAAGATATTGCCCTTTTAGCACTTAAAATCCAAAATCTCTGTGCTATCAGGAAGCAAAGAGTACGTAGACCAGCATGTATATACTTCTTAGGTATAGTTCGATGATGAGCGATGTCAAACGGCTTTTCTTAGGCAAACGTAATGGATGCTGGGATTCAAATGAAAGGGAAGACTAATGAATTCTACCACCAACCCTCAATAAACCCTTAAGGTTGACGCTCACTTGGACGAGACGAGACGAGACGAAGCGAATAGTTGTTTTCCGCACAGCCGTCTATAGAGTATTTTAGACGGCTGTGTTTTCCACAGGCACGATTTGCCCAAATGGGTAGACGCTCACTTAGGAGGCGCGACGCGAAGAGCCGAATCGTTAGGCGCTAGGCAGATTACACGCGTACTTGGACGAAGGGAAGCGGTCGGAAGGAACTCGTCGTTTTCCGCTGGTATCTTTTGCATTGAAACAAATGGGTAGACACGCACATAGGAGGCGCGAAGCGAGGAGCAACGAGGAGGCGAGTCGTTGGTGGCCAGGTGCCGTATTCTCGAGAAGTGATAGTCCAAAACGTATACGAACTTCATTGCGCGGTGTGCATTTTTGCAGGTAAAACAGGGACTCGCGCAATGAAGTTCGTATACGTTTTCGAATATACGTATTCTCGAGAATACGGCACCAGGATGATCTTTTGGTCATGTGAGCGAAATTTCTCGAGGCTGCAAGTACGTAGTCGGCGGCCAGAATCGGGAAGTTCGGCGCGCTGTATTCCCAATTTTATACTCGAATTTTGTTAATGGGGAAATACACAGTTATTTTTGAATTTGTGTGAAATAAGTTTCTTTTCAATAGCTCATGAGAGTGTTAATAGAATTCTCTCGATTGTGTTCTGGAAAAATGAATTTTATATACAAAACGAACATTATTTTTATATTTTGTACAACTGTGAATGTGAATTCGAATCGTCTGAAGTATAGGTATTTCATTATGTGAATACAACAAAATATTTAAGAATCCTTCTTCCAAAGAAATTGAAATATCTGATGAAATTGGAAAATTGTGGAATGATTCCTTCGAGGGATATATCATCGGCAAACATTGAGCTAATAAAGAATTAGTTTTCCCCAGAGGGTCTACGGTATTTTATACTGATGGCTCGAAAACTGAAGATGGAAGAGTCGGAGCCGGCGTCTACGGTCCCTCAATCCAATTAGCCATACCAATGGGTCTCTGTCCTTCGGTTTTTCAGGCAGAGACACTTGCTATAAGGGAGTGCGTTGCGCTCTGTGCGAAACGCAATTACCAAAGAAAGAAAATATATATAGCATCTGACAGCAGAGCAGCCCTGCTAGCGCTTGACTCTCCACAAGTGAAGTCAAAGTTGGTCTGGGAATGCAAAACGTCACTTAACCTACTCGGAGAAAAGAACCAGGTCAATCTCATTTGGGTGCCTGGTCACTCCGAGATTCACGGCAATGAAGCGGCAGACCAACTGGCGTTGCGGCTTCCCAGCCAGCCATCAGGAAATGGCTATAAAGGACTGGGAACAAAAGAGGAAGCTTATGTACTGGCATAAGACCGATGGTCAAAGACAAGCTAGGGCACTTCTCTCTTACTCGACGAGCTGGACCAAGAAAGTTCTCTCACTCAGCAAATTGGAACTGAGGAAACTGACGGGCGCTCTCACTGGGCACTGTCCCGTCAGGTATCACTTAAAAAACAGTAGGATGTACTCAAACATTCATTTTTGCTTAAGAAATAGAAAAAGGTGTTCTTTAGCTTGTTGGTAAGTTTGAAAACTTTGCGGAGTTCTAAGCTTCAATAAGAAAAAAATACTTGATCGGACTTTTTTTGTTGTAATCATCCTTGGAAGGCGGATAGGTTGAACGTGTTCGAAACTCCATAAATTTTGTTTTCTTCTTTTTTCATTTTTATGTAAAAGTAAACTTGAAAATGGGATTTCAAATTGATTTCAATTAAAATGCCCGTGAAATAACTGCATTGATATAAATTGCACGAGCTACATATTTTGTTTCACAGGAATTTCGATCAAAATCAATTCAAAATCCAATTGTTGAGTTTTATTCACCATAAAAATAAAAAAAACAAATTTTATGGAGCTTCAATGATTTTCAGCCTATCCGCCTTCCAAGGCTGATTAAAACAAAAAAAGTCTGATCAAGTACCTTTTTTTATTTTGACTTTCGCAGCTCCGCAAAGTTCTTAAACTCAGCCGAAAGCTAAAAAACAAGTTTTTCCATTTCTGAATCGAAATAGAATGTTTGAGTATATCCTACTGAAAACTAAAGCTTTCAAGCCTTTTTTGGAAACCTTGACTGCAAGGTTTCCAAAAAAGGCTTCCGCTTCCAGAGATCACTGGGTCTCAGGAAGCGGAATTTTTTTTATTGAAGCAACACTCAGAACGACCATGTGCACAATATAAAAACTGTAAAAATTTTTGAACCTAGCTGGCAAAGTACATTTAAAAAATACTCAAAAAATCATAACTCAAGAACTACAAAAAATCGCATTACTTACATGGGGTATTTTTCGATATCCACAGGTTTGAACTCGAAACCAAAACAAACCTACTAATCATAATCTTCAAATTTTCCAAAAATTAAACACGGAAGAAGTTAACAAATTTGAGTTGTATGTATGTAAAGGAAAAATTGCCTTTTTCCTTTAAAATCACAATGCTTGTTGTACGTTACTATGTTAATCGTTTTTGTTTGTCAATGTCATATTTTAATAATTGTAATTAATAGCTTAAAATGTCGTTTCTCCATTTCAGGTAAGATTTTACCCATATTTGTATATTTCAATATTAAATAGAATCTCCATTTCAGAGAAACTTAATTTAGTTATTAATCTACAATAAGAAGAAAGGCTATCAATTCATTATAAAACGACATTTTTGCAAGCAACAGAAAAAAATGTCAAGATTGAAGTTTTCCTTCTAAATTAAACCAACAGAAGATGGAAAGTCAAATTTTTTAGCTTTAACTTCGATACAAACTGAGGAAAATAAAACGTTTTCGGTACCTGAAGAGTATCAGTCTATATCTCTTCATAAAGAAATATGTATTTCAAATAATTTCACAAGAATGAAAAATACATTGAAGAAAAGATATCAACGAAGGAGTGTATGGATTTCCTTAACAGAAGATTTGAAAAAAGCTTATTTTGATAATGATGGTAATATAATATTTCAAGATAAGTATCTGGAGGAAGCAAATATGAAGAATTCAGACGTTGATTCAATCAGCAATGAAAATACTTCACTGGTGAAAATCTTAGGAGAGCTAGAAGAAAATTGCAAGAAAAATAAGAAACCAAATGTGAGGAAAATTGCTGAGAGGTTTGTTCTTGAGAAATTTGATGGTAAGAAAAATGTCAATGCATACCAGTGGATGGAGTTCTTCGAAAAAGAATGTATAAGATTTAGCATCAATGAAGATGAAGAAAAAGTAGAGATATTTAGAATATTTCTAGAT
The DNA here is from genome assembly GCA_013421045.1 of Propylea japonica. Lineage (NCBI taxonomy): Eukaryota > Metazoa > Arthropoda > Insecta > Coleoptera > Coccinellidae > Propylea > Propylea japonica. The sequence goes on along the minus strand of CM024240.1, from coordinate 101,205,013 downwards.
AAATCATGTTTAGAATGGTACAATTCCATGATATTGAAATTAACTGCACAATCTGAGTGGTCAGAATGGAAACAAACATTTTGTCGAACATTCGAGAAAAAAAGCTGGTCCGCTGGTAGATACGCACTATCTTTCAAATACCAAACAGGTACTTTATTAGAGTATGCTATAAAAAAGGAAAGATTAATGCTTGAAATGAGTAGAACTATTGATCAAAGTACTCTCATTCAGATCATTGCTGCTGGGTTACCAACATTCATTACTGATAGGATTAATAAAGAAGATATTTTTGAAACAAAAGATCTATTCAATGAAATTGGTAAGCTGGAGCATCTTGTCAATAGAAATAAGTTGGTTAAACAAAACAATGATAGAAAACTGAACATAGATAGGAAACAAAAATGCAGTATCTGTGAAAGATTGAAAAAAGGCGAACGCTTTCATCCTGAATAGTTATGTTGGTATAATGAAAATAATAAAGTTAAAGGAAGAAGAAAAATTAGACTCGTGAACAATTCAGAATTAGAATGCGAAATAAAACATGAGGATTCAAAAAACTTGATGTACTGCCATTAATCAAAATAAAGCTCGTATTGAATAAAATCTTGAAGTTTTTGGGATATATGACTCTGGTTCAAATGTTTCATTGATAAACTCAAGGCTTTTGAAGATAAATAATGAGCACAGAAATAAAGATAATAACACTAACTTAAAAACGATTAATGGCGTAAAAAAATAAAATGGTCTCGTAACATTGGATATAAAAATTTTCGATGTAGAGAAAAAAGTCAATGCGTTCATAATAGACGAAAAAAATTTTGATTATGATTTTTTGATTGGACTTGATTGTATAAAAAATTTTTACTTGAAACAAGATGAAAATTTAAAAATAAGCCAAGCAGTTCCAACAAAAGAAAATATCATTTCTAAAATCAATACTAATCTAGAAGAAAATAAAAAGAGTATATTCATTTCAGAAGGATTTGAAAATTATTCAAAAATAATAATAGATGATAAATACTCTGTTAACTTCAATGAAGGTATCGAAGAAAGAAATTTTGATCTTAATGTGAACCATTTGCGATCAGAAATCAAAGATTGATGAATTGATAGCAGAAAACAGATCTATTTTTGCGAAAGATGAATACGATATCGGCACAGTGTCAGGATATGAGGCACATATTTATTTATTGGTTGAAAAGTATTGCTCTAAGAGGCCATATAGATGCACGATGGATGACAGAAGAGAAATCGAAGAACAAATTTCAAAATTATTGGACAGAAAGTTGATAGAGGAATCGTACAGTCCGTTTGCATCCCCAGTAACATTAGCATTCAAAAGGAAAGAAAATAGAAAATCAAGATTGTGCATAGATTTCAGAGACCTTAACAAAATTGTTGTTCCCCAAGCACAACCTTTTCCCCTTATTGAGGATTTAATCGAAAAAACTAGAGACTGTGAATTTTTTTCAACTCTGAACATAAATTCAGCGTTTTGGTCGATTTCGCTACGAGTCACCGATAGATACAAGACTGCTTCCGTCTTACAAGAAGGTCATTTTCAGTGGACTTGTCTACCATTCGGTTTGAAAACTTCACCAGCGATATTTCAGAGAATTATGTCCAATATTATAAGAAAACATAAACTTTCAAATTTCACTGTGTGTTACATTGATGACCTCTTGGTTTTTTCAAAAACTTTCTTTGAACATATGGAACCTTTGAAGGAATTGTTTCAAGCAATTAAGGAAGAAGGCTTAGGTTAAAGTTTGTAAAATGCAAATTTGTTGCTGATTCAATTAAATACCTTGGCCATATTATTCAGAACAATTCGGTTGAACCATTAAAAGATAATTTAACAGCAATCAGAAATTTTCCAGTTCCCAAAAACCAAAAAAATGTAAGGCAATTTTTGGGTAAAATAAATTTTTATCACAAATACGTTTCTAATGCAGCTGTACTATTAGATCCTCTGCACAATCTTCTTAGAAAAGGACAGGCATTTATTTGGACCAGAGAATGTCAAGAATCATTTGAAAAGCTGTGTGAAATACTGGCAACACAAATTGATTGGAAGAAAAGTTACGGTATTTTCGGATCATAAACCTCTGGAGAATATGAACATAAAAGCAAGGACTGATGAAGAATAAGGAGATCTATCTTACTACCTCTAACAATATGACTTTCAAGTGAAATATTCTCCAGGTAAATATAATGCAGAAGCCGATTGCCTTAGCAGAAATCCTGTTCTGGAACCAGATGAAAACGAAGAGGAACAACTAAAAATAGTCAATTTAATAAAATTAGAGGATATACTAGAAGATCAGAAGAAAAACCCAAGTATTCAAAAAACAGACAAAAATTTGACAACGAAGGCTAATGTTTACTTTAAGAAAGTTCGAAAAAAGGAGAAAATCATTTTATCAGAATCTTTCAGTATTAAATTAATCGAAACTATACATAAAGACTTATGCCATGTAGGAATCATGCGATTGCAAAATATGATCGGACCTTTTTACACGGCCAAAAATTTGACTTACAACATAAAAAAAGTATGTAAAAATTGCACTACATGTTTAAAAAATAAGTCAAGAGTTGAAAAGAAAATAGGATTATTGTCACATCTGGGCCCAGCCACAAAACCTTTTGAAATTATGTCGATAGATACCATTGGTGGTTTTGGAGGATCACGTTCAACGAAAAAATATATGCACCTACTTGTGGATCATTTTACAAGATATGCTTATATCCTAACCTCCAAAACACAAAATGCAGGTGACTTCATAAAATTAATGGAAAACCTCTCTGAAATTAAAGAAGTAGGAACTATTCTCTCAGATCAGTATCCAGGCATCAGTTCGAAAGAATTCAAGAAATTTCTGGAAGAGAAAAAGATCAAATTAATCTTCACTACCGTAGATTCACCTTTTTCAAATGGTTCGAATGAAAGGTTGAACCAAACCCTTATAAATAAAATCAGATGCAAAATGAATGAAAATAAGATATATAAAGTGGCTTGGACCACTATAGCCAGATAGTGTGTGGGAAAATACAATGATACGGAACATACTGTTACAAAATACCCACCCTCTTATTTGATGTTTGGAACAGACGTCACAATTTTGCCAAAAGAGCTCAAACAAAATAATTCTAAGAACTGGATTCAGGACAAGAAAACTGCTCTGAATAATACAATTAAAAGTCACAATTACAACAACAAAATTTATGATGAAGGTCGTGAAAATTATAATAACAATGTGGGTGACATGGTATTTGTGGAGAATGGGAACAAATTAAACAGAAAAAAATTGGATGAACTCAAAATTGGAACGTTCAGAAATGAAGAAAAAATTTACAACTCTATCTACAAGATTAACACAGGTCACAAGAAATTAGAGTCAAACCATTTTCATATTTCAAAATTAACTTCAGTACTACAGTTTGAAGAGAACGAATGATTTATATATCAAAATATTCTGCAAATATTTTCTTCCCCAGTAGGGGTGATGTGAAGGAAAAATTGCCTTTTTCCTTTAAAATCACATTGCTTGTTGTACGTTACTATGTTAATCGTTTTTGTTTGTCAATGTCATATTTTAATAATTGTAGTTAATAGCTTAAAATGTCGTTTCTCCATTTCAGGTAAGATTTTACCTATGTTTGTATATTTCAATATTAAATAGAATCTCTATTTCAGAGAAACTCCATTTAGTTATTAATCTACAATAAGAAGAAAGGCTATCAATTCATTATATGTATAAAAAAAATCTACGATATTTACATGGTCCGTTATGTTTCCTTTTCATATTGATAACAGTCTAACACAGCACAATCTAAATATTGCTTTAACTTTCGATTTCAACAACTTTACCTTTCTATTCTCGTTACATGAATAATTATTCTCTTTCATCATCACGGCAATTCGTCATTATAGTGAATCCGAATGCAAGATTCCAAATGGAAGAATATATTCATTGAGAAAACGAACATAAAGGAACTCGTTAACGAATACATGAAAGCTTCAAATGCTGCTATAAAATTATTAATAACAAGCATTACATTAAACATGCATTTATTTCAGATAAACGATAGGGTTTGTTTGTGCACTCTTACAAGGGAAGCAAGTAACTCAAAGATCAACGAATATAATGATATGAACTCCTTTTTCCTGTTTCATTTTCATCAAAATGCCACAAATTTGTGATTCAACTACAACTTTTCAGCTGAAGAGATGGGGACAAAAAAATGGTAGATTACCTTGATCCTTTTCTACAGAGAGAACAACTTGTTATCACTAACTCAATTTCATTCAATATTGAAAATTTGAGCGCTCGTTCATTGGTGGTGCAATAAGACTCTTACCTCAAAATTTTATATGGGACTTGAGAATGATACCAAATATATAAATACAGATTCTCAGCACAATCGGAATCGTATTCTAGAAATTATTCAGAAAAATGTGAAATATGTAAAAAATAAATAATGAAAAAAATCTTTTATTGTTCTGATGATGCGATCCTCTCGAAATCTTGCTTGAACATTTAGTATGTCAGTCTTCATTCACAAAATGAATTTCACTCGAACCTTATATCTTGTTATGGAATTATTATAGAGATTGTTTTTTCAATATTGCAATTTAATTATCTATGGTATAAAATATGGCAAAAAAAATTTGATCGAGACTCATTATGAGCATCTTGCATGTGGCGGCAAAATTTCATTTTGTTTTGTTGTGTCGGAGATATTGAGGACGAAAAATTTTGAATGGTCATATTTCATGGAACACTCTGTACGATTTGGCTGGTTAACGAACCTAACTGAGCCATTGAGAACCGAGCTCTGAAAATTTCAAGTTTATAGGACAATCCCACCAAAAGTTATCGTTCTAATGGACGGCCGGCCCCACGGACAGAATTGAATTTGATCACGAATTCGTCATCAGGGAGTCGAATCCTATCGTTTGATACCATTTTCAGTTTAAAATTCGAAAACTACAGAAATTTGGGCAAAACGATATAGATATCGATTGAAATATAATCTAGGAGGATTCTGCATTTGTAGATTTACTTTCACTATCAAAACCTATAAAGTTTTTCAGATAAACGATATAGCACTCGTTGAAGTAGAACGAGCGCTAAAAAATGAATGTGAAAAACTTAACATATATACGATTGAAATCAGAGCAGATAGCTGGATAATTGATGAAATACATAAATTTAAACATATCATATAAAACGACAAACCCTTCAAGTTCATCAATAAAATATAATAAGGAAAAAATGAACGAAAAAAAGAAATCTGGTGTTTATTAGTTGATTTGCGGTTCATACCCGAAGGTATACATCGGCCAAAAGAACACCAGAATTCCTATAACAACCATAAACCAAGGGCGGTTCCAGGGGGGCCCCCTCTTTGAGAACTTAAAAAAAAATTTTTTTTCGTATAACAAAAAATTTGTAATGAAGTTCAATTTTACAACTGAGTTACTGAATAATTGATCTTCGTTTTAAAATAATTTATTCGAGTTTTCATTTTAAATTCGTGAATTTTTATTCCGTTCAGAATTAATTCACAACAATCAGGAAAAACCGTGGTCTTCATTTTAAAATAATTTATCCGAGTTTTCATTTTAAATTCGTGAATTTTTATTCCGTTCAGAATTAATTCAAAATAATCGAAAAACCGAACATTTAGCGATTGATTTTGTTTTTCATACAGAAAACATCGTAGAACCGTCCGCAAGAACAACGCTGATCGCCGATAACGCCGTTTTTTGCATATACGTACGATAAGCCAGTTTTAAGATGTTTTTATCGAGGTACTCTCCTGCGAATTTTAACGTTTCTGCGCCTACCTTTTCCACCCCCCTCCGGAAGATTATAAAAGGCGGGGTTTCCCTACATCGGTAATTAGTTCCGAATTATTCGCTGATCTAAACGTTTTCTAAATTTTTCTGAGCTTCCGAATTTTCTCAATTCTTTTACATTTTTGCTTCAAAGTGAGTGCTAGTGCAATTGAATTGTACAACCGAATTGTGCAGTTACAGGATTATTCCGAGGTAGGTGGATTTGTAGTTTGTGCTTGAGACTGAACATTTTCCCTTGACCTGAACATTTATTGGTGAATGAAATAAAAGACTTGGTGTTTTATTCCTGCTGGTTAAGCTGGTAACTGTTACGACATTGATATTTTGACTATTATCTGTGCGATTGAATTGAACTGCTGGGACAGTGAATTTTTCGGTCAACGGTTTATGAACTATTGCTATTTTAGTGATACCTGATTATTACACAATTGCGTCGTTTTAAACCGGACATTCGTAAACTGTGTGACTTTTGGTGCATTTTTAGCAGTGGACTAGTTAGACTATTGCTATTGCGCTTCTGGTATACCTCAGCTCTGCTATATTTTCTGGTTACTATTTAACCTGAAACCGTACACCAATACAGTCTGAAATTACTTGAACATTGTTGAATTTTCGGTTGTTGTTGGACTTTGAATTTATATGGACTTGACCTATCTGTTTCCTTTAAACTATTCGGATTAATTGATTTGCGGTTTAGCTGATTGATCTTGATCTGTAAGCTATTATAAAATTTGCTATAGCTGGTATAATTGTACTTCTACAACCAATTGTAAACTTTAGCCTGGTTGTAACTGGCATTGCTGTTTACTTGTATACTTGCTATCGATAATTCCTTTACAGCTTTGAACTCTGTGCGAGTGAACAAATAGTTGATAGTTCGTGAGTGATATAACCAGGAACTGTGTATACTTTTGATCGAACACAACCGAACCTTACGTAGAAAGACTTAACCGCAAATAGCAAACATGGATGTGAATCGGCTATTGAGTGACGAGTTAACCTACGAACTTCAACTCCGAGGACAAACAATACCAGGCACAGTGATGCCTAAGCGAAGCTTACTACGACAGGTCATTCAATCAAATACCCCGTTACAATCTGTGACATGGATGGATCCTATCCTTGGATATAGAGATATGCCAGAATAAACTCACCGATTTAGTGGAATCAATTCAACACTTCAACCACGACAATGCAGATAACGAATATTCGCGCATTTTCACAAGGCTAAAACACGTTCAAGGAAGATTGAACTTTATTGACACCACTGATGAATCACAATCACAATTGGTCAGTCAGCTAAAAGGAGCTACAGCCAGAGCCTTGGATGCGTTGCAGGAGGTTCATAAGGGCAGCCTTCAACAACCGTCTTCGCAGCAAGAGGGGAGATCTCTCTTGGACCTGGAGGTCCCGCCTTCCCCTGGGGTGTCCCCTATTCAGCCCCAGCGAGCAGCCGGAGTCCAACCATCGCTTGTTGACATCGGAGAAGACAACCGTCCACCGTCCACTGGTGCAGTCTCATGAGCTCCCACATCTGAAAGGAATTCTATATTAGATCGGGTTATCAATGACACCAGAAGGCCATGCAGAGAGATACTACAGGAGATGCCGACTATACCGACCTCTCAAGAATCACCACAACCTGAGAGATTGACACCGGACCGTTGGGCGAACTCCACCCGAAGAGTATCTTTTCCGGCAAATATATCGTCAAGAAATCCCCTCAGAGCGTTGGCACAAGGCACTTACCGACCTGAACTCGAAACCCGATTTACATCAACACCGTCTGTTCCCCTGTACAAATGGACCATTTCATTTGATGGCACTACAAGTGTCACCGATTTCATCGATGAGGTGGAAAGACTGGCCGAGTCACGCAAAGTACCACTAGGATAGGTGTTCGACTCGGTATACGAACTCCTGAGGAAAGACGCCCGGGATTGGTTCATCCCCCGCAGAAGAACGTTTCAAAACTGGAAGGACTTGAAATTCCAATTGAAAGAAGCTTTCCTACCGGTGAATTACGAAGAAAACCTGTTGGAGGAAATAAAAATGGAAGCAAGCCCTGAGCAGGAGCTTCTGAGCGCTCGTTCTCTGGTGGAGCAATAGGACTATCATCTCAAAATTCTGTATATGACTTGAAATTGATACTTTATATATAAACAATTAAAAAAATTCAATTCTATGGTCACACTTGAAAATTAAAATAATTAAATTTTATGGTTCTGATGATGCGATCCTCTTGAAATTTGGCATGAACATTCAGTATATCAATCTTTATACCAGGAATAAATTTCACTCAATTCAGATATCTTGTTATGAAAATATAATTTTTTTTTTCAATATTCAAATTGAATTTTCTATAGTTCGGATGATGCGATGATCTTCAAATTTTGCACAAACATTCAATATATAAATCTCAATTCCAAAAATAAATTTCATTTGATTCGGATATCTTGTTATGGAAATATAAAGAGTCTTTCCTTTAATATTCCAATTGGAATTTCTATGGTTCTGATGATGCTATCCTCTTGAAATTTTGCATGAACATTCAGTATATCAGTCTCAACTTACAAAATGAATTTCATTTGAATCGGAAAGTTGGTTATGGAAATAAAAAAATTCTTCTTTTCAATATTCCAATTGAATTTTCTATGGCTCTGTTAATACTATGGCCACAAAATTTTGCGAAAGGCTCACTATGAGCATCTGGCAAGTTGCTGCAAAATTTCATTCCGTTTGCCCTCGTTTTGTGTGAAATATTGAGGAACAAAAATTTTGAATGGCCACTTTTTATGGAACACCCTGTACGATTTTTCTGGTTAACGAACTTAACCGAGCTATTTGGTAGCTGAACACACCCTGAAAATTTCAAGTCTCTTGGACAATCCGTTCGAGAGTTATTGTGCTCACGGCCGGCCGGACGGCCGGCCCTACAGAATTTGATTTGACCTCATATTTTCCATCAGGGAGTCGAACCCTATCGTTTGAGACCATTTTCGGCTTAAAATTCGAAAATTACAGACATTTGGGCAAAACGATATAGCACTCGTCTAAGTAGAACGAGCGCTCAAAAAGGCGAATGCAGGGCCCGGATGAAAAACTTCTGCTCTATGTTACGAGAATGCAGAATCTGTTCCAGAAATTATCCTGCAACCGACCGTCTGAAGAGGAACAGATCCGTCTGATTAGACAGAGGTTACTACCGTCTCTGCAACAAGCCCTGGCCTTCCAAGAAACTAGGACTTATGATGAGCTCCTACAGAGGGGAAAAGTGTTTGAACTGGTTCAATGGCAGATGAACCAATACACCAGGCCACCCTCCAAACCGGGCCTCATTGATGAACCGCACCTGACTTACAACCCCCAGCAGCGAAACCGCTATCAGGCCAATTGCTCGCTGGACACCGACAACCGAATCCAGGCATTGACTGCTGCAGTGAACCCGAAACCTGCAGAGTTGGCACGGACACAGACACCGAGGGGAGAACAACCCCGACCGAACCAGGCGACCGAACCACCACTTGGGACCTCAAGATCAACGTCGACAAGCACTGCTCGACCATCGTCGACCGCCAACCGACGAGTTGAGACCTCTGTAACTCCGGACCGAACCGAACGACAGAACGAAAGGAGAGTCTCTTTCCAGACTCAATGTTTCCGCTGTGGTGGATATGGCCACATGCGCCGGGAGTGTCGCTGACCGCCGAAACTGTTCTGTTCCCGGTGCCAGAGGAAGAATATTCTCTCCAGAGACTGTCCGTGCTCGGAAAACTAAATGGAGGTATGGAAGGGGGGTCGGCCATATCTCCGGGGACATTGACTCCGCTGTCACCTTCTATCTGTAATGAAAACCGTCCGTTAGTAGAGATTCATGTAGCTAGTGAATCTTTCCGAGCACTTATAGATACCGGAGCCACCAAGAGCTTTTGCAGCCAGAAAGTGGCAGGACACTTGGAAGAGAGAGGAATAAAAGGAGAGCCTACGGGCAATGAATTTGTAGTGATAGCCAATGGCAAGACCACCGTCACACCTAAACGCTACACCACTTTAGCCAGGATAGACGATTATACCCTGGCCGACCTAAAATTCCTACTAATTCCTGACCTACCGGTGGACGTCATACTCGGAATGGACATACTCTCGAACTACAACTTCAGCATTGATCTGAAAACCGCAGAATGCTATCTAGAAGGCCGACCGATCTCCAAACCGACTCCTGTCAACGAACCAACCCCTGAAGTGCATCTCGCCGGTGAACATCTTCTAGAACTGACCTGTGAACAACAGAAGAAACTAGATGAATTTCTTGCAAGGGAACTCAAAGAATTTGAGAAACTAAAGGGTACTACTGATTTGATCGAACACAAAATCAAACTAAAACCGGATACTGAACCAATCAAACAACGATACCGTCCTCAGAACCCAAAAATGCAGGACATTTTCAACCAAGAAGTAGACCGAATGTTGGCTGAGGGAATTATAGAACCCTCCAAATCACCGTAGAGTTCACCTGTTGTACTGGTCAGAAAGAAAGATGGAAAATACCGTTTTTGTATCGATTTCCGTGCAGTTAATCAGGCCTCCGTTAAAGATGCATACCCGTTACCGTATATTTCCGGAATCTTGGATAAACTTCGCAAAGCCAAATTCATCTCAACACTGGACCTAAAAAAGGGATACTGGCAGATACCACTAGCGAAGGAGAGCCGTCCGATTACTGCATTCACCGTTCCCGGAAGAGGGCTGTTCCAGTTCACCGTAATGCCTTTTGGTCTGCATGCAAGCCCAGCAACATTCCAAAGATTTTTAGACAAAGTGATTGGCCCAGAGATGGAACCGGACGCATTTGCTTACCTCGATGACCTCGTTATACTAGGTGAAACTTTTGAAGAACATCTTGAAAACTTGAGAGAGGTATTCCGTCGACTAAGAGAAGCCAATCTCCGTCTGAACCCCGATAAGTGTGAATTCGTTCGAAAATCTTTGAAGTATCTCGGACATGTAGTCACCTCCGATGGCATCTGCATCGATCCTGAGAAGGTTTCTTCCGTGGTGGCTTTTCCAGTACCGAAAACCGTCCGAGAACTGCGCCGATTTCTTGGAGTTGCCAGCTGGTACCGTCGTTTCATCGAAAACTTCTCCGATGTGGTTTCTCAGAAGAAACACCGTTGGCAGTGGGGAGAAGACCAGCAGAAAGCCTTCGAACTTCTGAAACAAAAACTCACCGAATCACCAATACTGGCCTGTCCGGATTTCACCCAGCCGTTTGTTTTACAAACAGACGCCAGTGACATGGGCCTTGGAGGAGCCCTGACACAAGTGATAGACGGAAATGAGAGAGTAATCGCCTATGTAAGCCGTACACTAAACCCAGCAGAGAAAAATTACTCAGTCTCAGAAAAGGAATGCCTAGCCATAGTGTTTTCAATAGAAAAACTGCGGCCATACCTGGAGGGATTCCATTTTACCGTTATTTCCGACCACATGAGTCTGAAATGGTTGAATTCCATCAAATCACCGTCCGGAAGAATCGCTAGATGGGCCGTCTTTCTCCAGCAATTCGACTTCGAAGTCCAATACCGAAAATAATCCATGAACAAAGTTGCTGACAGTCTGTCCCGGAAGCCGTTACCTTCCTTGGATTCTGTGTGTTTAACCGAGGAAGAAACACCCCGTTGCAAATGGTATAACAAGAAGCTACAGGAGGTGGAAAAAGCCCCAGCAAATTTCCCTGATTATTCCGTAGAAAAGGGAAAATTATTCCGACATTTCTGGGACTCATCCGACTTTACTGAAGATGGAACCGGCCAACCCTGGAAGCTCTGTGTACCTACCGAACAACGAGCCGAAGTACTGAAAGAAAATCACGATTCCGAATTAGCCGGTCACATGGGGATTGCCAAAACCATTTCCAGGATAGCCCGGAACTACTACTGGCCAGGGATGTTTAGAGACATTTCGAAATACGTAAGAAACTGCTCTTCGTGCCAAAAGTATAAAGTTTCGCAACAGAAAATTCCTGGGAAGATGCAACCCCATCGAATGGCGGATGCGCCGTTCAAAGAAGTTTCCACCGACATTGTTGGGCCATTGCCACGATCTAAAAAGGGGAACTCCTACATCGTGGTAATGCAAGACCGGTTCACAAAGTGGGTAGAATGCCGTCCGTTGCGGAAAGCCACCGCCAAAACAGTTTACTCTGCCCTCTACGAACAAGTGATCCTGAAGTATGGTTCTCCGAAACTGGTAATATCTGACAATGGAGTACAATTTGACAGTCGGCTATTCAAGAACAGTCTTCGAGAGCTGAACATCGCCCACCGTTTTACTCCTCCTTACACACCGCAATGTAACCCAGTGGAAAGGGCCAACCGTACACTGAAAACAATGATAGCTCAATTCTGTGCAACCGACCAAAGAAACTGGGATGAAAAGATAGGAGAGCTTACATTTGCAATTAACACTGCCAAACAAGAGTCTACAGGATTCACACCTGCGTATTTGAATTATGGAAGGGAACGAAGGGAACTAGAAGTTCCAAGGGCGATTTATTCAGCAAACCCCCATAAGGAAGAAACAGGCAATGAATCCAGCAGTCAGGAAGGAGAAATAAAAGACATGACTCACCGTACTGAACAGATCAAACATCTCCAGGAGGCCTATGAGTTTGTCCGTACTAGGCTGTACCGTGCTTTTGATCAGCAAGCTCATAGTTATAATCTTCGCCGTAGAGATGTCCGTTATTATGTGGGAGATAGAGTTCTGCGCCGTGATCGTCCTCTATAGCTTGCCGTCGACAATTTCGCTGCCAAGCTCGCGCCAAAATTTGTCGGTCCGTATAATGTGGTAAAGGTGGTTTCCCCCGTCGTGTACGACCTGAAAGATGAAAGGGGTAAGATAGTGTCAAACATACATATTAAAGATCTTAAACCATACCATGAATAAAACTTGAATACTTATATAATAACCGTTCCTGTAATTGTGTTTAAATACTGTAAACCATATCATGATTAAAACTTAAATACCAATATAATAACCGTTCCTTTAATTGTGTTTAATTACTGTTTGATGATAATCCTGTCAACTTACCGCTTCCGATCCGCTGGTACCGTCAGGGCTTCCCATCCTTATGTGAACATACACTCAGCCAGAGTCGAACCCGTTATTTAAATTCATGTCTGGGAGCTGTATGTCAATACCGTTTCAGATGCAACACTACGTCCATACGCCCATAGGCGTGGCTGCACCACTCCGGTGGCCGTAAAAAGGGTGGACATGACCGTCTACGCCGCCAGGGAGGCACAGATCCTCCGAAAATTTGACCACCAAAACATCATGACCCTGTATGACGAAGTGGTGGAGCCCCCCTTCCGATATTTGGTCATGCCGCTGTGCCAGGAGGATCTCGACGAATATATTCGTCGGGAAGGTCCGAGGGTAGAACCGTCCTCCTTTTACCGAATCTTCCGGCAGGTAGCTGCTGGACTAGCATAGTGTCACCGGCAAAACGTGGCCCACCGTGACCTAAAACCAGGCAATGTACTCCGTCGAGGCCACGTTTTCCGGATCGCCGACTTTGGGGTGGCTGGCGAACTGGAGCCGGACCACCTTTTCACCAGCAATGCTGGCACGGAGCCATACTGGGCCCTGGAACAACGGAGGGAGCTGACGGCGTTGGACGTCGTCACCGGCCGACATCCGTGTTCTGATGTCGTCCTGGGGCAGCATTGGGCCACCCCTCGAGACGAGGACTACCGACGGGTCCTGACGACCCTGCATCCGTCCGTCCGCTGGTTTGTGGAGGGGTTGTTACAGGAGGAGCCAGCCCTACGCCGACCAGCCGCACAGTGGGAATGGCATCCTCCAGCCGAGGTCCTGCTGATAGAAGTGCAAAACAACCCCTCGCCATTGCCACCTCCCCCACCGTTACTTGGCCTGGAGCCAACATCACCCCCAGAAGTACTGGCAGGCACCCCAAAACCGAGGGGCACCGTAAGGTTGACTCCCAGAACCGCTGCTAGGGTGAAGGCTCAATCTGAACCCCGGCTCTGGACCAGGAACCTGAAAGAGAGGATAACGGCCCTGCTTCCTCACCCAGTCGCCCATCGCCGTCACCGATATAAGTTCCGCTGCCCTTCAGGTACCGTTCTACGACTATGGATGTGCAAAGATTGAAACAATACCGTAAGCCATCAAATGTGTTGTCCTCTCTGTGCTGAAAACTAAAATAGAAAGTATCGTTTATATGCTTACCCGTACTTTTTACAGATCACGAAGACTCGGAAACCATGACCGAACAAGAACCCCGGTACTCCTGCGGCGAAGACATGTCCTTCGTGGACCCCTTTGAGGGGAACGCCTATGAATATCCGACTCCTGCCGACCCCGTTCCGCTGCCATTGGGAACCGCCAACCAGACCAGCTCACCGTCTACTTCTGGGCAACACCACCATAGGGAACCGTCCGGCATGAATAAAGATGGGGAAACCGCCACATCAAGCCGTGGAGCAGCTCCTATGGAAGTAGACACCTGGGAAGAACCCAGGGAACATAATCAAAAATCCCGTCCTCTCCATCCCAAAAAGCCCCGAACTAACTTACCTTCCAGAGTCCGTACTGTTGGTACCATGGGCCACAATGTATACCTGGAACTCCGTCCTGGCATGTGCTGGAAATGTGGCCAAGGGGAACACAGCAGAACCAACTGCACGGGAACACCGTCACTATTCTGTAGCCGTTGTGGTTTGCTAGGCACCCTCTCCCGGAACTGTCCCTGTCACACCTACCAGAGGGAGGTGGCCGTTCAATGTGACATTCCGTCCCAGTCCAGACCAAGGGGGACCGCTTCGCTGATTCGACGGGTACGACCGGCTCACAGAGGTTCCAGACGAGTGAGACTCCCCACCAGCAGGGAATTGGCTCTCCGTGCCTGCCCCAGATGCATGAGGCGCGCTGCAACCTGGGAAGAAAACCGTACAAATTAGTATCATATTATGTACCATTATACCGTCATTTCCAACCAACCGTTTTATTTTCCGTCCAACTACTACCTGAAAACCGTTCAAAATAACCTAATACATGATAATAACAGTTTCATAACAGTACCTGGTAATTTTGTCTGATCTTAATTCTTTCTCTACCTGAAAACGACAACAAATTGGGTAAACTGTCTGAAATATTGTATTAAAACTTTTATGAATATTTGTTTTCATTTTCTGCATGACTGAAACTAAATATAGTTGTCTGAACTGTTACCGTTGAATGAAACAAGGTTATTTCTAATTCAAACTGTTAAATCCGTTTATGATTCCAATGGGTCCAACCCATTACACCGTTTTCATTCCGAATCAGACATTATTGTTTTACCGTTCATTATTTCACCGCCTATGGAAATGGAAAACACAGTTTCTCGAAGAAAACTCGCCAGGAAAACCGAAGAATATGGGAGAAATTTCACTGGAATCAAATGGTTAGAACTAATAATCATTTATTCACCACATAGTTACATAACCAACAAATGACATTATACTATTATATGAATATACAATAGCAGCAACTTATTATTCTACAGGTAAGTACTCAATCTAAATTAACAATACTTCTTAAGTGATATCATATAATATAATCATATTTACTTACACGACATTATCTCTCGCACATTCACCATCTTCCGCTCCATTCCTCCTCATCCACTTTTTCATCCTCGTGTTCACCTCCATTTCCGCTTCCACGGCCACATCCCTCTCCATATCCATGTCAGTTTCTGCATCTGCTTCCATATCTGCTTCCATTTCCGCTTCAACTTCCTTCCCATCTCCGTTTCCGCCTCCATATCCGCTTCTATTTCAGTTTCTGCTTCCATAACATTCCCTTTCGAGTTCCATGCCCGCTTCCACTTCCATTTTGGTTACTTATCCCATTTATCTAATTCCGCCTGCTCTTCTTCTTCTATAGGTTGTTGATTTATTAAATATGTTCCAGGCCGTCAGTGATCCAATGAGCACCCTGGTAGATATCACTCGGAGATCCTTTCTTCTGATTGCCCCCAGCTGTAGCAGACTCTCCGCAGACTCCTTGGACCAAAGCCCCCTCCAGGACAGGGTTATCGCAGTGGTAAGTACATTAGTTGTTTTATACTTCTTTTTTATTTCTTCTATTAGTGAGCTGTTATTTTTATAGTAATTAATTTTTTGTTCGTTCCTCTGTTTTGCTCCCCCAAAATTTGCGCGTCAAGGATCACGGAGGTACTACCCAACGTTGCCACCACATCGGGCTTCCTCAAGCCGTCCCTTGTTTTGAAGGTAGGTTCTAGTTCGACCATATAGTCCTGATTTTGAAGGTGTCTTGCTACATAGTGCGCGATTGCATTATGTCGTTTGATTCTGGCCCCATGTGTTCGTGGACAGTTCTGTATCACATGATTATTTGTTTCAGGTACTTCACAGCCCCCTCTGCAGCTTCTGTCATTTGTCCTGCCTCTAGAAGTTCTTGAGATGGTTGATAAGGCATTTATTCGTGCTTTACTGCAGTTAACAAAATCTTTTCCTGACAGGAATCGTGTTGGATCTCCAAGCCATCCATGCTGACCTCTCACATCGCTGGACTTACTCAGAGGTCCTCCATCCACTGAGCTGTAGAGCATTCCGGACCAGAAGGTGTCCAATTGCTTCGCACTGCGGATTGTGCTGCCGGTGTTGGTTTGTAGGCGCTTAACTACGTCGTTGATCTCCGAGGTCAGGTAAGTTTTAATACCCTGTGTATTGAGCAAGTGATTCTTTCTGAGATGTTCTAAAGTGTTTAGGCGCTGAAGGGGAGCCCACCATCTTAGAGAGGGAACGCCAAGTCCACCATCCCGGATGTTCGAGTGTAAATAGGCGTTCGGACAGTCTTTGGGTAGGTGTATCCACGATCTTAGTGCTTTCCTAATCTTTATGTCTATCGATCTCAGGTATCCGAACTTGACCTTACCCTGGACCAGTCCATATATTAATCCTGGTATAAGGACCGTTCTTAGCGCCCAAAGTTTTTGCTGGGGCTTGAGAGGAGCTCTGCTCAACAGGTCCAATTTCCGCTGCAAGGATTGCAACTCGTTGGGGGATTCTACGACATCAGCCGAAAATACGGAACCCAGGTAATTAAATTTATCTGTCCTTTTTAGAGTTGGTATCCTGAGTCCTTTGATCTTAAACGTGCAAGACGCGTCGGTAACCGTCTTCTGTTGGTTCGGGATAGTAACGACAGATATTGAAGCGCATTTGCTAGCATTGGCCCCCAGTCCACAGAGTTCAAGGTAGTCAAAAACTCTGTGTATCAAGCTCTGGAGACCCTCCTTCGACGACGCCATCAGAACCAGGTCATCTGCAAAGGCTAGTATGTTTAATTTAGTTCCTTCAATGTCCACCCCAATCGCCATAGAGATAGACCTCAGCATACCGTCCAGAAGGAGATTAAACAGTATGGGAGAAAGGGGGTCGCCTTGCTTCACTCCACATGTGGGATGGATTTTTGAGGACATCCATGAGCCATGTTGGATAATCGTCATGCTCTTCTCATACACCGTGGAGAAATTGCAGTTAATTTAAATCTTATAGTTGAGAGAAACCCAATAGATGGCGGCAGCGTCGGTTCTCTTATCTATAATTCTATAATTCTGTTGTTTATATTTTTGTACTCCTTTCTTCCTTCTTATGAGGTTTTCTAATATTAATCTAATAATTTGTATATATTTGTATAATGTAACATAAGTTTTCTTTATTGTTTATAATGTTTTCTATGTGTAACCTTCTATGGTTCAATTGAATGTACCGGTAGCAACGGTTATTCTCACTCTCTTGTCTTGTCAGCTGTTGAAGAAACATAACCTAACTGGGGTAACGTATGTAAATATATAACGTATCAACTATATATTTGTCTTGTGTTTTTTTGTGTGTTTACCTGCAAAGTAACCAGTGCAGGCTTTTTAAAATTATACAGTCCACTCTATCGAAATATTTACATGGTCCTACGTGCCGCATTCGGCTTATTCTGGTTTGTGTAAAATTCGTTATTTCGAAAGACTGGTGACCTTTCTGTTCCTGTTCTAAAGAAGACATCATAGGAAACCAAGAAAGTGCCAGAGGAAGCAAGTCCACCTTTCAAGTTGAAGAAAACTAGTGACCTTTCTGTTCCCGAGTGTTGGAAACCAAGGAAGTGCTAGAAAAACCACGTTTGAAGTCTCCAGAAGAATTCCTGTTACCTGTCCTCGTGCGTGAGAAGAAGCCAATCGTTGGAAATCAAGAAAGAGCCACAGGAATCCATCTGTTAAGTATCCTTTTATACCTGCCAATACTATTTGAGTCAACAAATTTAATTCATTTTAGTAAGTACTTGGTATATTTTTGTTCATTATGGATAGAACACTAATGAGAAAACGTGCTAGTTTGAAAGGAAGATTCACAATCATTGCGAAAAATTTAGAACCCTTCATCGGGAAATTCGAAATGGATTCATCTTCTTTGAGCGAAGAAGATTTGATTATTGTTAGAGGTTTCAAAGAAAAGCTATCATCAATTGATGATAGTTTCAATGAAGTTCAATCACAGATTGAAGAATCCTGTGAGGACGATCAATTTGAACAACAAATGAACGAGAGGGAAGAGTATTTTGACCATATGAATAGGTGTCAGAGTAAAATAACTTTAAACTTAAATAAGAGAAATGTTATGAATAATGATGTCAAGTCTGAGGTAAAGTCAAGAGTGCAATTACCAGTCATAGACTTACCTAAGTTCAATGGAACATATGAAGGATGGTTGAGTTTTAAAGATATTTTCCATTCTCTTGTTCATTCAAATACATCAATTAGTGAGATACAAAAGTATCATTATTTGCGGGCTAGTTTGAATAGTGCCACTTCAAAAATGATAGAGTCCCTTGAATTTTCAACAGAAAATTATACTATTGCGTGGGACTTACTTTGTAATCGGTTCGACAATAAAAAGTTATTGATCAATAACCATATTAAGTGCTTATTTAATTTGAGTCCCTTGAAGAGAGAATGTTCGAAGACACTACGCAGACTCATAGATTCTCTCTTCAAACATTTGAGGACATTGAGTAATCTCGGTTTGAATGTGGATTCTTGGGATCCCTTATTAATTTATTTAATTACAACTAAACTCGATAAAGTTTCAGCATGTGAATGGGAAAAGGTGAAAACCAATTTAGACCTGCCCACCCTTAAGGAATTCACAACCTTTTTAAAGAATAGAGCTGATTTGCTGGAATCATTAGAACAAAATCATGAAGTCGACCAAGAAAAAGTTAAAAAGGAATTTAAGGGAAAGCAAGTCAGAAGCTATTTGGGTAAGACTGACAAAGTAAAACCAAAGTCAGTTAAGTGTTTCTTCTGTGATGGGAATCACACCATTTACAATTGTCCAGATTTTCTAAAATTGAGTATCACCGAGAGAGTCGAGAAAGTCAATGAATTAGGTCTTTGTCAGAATTGTCTTTGTAGAGGACACAGGCCTAACGAGTGTCGACATAATGCTTGTCCAAGTTGCAAGGAAAAGCATAATAAATTATTGCACTTGGAAAATGAAAGAGTTGCCCTTACAAGTTTGACAAACTCGTATGTCTTGTTGTCAACGGTGAAAATTCATGTCACAGACAAGTATGGAAATAAACATATCTGCCATGCTCTCTTGGATTCGGGATCCCAATCAAACTTCGTTACTGAAGATTTAGTTTCAAAATTGAAATTACCTTTGTCCGATGCACATATAAGTGTGACGGGAATCAATTCAGTGTCACATTTGAATAGACAATGCAATGTTTTGGTGGAATCATTGACTGGAAATTATGCGATGAATTTGAACTGTTTTGTCTTACCTAAAATAGCAGACCGACTTCCAAATGAACCGTTAAATATTTCAAATTTAGATATTCCCCACAATGTACAACTAGCGGATCCGGAATTATATCTACCAAAAAGGATCGATATGATCATTGGATCGTCCAACTTTTGGGATTGTTTAGAACCGCAGCAGATTAAATTAAAAAAAGGATATCCGGTGTTACAAAATACTGTCTTCGGCTTCACAGTTTCCGGTTGTTTGAGTACTAACAATGTTCCGAATAATAAATCCCTGAATCTGTTTGCAACTTCTGAGAATGATGACCTTAATTCATTACTACAGCGGTTTTGGGTGGTTGAAGAATTGCATAATAAAAATGAGGTATTTTCTTCTAAGGAAGACATTGAGTGTGAACAAAGTTTTAAATCAACTTTCTCTCGTAATGAACACGGTAGATTTGTGGTGAAGATTCCTTTTCGAGATGACATCTGCAAGTTGGGTGATTCAAGGGCCACAGCAGTTAAAAGGTTGTTGTCTCAAGAGAGGAGGTTAGAAAAAACTCCTGCCCTTAAGGAGCAATACCATAATTTCATGAGAGAATATCTAGAGTTAGGACACATGAGTTTAGTGAGCGACATAACGCTTGATAAGGTATCATTCTTTCTACCTCATCATCCTGTTCTTCGTGAGGATAGTCTCACAACAAAAATTCGAGTTGTATTTAATGGGTCATCTTCCACTACATCAGGTTATTCATTGAATGACCTTCAACATGTTGGGCCTCCGATTCTTGGCAATCTTTTCAAAATATTAGTTAAATTCCGTAAATTTCCCATTGTTGTCTCTGCAGATATAGCCAAAATGTATCGGCAAATACTTGTTCATCCAGATGATAGACCATTGCAAAGAATAGTCTGGAGATTTGACAAACAGGATGATATTCAGGTGTATAATCTTAACACTGTTACGTACGGTCTAACGAGTGCACCTTACTTAGCCATGAGATGCATTCAACAGCTTGCAATCGATTCGCAAGATCAGTATCCGGCTGCTTCTAAAGTTATTCAGGAGGATTTCTATGTGGATGATTTGATTGCCGGATTCAATAGTGAATCCGAAGCTATTCAGGTTTGTGGCGACATTTCAAAGATTTTAAATTCTGGGTGCTTCGAGTTGCGAAAATGGAGATCTAATAACCGAAACTGCTTGAGTGATTTTAGACCAGATTTGCAGTCTTCAGATATTTTAACCATCTGTAATAAAGACACAAAATGCTTAGGTATCCAATGGTTCTCTGAGAGTGATGAACTCTCATTTCAATTTCCTAAACCCATTTTCTCAACTCAATGCACTAAGCGTCATGTCTTGTCGGAGATATCAAAAGTTTTTGACCCTTTAGGTTTATTGTCACCTACGGTTATTGTTGCGAAGAGGTTAATTCAGAAGTTGTGGACTCTTCGATTGGATTGGGATGAAGAGATTCCTGATGAATTGAGAGAAAGGTGGTTAGCCTTTCAACAAGATATGTCAAAATTAAGTCTTCGTGTTCCCCGATTCTCATTGTTATCGAAACCTTTAAAGGTACAGCTTTTTGGATTTTCTGACGCTAGCATTCGATCCTATGGTGCAGTAGTCTATTTAAGATCAGTTGATGAAAATGGTAAGGTAAAGGTGTCACTTCTTTGTTCCAAGACAAAGGTTTCTCCTCTGAAACCTTTAACTATGCCGAGGTTAGAGTTGCTTGCTGCTTTGATGCTCTCTCGATTAGTGAAATCTGTCACAGAAGTCATGACCACAGTGACAGAATGCTATTTGTGGTCAGATTCTGAGATTGTGTTGCATTGGATTCATACGGAACCCGTCAAGTTGCAACAGTTTGTCAATACTAGAATTGCTGAAATTCAAGAGCTCACCTGCAATTTTAAGTGGAACTATGTCCAATCTAGCGAAAACCCTGCGGATATCGCATCTAGAGGTTTATTTCCGTCAGAGTTACAGTCTAGTGAACTCTGGTGGTCCGGTCCTAGTTGGTTAAAAGATTTCAATGAAGACAACTATCAATTCAAGTTCACTCCGTCATTGAAAGAAATTCCCGAATTGAAAATATCCAAGGATCAATATATTTTCCACTCAACTACTGAAGATTTCGATATTTTCAATAGGTATTCCAGTTTGACCAAATTAATAAGAATAGTTGCCTTTTGTCGTAGATTTTGTTTTAATTCATTAAAAAGGGCACAAAGGTTATCAGGACGATTAACGATAGACGAACTTCAAAATTCACAGAATTGCTTGGTGAAAATATGTCAACAGGAAACTTTTGCGAAAGAATATAACTTCTTGTTGAATAAGGAGAGAAAGCGTGTAGAAACTCGATTTAAAGGTTTATCTGCATTTATAGATGAAAAGGGTTTCATGAGAGTTGGTGGAAGATTACGATTGTCTAACTTGAATTATGATGCTAAGCATCCTATTATATTAGACGGTAAACATCCTCTGACTGCACTAATATTTAAGTCAGAGCATATTAAATTGTTACATGCAGGTCCACAACTCTTACTGAATAATATTAGACAAACTTATTGGCCACTAAATGGAATGAATCTGGCAAAAAAGACAGTCCGAAATTGTCTCAAATGTTTTAAATTTTCCCCAAAGTCTCAATCAGTCATCATGGGTGATTTGCCTGATTGCAGAGTATCACGCTCCTTCCCATTTCAAACGACTGGTGTCGATTACGCGGGTCCGTTTTTAATAAAAGACAGAAAAACGAGAGGATGCAAAATATCAAAGGCTTATGTTTGCCTGTTCATATGTTTAAGTGTTAAGGCAGTGCATCTTGAGTTGGTTTCAGATTTGACATCAGACGCTTTCATTGCTTGTTTAAGAAGATTTGTTTCACGAAGAGGTGTTCCATCTGATATGTTTTCAGATAACGCAACTAATTTTGTCGGTGCAAATAACACTCTCCAAGAATTATATCAATTCCTCAAACAGGATGAATCTTCCATTTTCAATTTCGCTGATGAAAATAATCTAAAGTGGCATTTTATTCCTCCTAGCTCACCTCATTTTGGAGGTATCTGGGAAGCAAATGTGAAGTCCTTTAAGACTCATTTGTACAAAGTAATTGGAGAAACTGTTTTAACCTTTGAAGAATTTAGCACTGTGTTGACGCAAATAGAATCGGTCTTAAATTCCCGACCTTTGTATCCTCTCTCTTCCGATCCCAATGATTTAACACCCTTAACCCCTGCTCATTTCCTCATTGGCCGGCTGTATCGAAGTGTACCAGATCCAGATGTCACATCCGTTCAACTGAATCGACTATCCAGGTTCCAGTTGCTCCAGCAGCTCCATCAATGTTTCTGGAAACGTTGGTCGCGGGACTATCTCAATTCCCTCCAACAGAGAAAAAAGTGGACTACTGGTTCCAGTCCAGTTGTTGTGGGAACGATGGTCATCATAAGGAACGACAACTGTCCTCCAGCCAAGTGGGATCTCGGAAGAATTGTTGAACTTCACCCTGGTAGTGATGGTGTTACTCGGGTAGTGAGTGTTAAAACTGTAAAGGGTGTTTTCAAGCGTCCAGTGTTAAAACTGTGCCCATTACCTAATATGGCAGAAAATTGACTGTTTAACCAATGTGTATATAGTTATTTTATAAGTTTGGTTAATCTCTAACGCAATTTCAAATCACTTCTTTCCTATTGAAGCCCTGTAGCCTGTCAAGTCGGGCGGCATGGAGAAATTGCAGTTAGTTTAAATCTTATAGTTGAGAGAAACCCAATAGATGGCGGCAGCGTCGGTTTTCTTATCTATAATTCTATAATTCTGTTGTTTATATTTTTGTACTCCTTTCTTCCTTCTTATGAGGTTTTCTAATATTAATCTAATAATTTGTATATATTTGTATAATGTAACATAAGTTTTCTTTATTGTTTATAATGTTTTCTATGTGTAACCTTCTATGGTTCAATTGAATGTACCGGTAGCAACGGTTATTCTCACTCTCTTGTCTTGTCAGCTGTTGAAGAAACATAACCTAACTGGGGTAACGTATGTAAATATATAACGTATCAACTATATATTTGTCTTGTGTTTTTTTGTGTGTTTACCTGCAAAGTAACCAGTGCAGGCTTTTTAAAATTATACAGTCCACTCTATCGAAATATTTACACACCGATTTTATATAATTCCTCATGGAGTCTGGCAGCCCTTTCGATCTTAAAGTGGACCATAATGCGGGAAAGGAGACAGAGTCGAAGGCTTTTGCCATATCTAAGATCGCCACAAACATCTTCCTCTTCTTTCTGTGATGAAAACGCAGGGCCATATCGAGCAGGGTTATATTTTCCGTGCAGCCATTTGCATTCCGGAACGCTCTCTGTCTTTTGTCTAGCTCGATGATCTTCAGACGATTTGCTGAGACTTTGTGGAAGGCTCGTGTAATTACGGAAGACATCGTTATGGGTCTGAAGTCGCCGGGTTTTTTGGCACCCTTTTTCTTAGGGATGAGCACAGTACGGGACAGACACAGGTACTCAGGCAGTCTCTCCAACCACATTAATATGGTGAAGATCCGGGCTAGCAACTCCCGAGGCACTTTCCTCAATGTATCTGCGGACACTCCGTCGGGTCCCGGAGCTGTTTTCCGGCAGGGGAGGGCAGTTTTTAATTCCGAAGCGGAGACAGGATTCCAAAGATGTTCCAGGACGTTATCTGGTCTTGGAAGACTTGGCGACACATTGGTGTTTTTTGTCATCACTGTATGCCAAAAGGGTTCCATGATTTGTTTAGGTTGTTCCTCCTCCTGATCCATTCTGTCCTCCAGTATTCTCCTCGTACACTCTCCCGGGTTCCCCTTCCACATATCCTGCACGCGTGCGTATTCTTCCCTTCTTTCTTTTTTCCTGCTTTTTTCCTTTGATGTTTTTTGTTTTATTTTATTTTTCATCACATCCTTTTCAGACGGAAACGTTTCCCTCAGATAGGCAGCCATCTCTAGGAGGACCTGATCCTTAGTAGCTGAACGGATCATGGAACATATGCCATTCAGACGTGAGGCGTTGAATTCCTGACCACATAGTGGTTCGGCCGATAACAGGTAAGTTTTAAGATCTTGTGTAGCTTGTTGTGTTCTATCTATGTCATTTTCCTCCTGTTCTCCATCACTATCTTCCTCATCACTAACTGTCACCACCTCTTCCTCCTCTAGTTCTTCCGCTAATCTCTCGAACTCTCTGACTTTCTCCTTATATTCTTCCCTTCTTCTTTGTCCTTTAATTGCCTTCAGTGTTCTAGGCACATATTTTAAGAGCTCCTGGTTCATGAATCTTACTCCGATCCTCTGTAGCTCCGCTTCCTTCCTCGCCATCAAATCCAGTTCCTCTCTCGTCCAGCGCTCTTTTACATAGGTACCTATTTTGAGCGACTTGTACTCTATCATACCAGTCCCGATGAGCTCTATTTTCATGGACCCCACGACCAATTGCAGTGGAGAAGTATCTTTGGCAGTTGGGCGCCCTGCATTTGAAGCTATTGGATGGACCTGGAATGTCATCAGGTGAGATGTTTTGACCAGCTGTAAGGTCAGAAGTATTCTGGGCTGGTGTTATGCCTCTACTCAACTGCAGCTCAGTAGCTGGATTGGCGCGGTCAGTGGACCGGCCAGAATAATTCATCATCCGAGGCGTATTATTTCTTTCCATATCCAGCTGTGACGGGTCGATGGGGGGATAGCTCAAGGACCCCGGTGCCATTGCCTGCTATTTGCCGTTTCAAAGAAACGTTGCCCGACTCTCACGAACGAGGACGTTGCAGGTTGGACTTAAGTACCCACCTGTAAGTCATCTGCCTGGGCCGACGCTCCACCTATTAGCCAGGCCACCTATTGCGCCCGTCCCGGACGCCGACTCCACCATGGGAAATTAGATCAACACCTACACCTGGGGCCGTCGTCATAGTGCTTTCACTACCAGTCATCATGGGCGAATCTGCGAGGCACTATTTTGAACCACATCGAGAAAGACTTATAATTGCAAACTTACTGTGCATCAAGTGTAAGAACAATCCTCGGCTTATTATCTCCATCGCCAGTCCACTTTACACATTTACTAATTAATTCACTATTCACGTTCACATCGACCAGCAACCACGAGAACAGAAAGAAGTAAACAACAATGGCGGAACGACATGGCGGCGACGCCTGCGCTGAGCGATAACAACTGCGCACAGAACACCAACTACGACTTTGAACCACAGAACATAATATGGAACTACGAATTGGACTTGGACCTGCTTGGTTACCCAGAGGAACTAAGAAGAGGAACTACTAGCTGTATGATTATTGTAAGTCTGATTTCGAGCACAAGGGGGCGTCTATATTGGTTCGTTGACTTGTTTGTTGCGATAGTTGGGAGCCGCGAAAATTCAAATTGTTATTGATTGAATTTTCTTTCCGTAGCAGGGGGGATGTAATGAAGTTCAATTTTACAACTGAGTTACTGAATAATTGATCTTCATTTTAAAATAATTTATTCGAGTTTTCATTTTAAATTCGTGAATTTTTATTCCGTTCAGAATTAATTCACAACAATCAGGAAAAACTGTGGTCTTCATTTTAAAATAATTCATCCGAGTTTTCATTTAAAATTCGTGAATTTTTATTCCGTTCAGAATTAATTCTAAACAATCGAAAAACCGAACATTTAGCGATTGATTTCGTTTTTCATACAGAAAACATCGTAGAACCGTCCGTAAGAACAACGCCGATCGCCGATAACGCCGTTTTTTGCATACACGTACGATAAGCCAGTTTTAAGATGTTTTTACCGAGGTACTCTCCTGCAAATTTTAACGTTTCTGCGCCTACCTTTTCCACCCCCCTCCGGAAGATTATAAAAGGCGGGGTTTCCCTACATCGGTAATTAGTTCCGAATTATTCGCTGATCTGAACGTTTTCTAAATTTTTCTTAGCTTCCGAATTTTCTCAATTCTTTTACATTTTTTCTTCAAAGTGAGTTAATTGTAAGTACCGAGCCGATTTATTGCAGTCCTATTTTTATTCCTCGTTGAGTCTACCTACATAGCTCTTCCGTCAGATTCCTTAACAATACCTTTCCTAGTTTGTCCAGGTGCCCGTAGTTAGTCTGCTATAGTACGTTTGTCCGTATAACCGGTGCCCGTAGTTAGTCTGTCCTTCATGGCGTGTAAACTCATGGTCAGACCGGAGGGCTGATGCAAACCAAT
Organism: Propylea japonica; assembly: GCA_013421045.1. Taxonomy (NCBI): domain Eukaryota; kingdom Metazoa; phylum Arthropoda; class Insecta; order Coleoptera; family Coccinellidae; genus Propylea; species Propylea japonica. Next base: position 101,178,055 of record CM024240.1, on the reverse strand, counting down.
GCTATAGTACGTTCAACCGAATACTTTTTCTGCTTTGTCCTGCTCCTTAGTGCCTGTAGTTAGTCTGTCCTTCATGGCGTGTATACCCATGGTCAGACCTTAAGGCATAACCGAACCAATGCTGTAGCAAGTTCGACATATCCTGTTCAACCCTCTAATTTCACCTGGCCAAACCCAACCTGTTTATACGAGAAACAAGCAAAGTGGTAGATAACGTGGTGAATTCTAGGACTGAAAGAATATCGGACAAGTATAACCGTTGTGCACTCTTTTACTGACCCCTTTTATCCCTGTTTTCCTGATATTCTCATATATTTGAATTCACCGTTTAAATTTAACTTACTTTCTATTCTGGCTGACTCGTACCGGGAAAATATTTGTTTCTTATGAAAGTGCTCGCAGTCAGACAAAACTGACCAATCTTATATTTTGTATTGATTTCATATAGCGTCTGATTTCACTGTATTTTTGTATAACTATTTTTCGCTATTTGAATAAACTGTGTAAATTTGCTCTATTTCTGATTTTCTCTGTTATCGCTAATATCTTAGATAACTACGAACTCTGTCTCTGACTAGCAGCTGCCCTGGTAGGTTTGCTATTCTCCCTTATTAGAAAAAAGAATAGCTGGCGCTCGAGGTAAGTTTCACCGAGAAAACCACGTTACAAATTCTTTTTCCCTCTTCAAATAAGAATAAGTTTTATTTTTCTGTTCTGAATGAAGCGGATATTTGTAAGTAAAAAATAAAATCATTTATGTGGTACCTAATAGTGCACCAGCTGAAATTTTTCCACATAATTTATGAAATTGGAACATATCATTTCGAGTAGTTTTGATTTAGTAAGTTAAATATCTTCATAATATGAAAATTATCAGCATATTTCATTTTGAATTGTGTAATTATTATGTGGAATAGTGTCCTCAGCTTAATGGTTAGAGCTTCGCGGACCGATATATACAGTTTTGGAAAAACAAATCATTTTAGATGCCGTAAAGACATAGTAACAAAGCCTGTGAAAAAAAAATGCGTCAATGCCTGAAGATGTATTCAAAGTAATGGATAAATGTGACTGCAGAATATTTTCGATGACTTATGATCTTCTCAAAATCTTGGCAACTCTCCCAGGTTGGTTTTTATCATTTTATTATAATACAGACAAATATTTAAAAAAAAAATTGTAGAGTTTTTTTTTTTAGAATTTTTGCTTATTGTTGGAGTCTATCAACCTAAAAATCAAATCATTCAAAATCTTTATGCACACATGATTCAGTTTTTGAAAGGATTAAACAGATTCAAAGTATTTTATATCTCTCAAAATAAAATAATCAGTTAACAACATTTTCAATCAGCGGGGCTTCTGCTGAAAGATCTTTTTCAACATTGAGAAGAGTCAAAACTCGGCTGATAGCAAGAATGGGAGAAAGCAGACTAGACGGGTCTTTGTTTGCTTCACGCCACAGAGACATAGAGGTGAACATTGAAAGAATTATAGATCGATTTGCAAAAAGGGATAGGAGACGTCTTGACTTTGTCATATAAACATTTTAGGTGCATCTTTTTCGTGAACTTCACCAATAAAAAATTCGTTTCAAAGCAGTTTTCTTTCACATATAGCTTTCACTACTATTATAAAAATATCCTTATTTTATGCCGACGAAAACCTAACAGGATTTCAAATATAAAATTATGGCCTCCCCCTAAAATTACTCCTGGAACCGCCACTGCCATAAACAGCACCCAACAAATGCAAATCCTCTTATAGCAACCGGATATGATTTTAACAACAATTTTGAAGTACTTAATGTAGAAAACTAGTGCAATGAACTAAACCTTTTGGAAGTTTTAGAGAAAAACTTGTGCTATAAAAAGCAGATGGTACCTACTCAACGACCTTATAGAACAGATCCCAGTTATTGAACATTTTTGAATGAAACCCAGGAATTCCTCAAATATGTTTACACTTTACACCAACCTTTTTTCTTTTTTCTGCTCGCTATGTATTTTAGGCAAACGATGTTGTAAGATTAGTGAGTATAATGCACTTGCCCATATCTTTGTAACCATAGATCGTAGAGAAAAACTTGCGAGCAAAACGGAGCAAAACGAGAGCTTTCGAATGATACCCATATCGGCTAGATCCGTTGAAAATGCCCTACAGGTGTAACGTTACACTAGCAGGGCATTTTGAATTGTTCTTATCTCGGTAACGATGAATCGTAGACAGAAACTAATTTCAGTTTTGAGGGCAAAACGAGAGGAAAACGCTTATACCTCACCCGATAGGACAAGAAAAAAATAATCTTACAGTATAAGTGTGAATGACACCAATATCAGCAAGATCCGTTGAAAGTGCCCTGCTAGTGTTATGTTACACCAGCAGGGCACTTTGAATCGTCTGTGGGTAAATGTATATGGGTGAGCAAAATGAAATGATTGATGAGTAAAACGAGGGTGTACAAATTTTGAAAATCCATTAAGGTGCCCTACTAGTGTAATGCCGCCGAAGTGTAAACGATTTGTAGAAAGAAGTGTGTTTACCTCTTAGGAAAAGCAACATGTCTCAACTTTGTTTAGCTTAGTCTCGGTTTGCACTTCGACTTAGTAGTCTTCCAGGAATGTGAGTAAGTTAGGATTTTCTACCCTGTAAAAAATGTACCTAAGTTCCTACTTTTTCTTCACCTTATCGATGATGACATAATATGTCATGGATTCTTCAATTTAAAAGGCATTGAATGATATACATACAGGGTGATTTCGGAGGAGACTGTCAGATTTCAGGGGGAATGTATACTGGTCAAGGCAGTCTGTCTATGGGGTGATTCGTCCGATTTGATCGATTTTTCTTTCATTCATAACTTTGGTATGGCTGGATCAATCTTAATAAGATTTTCAGTATAGAACAATATGATTGTGAACTTTCAATGATTTCGAGACTTCTTCAAAAATACAGGGTTAGGATTAAAGAAGTTTGAATTTGCAGTGTAAATATACACCCTGTAGATTCCTTCTTTCGAAAATTCGCTTCCTGCTTCAGGTTCTATCATAACTTCACATTACTGTAGCGTTTTAAGTTTTTTTCCTAAAAACTTTTTTTAAAGATGAACAATATCGTAATTTCGCTCCAAGGCAGTGGGGATATTCTGAACTGGATAAAAAAGCTGTACCGTCCAATGATACGAAGCTCTTCTTAAAGTCCTAAAGTAAGTTTCCCTTATTCGAAATTCATTTCCAATCACTCATTCTGATGTATGAAATCATTTGGTCCTGCAAATATCTTTCTACGTACCTACGAAAACCAAAAAATTTACAACAAATAGTACAGAATGAACATTAGAAACATATTATGAAAGGAAAAACTGAAGAAACATAGATAAATTGAAAATAGTAATCACACAGTTGCACAGTTAATACTCTAAACTTAACTCTACAGTATTATAGAGTTTATTTATATATGTATGTATCTTGAATAAACTCTCTTATTATTATTATTATCGAAATGAATACAATCTTCAATTTATAGGCTCACAGAACCTTCTTCAGGCGGATTGGGATGATTATTCGAGATGTTGTCAATGAGGGAAGAGACAGACCGGTTTCGGCCTCATTAGACCTCGATGATTACTATTTTCAATTTATCTATGTTTTAAATTTGTTAGGTTAGCCTCCTTAAAGGCGAAGAATTTTTTGTTTGTCATATTTTCTTTATCTTAGAAAAACTGAAGATTCACAAAAAATTTACATAGAATGTTCGGATTGATTTTCTTTATTTTGCATACAAATTCGCGTCTTTTTCTGTAAGTTCCTACCGAGCTTCAAGTGAAGGGTTGATTCTGCTTCAACATATTACATTCCTCGAAAATTATTTCAACTAGGTGTTTTCTACTCCTAATTTCAATCCTATAAACTTTTGTTTCCAGATGTTCCCACACAAGATAATCTGAAGGGTTCAAATCAGGCGATCTTCAAAATGACTTCCGATTCACACCTAGTAACTCCTCTTCAACCGTGTCAACCCAGTAACAAGCTGAATCACCCGAGGGATAGAATTGTACAGCCTTGGGGCAATGTAGGAGAATGAGAGCTGTCCAACACACTTTTGTACTCTTGGCAGGGTGAACATCTCTTTCAAGTTTCATAAGTTGAATTTTTCGCTACAGTGGTACTTCATGGTGATATTGAAGTAGTCAAGTTATAAAAGCTCTTTGTACTTCATTCCTGTGATCCATATCAGTTGTTAAGTTAGGTGAAATTAATCATTCGATCAATACCCTGAGATGTAAGTAGTGTGACAAATGTAGCTTATGCTTAATCTAATTAATCCATCAGTAATATCAATTGACTTGGATCAAGTCCATGTTTATATCAACAATGCCAGATGTAAGCACCTAAACATTACATATCTCATTTAGGTAATATGACATTCTTGGTAGATATAGAGAACTGAAGTTTTCTAGCCTTATTATACTTTTATGCACAAATAAAAAAACACAGCTGGTTCTCGAATATATTCATCTTCTAACATTTCCTGAAAAAAAAATTAAATTCCTTTTGTACCTAATAGTTTGTTTTGTATAATTCTTAGAATACCTACCTACTCTGATTATTGAAAATACATTGTGTTTGACGTAAACTTGAAGAACTCCCAATGCATTCCATCATTCAATCATTTTCATATTATCATAAGTTTCCTCGCATTCGTCATTATAATCATATTTAATTCATATCAAAGATGAATTACAGAAATTCAAATTTCAAACTGAAAAAATAAGGTTATGTGCTAAGATATAAACATACATAGAATCGCATAAGCAATTCATTTACATCTGTTATCGCCGGGCGAAACTAGAAATATAAAAACTATATGATTATCAACTTGGGGTAGTCATCTGTAAATTCTCAAAGTGGTAAATAAAGATGATAATTGCGCTGGGACCAGTCGGCCAATCACGGTAGAGAGGCGTGGTCTTTCGGAGGAATGACTCTTCGGTCGAATGGATTTTCGGACGAATGACCCTTCTAATGACTGACTTTTCGAACGACCGATACCTACTCATTATCTGTAGGCTGTTACAGGTGGAGTGAAAAGCAATGTGGTATTTGTTATTAAATCTGTTTTTTTCTCTCGTTCAAACACATAAGGTGACAATAATTGAAGAAATGAGAACAATATCAGCTTATCAGTCATGCCGAGAAGACGTTTGCCTCTTGTGCAACTGGACCAAATCATACGGTGGATACAGAAAGGTTTGTCCCAGCGAGAAGTTTCCCGGCGGTTGAATGTTTCTCAAAGTGTCGTGAGTCGGGCTTGGAATAGGTTCATCCAAAACGACTGAGTAGCTTATGTTCATGGGGGAGGTCGGCAGCGCAGTACAACAGCTGCCCAAGATCGTCTTTTGATCCTCAATGCTAGGAGAAATCCCACTTACCCGGCGTCGCGGCTCAATAGATCACTGAGAGTTGCAACAGGAGTTCTAATTTCGAACCAGACTGTAAGACGACGACTACATGTTCGTGGTTTGAGAGCACGTAGGAGGGTACAACACCCCCGTTTGAATAGGGAACACCGGGTTCATCGACGGCAATGGGCTGAGGAGCACCGCAATTAGACACTTGAAGATTGAAGCCGATGTTTATTTACGGAACTTTTCGTTGTAATATCAGAATATTCTAATTAGCCTAATCAAATGCTTAGAGGGAGGTTTTTATTTGTGTGAAAATACCCCTTCAATAAAAATTACCCTTTCTCTAAATGAATACACCAATAGAATCTTAGAAATATAATGACGAGATGGTCAGGTGAAGAAAATGGTGACTTTATTTTTGGAAGAGAAGAAGTGGGGTAATTTCAATATTCCTTCTTTACTATAAAAATTGGACAGGTACCTTTCGACTGTTTGTAAGAGAGTTCATAATATTTGAATCTTCAACGTGTGAACATTTAGTCATCAAGAAAGTTCTAACATGGGGTGCTTATACAAGAAAGAGGAAATGGAAGAAGAATTTGATATAGAAATTGAGGAGAGGTAAGGATAATTATCTGAAGTGCTTTTGAAATCTCGATATTAATTCAAAAGTTTGAGTTTTTTCGAAGGTTTAGAAATTGGACGTTTACCCTGCACCCTTTGTGAGCAAACTATTTTTTACTCAATTAAGATCATTATGGTGTGTGGACATGTGTTTCACCCAAATTGTTCAGATCAATGGTTGCAAACAGAAAATTCGTGTGTTTCAATATGTGGAGTTCCCCTCCACAACCAACAAATATTATCAGTTGCAAAGCCACAGCCAGTAGATTTTGGAGATGGTGAGCAAATATTTGTTGTATACATATTAATAATTCATTATATCTCGAAAAAAAATTAATATTTGCAATATGTCCTGTTTCGATACTTTTCATCCTGTTTCAATCTTTTTATTATCTATCATTTGAATTTATAATTATAAATATAACAGCAGACGGCTTCTATTCAGAAAATAATAATACCCGATTTTATTCAGGAATTCTTACTTGGAATTACGAATATTTCATAATATATCATTTGCGATGATTTTATACCTGAAGAATTATACCTAAATACACGAATTATCTGTTTTAAATTGAAATATTGTACTTTTGTATTTCACTTTCTGTCTTTAAAAACTTATCAGGTAGAATGATAAGGTCCATAAAATGACATTATATTCACAATATATAAATTTTAAAGTTCTTTCCAAGTAGAAAGCAATAAGGCAATTGCATACTTGTGTATTCAAATTCTACCTGTGATAATTTCTCACCTCTTTCGATAGTTTCTAGAAGTTGTTTAATTAACGTAGAAAATTAATGATGTAATTAATAGTTATTTAATAAACTAGGTTATTAAAGACAACGATTAATGGTCAAGATATTTTAATGCGTGAGCGGAGCGAGCGCGTTAATAGTTCGAGACCATTAGTCGCTCGATTAATAACCGAGTTTATTACAAGATTTTTCCGCCGATCTCAACATGCATAATGTATAAATACTTGATTGAACTACATTCTCAATTCGCACAAGACATACATTTAACGTAAAGGAATTTCTATGTTTCTATGTTCCAGTAGAGTTTTGACATTTCTCGTAGTGCTTCTGAATACTTTGTGAACGGTTGCCATGAGGATTGCACATTAAAATGGCTAAAAAAAGTGAGCATTAAAATGGGTCATTAATGATCAATTTTGTACACATTAAAAACACCTTTTATTTCGAGGTTGGCGGAAAAAGTTCTTACCTGGACAATTTTATTTTCTCAGACTTCAGTTATTCGAATCAAAGATTTGATTTCAATTCTTCAACGCCACTTGTGTTTATTCTACTTCAATATATTTACGGCTCAATTATAACAAAGCACATCAATTGGATTCAATCTATTACCTTCGTGTATATTATGAGTTGAGGTGTAAGAAAATTGATTTGCAAATTCATAATTATATATTTCATTAAAAGAGTATGACTCGAATATTTTTTGCTCTGTCGGAACTAATATGTTTACATGTGCTATTATTTTGAGAATTATGTTCATTTGCATTTTTTGTAATCTGTAACACATATGTTTTCATGTGCTATTATTTTGAGAATTATGTTCATTTGCATTTTGTGTAATCTGTAACACTCTTTAAATCATAGCAGTATTCTTCATACGTTTTATGGATCTAGAAATGAACAAAAGAACTTCACATATGGAAGGTATTTATTTCAAGTTTAAATTCATTTGAATATTTGCACGAAATATCATAGTCAGATCTTCATTGAAATACTCACAAAAATCAAATTTACAAAAAAAGGTATACCTAATACTATTAAATTTATATAATATAAATTTATACAAATTTCCACACGAAATTGTAAAATCAGGATATCGAAATCCTAACAAAAATGGAAATTTCGAAAATAAGGCTATCACGATTCCTACTGTTCAGTAGTTGGTGATAGGGAAAAGGAAAGCCCCTCAGTCGGAGAATTGGGGTGGGTTATAGTTGTAAGTAAAATATTCTATTATTTTTAGGGCGCCACGTAGTTTAATAGTTAAAATTTTCCTTTTCTAAAGTGATAATCTGATTTCAACTACGAGAGATCAAATCTAAATGAACAGATAACAATCTCCGGTAAATGGCAAAAAAAAGATACAATAGATAAGTTTTTGTCAATGTCTCTATTCAAATTGAAAGAAATACCTCAATAAATCCTCGTGTACCCGTGTATAACGTTATACCTAGTTTACATAGATCTCATACAAATCAACAATTATAGAAATATTCAGTTAAAGAAAAAAAAATATCTATCTGACCTCAGTTTTGGCAGTATGAAACGTTGTGTATGGAATTTCAAATTTTCTCACTAAACTGTCCTCTGGATGATCGGAATGACAGCTTTGGGACGTTCTCTAATTTTGACACAGGTAACTGGAAATTTAGGTATCCATTGGGGTCCAATTTCCCGGGGTAGCAATAACAGCACGCCGACGTATTTTCGTCTAAATTCTTGGATGCTCAATACTAACGTACTAGTAGTAGATAGACGATATTGAAATTATGGTAAGAAGGTAGTACGGAAGGAAGGAAGAAAGGAGCCTTCTGCAAATAATATGCATTCATGTAAATCGACATTTTGTACAGAATATAACCCTACTTACGAGATGTTGGTCGGCTCTTTGTGGAGGTTTATTACAATTTTTATCCGACTTTCGTCGTAAGAAGTGCACTCTACAGATAAGACACTCAATAACGTAATAGAAAACACTTCTATATCAATAATTGTATTAACTTTTCGAGAATTATTCCGTGGAAAACGATAACTATATCTCCGAAAAGCAAAACCATAGGAAATGAATTATATTCAACATACGTCGACTCTTACCATATGCGCATCGAACAAAAATCTAACATACAAAAAAAAACATCGCGGATCGAAGTTTCCAGCATCACATGGGCGTAACAATGAAAGGGTTACGGGAATCATGATCACATTACAACTCGGCAAATAAAACCGTGATAATGCCCCCTCTACTTTCCGAGGAAGTGAGCTTCCAGCTCGCTGACGATCAGAATAGTGTTTATTCGATATCACATGAGGAAATTTCACTGAAATATTCGGGAATAAAGATCAACTGAAATATTCGGGAATAAAGATCAACTGAAATATTCGGGAATAAAGATCAACTGAAATATTCGGGAATAAAGATCAACTGAAATATTCGGGAATAAAGATCAAAGACAAAATCTCATTTATTCAGGGACAAAACAACACTTATAAAAAAATCTCATGAAACATTATTTTCAGAAACGTACTGTTTCATATCGCTAACATGCCATACTCCCTTGTTGTTAGAATGTTGATCAAATATTTCATAAGTCCATTTACCCTTTTTACTTCTAATTATAAACGGACCAATATATTTCGGAGCAAGTTTAGCACTGAAATGGTAGGCAGCATTGGAAAGAGATTTGTTCTTTAACATAACTTGATCTCCAACATCATAAGAAACAGAACGACGACGCAAATTATATGTGTGACGATATCGCTCCTGAGCCCGATGCAAGCGATTTTGGACATCAGCAAAAAGTTTACGAAAACCGGCATCTCTTACTCCAAGATCAGTATTCTCTGAAGAAAGCTGACTTTCAAAATTCTTCCCATTCAGGCAACATTCACGTCCAAAATTGACATAATAAGGGCTGTATCCAGTAACCTCACTTTTTGCAGTACGTAAAGCACAACCTAGTGCGGCGATATTATCAGCCCATTTTCTATGATTATCCTTCAGGTAACAACGAATCATAGTTTTAATCGTCTGATTCGACCGCTCTGTTGGATCTGCACAGGGATGGTATACAGGTGTATAAGATATTTTACAGCCATACTTAGCTACCATACGCACAAATTCTGCACCACGCATAGGAGTACCATTATCACATATTAAAGTCTGTGGAGCTCCATAAACTAAAAACACACTTTCTTCTACAAATTTCGTCAGAGATTTTGAAGTAGCTGTTCTAAGGGGGGAAAGTAAGACATATTTGCTAAAGTAATCAGTGACAACTATTAGATACTTGTAGCCACACGAAGATGATGGAAGTGGTCCCACAAAATCAAGGCTAATCATCTGCCACGGTTGGTTGATAGGAGGACGGGATCCCATTAGTCCAGCAGGGGCTTTATGCTCTGGTTTACAGGCACAACAGGTCGAACATCTATTCACATATCTCATAACATCTACCTTCATTTTTGGCCAGAAATATCGCGATTTCAATCTCCAATAAGTTTTAAAGGTTCCAAGATGTCCAGAGATGGGTTCATCATGACATTGGCGTATTAAATTAATTCTAAAATCCTTAGGCACCACTATTTTCCAATAGTCTGCCTCTGAAGACAATTCGGGAATTTTACAGGAGGTATACTTATAAAGCAATCCTTTTTCGACTCTCCAAGTCGCATACTTATCAGGAAATTTTTCAACTTCTTCAAGCATTTTTTTATACCACGAATCTTTACTTAACATAAAATCTTGAGAAATATCAGTATTCTCAACCGATCCTATCATCGGATCTACAGAACGAGAAAGCAAGTCCGGCACTACGTTATCTTTGCCCTTTCTATGGACAATTTCAAAATCAAATGCCATAAGTCGTAGACTCCATCGCGCCAATCGTCCTTGGGGATCCTTCAAGTTATTTAACCATAATAGAGAATGGTGATCCGTAATTACACGAAAAGACGTTCCTTCCAAATAATATCGAAGTTTCTCGACAGCCCAAATCACTGCTAGACATTCACGCTCTGTAGTAGAATAATTTCTCTCTTGACGTGTAAGAGATCTGGAAAGAAATGCTATTACATGTTCGCCATCATCAGAATCCTGCGACAGCACAGCTCCGATACCATAAGCTGATGCATCAGTCTGCACGATGAATTTCTTACTAAAGTCCGGACAACTCAAAACAGGGGCGGTAGACAAACATTCTTTCAGATACTGAAAAGATTTTTCACACTCTTCTGTCCAATTCCACGTAACATTTTTCTTAGTTAGATTTGATAATGGAGCTAAAATTGATGAGAAATTAGGTACAAAACGGCGGTACCATGAGGCTGTTCCAATGAAACGACGAATTTCAGTAATATTCTTGGGTGTAGGAATACCAAGTATAGCTTCAACCTTTTCTGGATCAGGTCTTACTCCTAAAACATCCACAACATATCCCAGATACTTTAATTGAGGCATGCAAAATTTACATTTCTCACGACCAACCACGAGACCTGCTGATATAAGTCGATCAAAAACGGCTTCTAGAATTCTCATGTGAGTTTCGAAGTCCTCTGATATAATGATAATATCATCTATATATTTGAAAACATAAGGTTCCAACTCGGGACCTAAAGCACGATCTATAGCTCGCTGAAATGTAGCTGTTGAGTTAGTCAAACCAAATGCCACTCGTTTAAATTGATACAATCCATGTCCGGGAATAGTGAAAGCTGTATATTCACGAGATTCTTTTGCCAAAGGTATTTGGAAAAATGCACTTTTTATGTCGAGGGAACTCAAATACTTAGCGTTTCTTAGACGATCAAGGATGGTAGAGATATAGGGGATAGGATAAGCATCCTTCTTTGTTACAGCGTTAAGCTGGCGGTAATCGACGCAGAATCGATAGGTTCCATTCTTTTTGGGTACCAGACATACCGGAGATGACCAAGAACTTCTGGAGGGTTCTATCACATCACTTTTTAACATTTCATCGAGGTGTTTGTCAATTATTCTTTGCTTTATAGGAGAAACGGGATACCAACGCTGTTTGATTGGTCTAGTACCAGGCAAAACTTCAATTTTATGTTCTTCTAGCTGCGTACAGCCTAATTCCAGTCCCATCTTCTTAAACTTTTCATCCAACAACTTGTCGAGTCTTCCAACTTGTTCTGGAGTTAAGTTATCTCTATCTTCAACAGAACCAATTTCCAAATTAGGAGGGTTTCTGGCAAAGTGCCATATATCTTCATTCAGGTTTGGGACTATTTCCATTTTCAACCAAAAATCGATTCCCAATATCAAGGTATGAGAAAGATTTGGTACAACAAGTATGTCGATCCACTTCATTTTACCCTTTAGGCACATCGGTGTCTTAATGTATCCAATACTCAAACACTTTTCTCCGTTTGCCACAGTACAGTTAATTTCATTGGGTATCAACTTTAAACCAAGACGAAGTAATTGATCATAGCCTACATTACCGACTATGGTTCGACTAGCTCCGGTGTCCAACAATCCAACCATGGGAAATCCCAGTATAGATACCTCAAGGTAGGGGCGTTTATCATCGGTGGCGTGGGAGATTATGAAGTCCAAAAGGACAATATTTTTATTGAAGGATGCCGATTCAACATGAGGTGGAGAAGCTGGCCGGCATTTCAGTTTCTCCTCTGACCGTTTCCCGCAGAGCAATTCGGGCACTGGCGAACAGTTACGTCCATTTTTCCACAACGAAAACATATTATTTTCTTTGGTTGTTGGCAATTTTGACGGGTGTGGCCTATTCCACGGCAATTCCAGCACATTACATTTCCTGTGGATGGAGAAGATGAAGCAGTGGCAGAGATATTCTCACTTGGTAATGCCGATACAAATGCAAAGTCTGGATCGACGACTGCATGCTTTTTCCTGGTAGGAGGAGCATAACTATCAGCTCTATACTTTTTTTGTTCCAAAACTAGACATGTATCTTCTAATTCTTGTAAGGTATTAACGCTTGGAAGTTGTGTTGAGTAAAATGGTGCAAGATTGCGAACTATAATACTGACTTTTATACTCTCATCTACATTTCCATATCGACGAAACATCGAATTCATACATGTTAGGTAATCAATTATTGATTCAGATGGATCTTGAGTGCGATTCAATATATCCTTAAACAATCTAGGACGGTAATCAGGTGGTTCGTAGTGCTTTTTCAGCAGTTCAGCAAGTCCTTTCCAATCACTGAAGCGATCTCGATTTGCTCGGTACCACAATAAAGCCATTCCAGAAAATAAGTCTGTAGCAGCAGAGAAAATATGGGCGTCGGAAGTATTCCTAGCGATACGCAATTCTTCAACACGTTCCAAGAAACTGTGGACTGACATTCCAGCAGAATCACCGGAAAATGTAACATTCCATTTTTGTAGATTCGGTTTTGTAGGAAGTTGTAACGCAGTTCTAGTACTCGATCTCGCTAAAGCTGGTTCTGACGCTGCATTTTCTCCATCAGAGTCACTAGACAGGTCTTCTTGAGCCTGATCATCAAGCATAAGGCTGGCAAAATCCTCAGTAATCGGCATATCCACGATACTTTCCAAAAATGTAGCAATATCGGTCCGCAAAATTTCGACTTTGGGTCGATTCTTCTCATCCGATAGAGACAATCGATCACATCGTGACAACAGATGCTTCAATCTAGTAAACACAAAAGTTCCATCAGAGTTAGGTTGTTCCATAATAGTTTTCAACTCAGCTAATTTGCTTGAAATCACATTGAATTCCTCCGAAAAATCCAATGTGAGCTCCGGGTACTCCACTGATCTATTAAATTTTTCCAACTTCAACAGAGGTCTAAGTAACGAACGTAAATCTTGAACAGTCTGGCACTGAGTTGTCTTGAACCCACGAATACGCAATTCATATATCAGCTCATCCTTTTTTAACCGATTAATTTCATATCGATAAGGTGCCATGATATATATAGTTTATCTCACCCTCAATTGATAACGAAAATCAATTAAAATCAAACGCAATATATAAAGTTACAATATACAGGGTGACTGGTGACGTAAGGGACAACGGCTAACTGGAGATAGAGGACCTCAAACTGAATGAGGATTGGGGGTTTAAATGTCCCATAAGGCTATTAGTTTCAGAGATACAGGGTGTTTTTTGCAAAAGTGCTAAAACTATAAACTCCCATATCTTCGTCAATATGGCAAATTTTTCGCTGATATTTGGCAAGCTTGTTACTATACATATTCTACATCAGATCGAGAAGAAAAATTCCCAAAAATTGCAGGTCCGTATTCAAAAATTTCAATTTCCGTGTCAGGTTAGAAATATCACTCGGTATATGAGATTAAAAAAAATTGAATTGGAAAATTGGAATCTTCAAGAAACACTGAGTAAAAATCTGTTTTTAGTTTGAATGGCACAAATTTTTTATAGTTTTTATGATATGTTGAAAGTCGAATATTACAATTTATTCATATTAAATTCAAGAAACATACTATTCCTGATGGAAAAAAACACTGAATTTGAGATGCTTAAATAATCCTGACGCATTTTGAATATTCCTTCACATCTTCAACTCCTTTTTTATTAATTTTTTTATCAATATTATAAGAAAAATTGAAAAAAAAATAGAAATACAAAGAGAGGATCAGTAGCACATATGATTCATAAAAAAATCAAATAAACAAATGCTCGATATGCGAGAGCCATTTCCCTCACACACTTATTGACTCTTTTGAACAATTGAAGTACTTTTCATATCCACAAGATGAACAATTATACTCTTGATAGAACAGAAACACTGGATTTCAGCTCGAGAAAAGTTTGACTTTCTTCTCAGAACCTCTGAACAATAATCCATCTGGTACTTATGTTTTCAACAAAATTTATTCTTCAATGAAATAATGTATGAATTTTGCGGACTTATTTTCCTCTGATATGTACTTAGGTGTAGCAACTTCATCTTCTTTTGAGAAGCATATGAATATCTTTAATGCAAACAGAATATTAGGGAAACAAGTGATTTTTTAGAATAAGAGGTTTATTATTCATTATAAATAAAATACATCCTACTACACAGAGTAGGCTTATTTCAAAAAATGACGTTTATATTCATACATTCATTGATTGTGAATTATTGGGAATTGTGTCGTTTGTTTATCTACTGAAAAATGCCTTCAGTATTCACGAATGAAGAATATGTAGATGATACTTGTTTTTGGATTGCGCAAAATGAACGGATATAATATTTGGTCTCAGAATAATCCTCATCTCAAAATAGAAAGAAATCATTAGAGTTCAAGAGAGCCAATAAATGCGTTGAAGCAAATTGCTCTCATTTCGAGCATTTGCTTAGGTGTTTTTTTCATGAATCATTGCATTATTTAATTGAAGAATAAATTTTGTTGAAAAAATTATTATCAGATGGATTATTGTTCAGGCGTTCTGAGAAGAAAGTCAAACTTTTCTCGAGCTGAAATCTAGTGTTACTGTAAGTAACAAGAGTAATTTTTTATCTTGTGGATATGAAAAGTACTTCAATTGTTCAAAAGAGCCAATAAGTGTGTGAGGGGAATGGATTTCGCATTTCGAGCATTTGTTTATTTGATTTTTTTATGAACCATATGTGCTTCTGTTAATTTTTTTGTGTTTGTATTGTTTTTTGAGTTTTTCTTATTATATTGATAGAAAATTTAATGAAAAAGTATTTCAAGATGTGAAAGAATATTCAAAATGAGTCAGGATTATTTAAGCATCTCAAATTCAGTGTTTTTTTCTTTCAGGAATAGTATGTTTCTTGAATTCAATATGAATAAATTGTAATATTCGACTTTCAACATATCATATAAACTATGAAAAATTTGTGCCAATCAAACTAAAAACAGATTTTTACACAGTTTTTTTTGCAGATCCCAATTTTCCAATTTAATTTTTTTTATTTCATATACCGAGTGATATTTCTCACCTGACACGGAAATTGGAATTTTTGAATACGGACCTGCAATTTTTGGGAATTTTGTCTTCTCGATCTGATGGAGAATATGTATATTAACAAGCTTGCCAAATATCAGCGAAAAATTTGCCATATCGACGAAGATATGGGAGTTTATAGTTTTAGCACTTTTGCAAAAAACACCCTGTATCTCTGAAACTAATAGCCTTATGGGACATTTAAACCCCCAATCCTCATTCAGTTTGAGGTCCTCTATCTCCAGTTAGCCGTTGTCCCTTACGTCACCAGTCACCCTGTATATATAAAAAATACACAGTCCCTTTAAGGTTATCTCGAAAATAATCAATAGAAACAAACTCAATAATAAAAAAACCAGAAAACAAATCTATATTTATAGAGATATAAATTGTACGCCAATGTGCTGCCAGAAACAATCGATATCGACAATGATACTATCAGAAATAAATATGCCAACGCACCAGAAATGTAAAAAAAAGAAATGACAATGTTAGATTAAACTGATTCCGAACCATAAAAGTGACTGAAACGAAATATAACCGACAAACTATTATACAATTTGTAAACTACTTATGTGAAAAAAACAAATTTTGGGCAAAACTACTTGTCTACTGGCCTGATGGGCCCCACGTTGGGCGCCAATTTATCACGATTCCTACTGTTCAGTAGTTGGTGATAGGGAAAAGGAAAGCCCCTCAGTCGGAGAATTGGGGTGGGTTATAGTTGTAAGTAAAATATTCTATTATTTTTAGGGCGCCACGTAGTTTAATAGTTAAAATTTTCCTTTTCTAAAGTGATAATCTGATTTCAACTACGAGAGATCAAATCTAAATGAACAGATAACAATCTCCGGTAAATGGCAAAAAAAAGATACAATAGATAAGTTTTTGTCAATGTCTCTATTCAAATTGAAAGAAATACCTCAATAAATCCTCGTGTACCCGTGTATAACGTTATACCCAGTTTACATAGATCTCATACAAATCAACAATTATAGAAATATTCAGTTAAAGAAAAAAAAATATCTATCTGACCTCAGTTTTGGCAGTATGAAACGTTGTGTATGGAATTCCAAATTTTCTCACTAAACTGTCCTCTGGATGATCGGAATGACAGCTTTGGGACGTTCTCTAATTTTGACACAGGTTACTGGAAATTTAGGTATCCATTGGGGTCCAATTTCCCGGGGTAGCAATAACAGCACGCCGACGTATTTTCGTCTAAATTCTTGGATGCTCAATACTAACGTACTAGTAGTAGATAGACGATATTGAAATTATGGTAAGAAGGTAGTACGGAAGGAAGGAAGAAAGGAGCCTTCTGCAAATAATATGCATTCATGTAAATCGACATTTTGTACAGAATATAACCCTACTTACGAGATGTTGGTCGGCTCTTTGTGGAGGTTTATTACAATTTTTATCCGACTTTCGTCGTAAGAAGTGCACTCTACAGATAAGATACTCAATAACGTAATAGAAAACACTTCTATATCAATAATTGTATTAACTTTTCGAGAATTATTCCGTGGAAAACGATAACTATATCTCCGAAAAGCAAAACCATAGGAAATGAATTATATTCAACATACGTCGACTCTTACCATATGCGCATCGAACAAAAATCTAACATACAAAAAAAAACATCGCGGATCGAAGTTTCCAGCATCACATGGGCGTAACAATGAAAGGGTTACGGGAATCATGATCACATTACAACTCGGCAAATAAAACCGTGACAAGGCTATAATACAATTAAATTAATTCCTTGAACTGAATGTTCGAATTGAAAGAATATCCTACCAAATTTTACCATACATATGGTAGGTATTTGAGTTCATACAAATTTATACAAGTATTTACACAAAATGTTTTAATGAAAAACATTGAAATACTTAACAAGAATTCAATTTTCAAAAACAAGGATATAATACAATTGAATTCACTCACAAAAATGCATGTTCGTAATTAAGAAGAATGCTACAAAATTGAAATATACATTTGTACAGGTTTTTCACATGTTTCGAGTTGATAATATTTAATGATTTCTTTTCAATATCTTACATATTATGGAAGATTTTTGAAAAAAATCTGAATTTCTCGTCTAAATAGTAATTGCAAAAATGACTACAAACAATGGGCACATTTATCAAAATAATGTGCTGATTAAGTGCATTTGTACACTTCCAATAAAGAACATATCTGATTCGAATTAAAATATCAACAAAAGACTCACGTTCGCGAGACGAGAACTAGAAAGATATGTTTAAGTTAAAAAAATCATAGTAATTGAAGGACCGTTTCTTACGACAACCACCATAATATGTATTCACAGCATTCCTCTTAATCGTATCAACCTTTATCGGCAGTGAGCTTAACAACTTCTTCAGGCTGTTGGTGAGGTTGACCAACTTCTTCCGTCTGTTGCTGAAGTTCACCAGTCTGTTGCTCCCCAGTCTCAATAACTGCAGTTATTTGTTCCCAGTTAAAAGGAACTGCACAAATTGCACAACATAAAATTCCACTTCGTAACCACTGATCTAAACAATCTGTATGGTACACATGCCCACAAACCGTAATGCCCTTGATTGATTGGAAAATAGCTCGAAGACACAGGTTGCAGTGAAAATATCCATTTTCAAGCCTTTCAAGAAAACTATAATAATGCAATTAGTATGGTTATTTCAAAAGCAAATCGAATAGTCACCTTTACCTATCGCTAAACTGTAGCACCGTTTCTTCTTCCGTTTCTGCTTCCATTTCTTCTTCCATTTCTTGTTCCATTTCCCCATTCTTGTATAAATATCCCATGTTGGAACTTTCCCGACGTCACCAAATGTTCACGATGTACACACTTTGAAAAATTGAATTCAAATGAAACCCTTCAGAAATGGTCAACAGGTACCTTTTTTAACTTTTCGTTGTAATATCAGAATATTCTAATTAGCATTATCAGATGCTGAGAGGGGGGTTTTTATTTGTGTGAAAATACCCCTTCAAAAAAAATGACCATTTCTATAAATTGATACACCAATAGAATCCAAGAAATGTAATGAAGAGGGGGTCAGGTAAAGAAAATGGTGACTTTATTTTTGGAAGAGAAGAAGTGGGGTAATTTCAATATTCCTTCTTTACTATAAAAATTGGACAGGTACCTTTTGACCGTTTGTAAGAGAGTTCATAATATTTGAATCTTCAAAGTGTGAACATTGTGTCATCAAGAAAGTTCTAACATGGGGTACTGATACAAGAAAGAGAAAATGGAAGAAGAATTTGATATAGAAATTGAGGAAAGGTAAGGATTATTATTTGAATTGCTTTTGAAATATCGATATTAATTCCAAAGATTTAGTTTTTTCGATGGTTTGGAAATTGGACGTTTACACTGCACCCTTTGTGAGCAACCTATTTTTCACTCAATTAAGATCATTATGGTGTGTGGACATGTGTTCCACCAATTTTTTTTAGATCAATGGCTGAAAACAGAAAATTCTTGTGTTCGAAGATGTGGACTTCTCCTTCACAACCAACAAGGTCATTGTGTGCTCGTTGTACCTACAATATACTATCATTTTTATTGTTTCGATACTAACTACTGATAACAATCATATCATAATTTTCTTCACTGAAATTTCCCTCAATATTCTAATTATTCGGAATAACCATTCAATACTTTTAATTCACAGTCCAGTTGTGGTATGTATTTATTCGTCATTTTCATCACAGAACCCTTTTTTAGGATAGGTCACTTATTAAAACCTCAAAAGCTGATGAGTACATTCTTACAAGATTTCCAAACCCATGTTCAAAAAAATATTGTTGTTTCTGATAAGATATTCAGAGCATTTCATGTGAGTCTTAGAGATAATTCATATATTTTCAACAAAAGAAGGTACTTCACTACGGAATCATATTTTATATTCAATACATGTCAACTAAAAACCCATTGGAAATGCTCATTTCAAGAGAAATATTTGAATAATTATTCAACTGTAAAATTTCTACCTGGTATAAAAGAAAATAGTTTCTAGTATTATTGAATTGAATTTTTAATCTACTGAACGTACTTCTTCGAAAACTTATTATGTAGGATATAGGTGCAATATCTCAAATTATGGTATGATTGCTGTCATTCGATATAAAACTTCAGGTAGCTGGGCTCGCCATTATTCAGAAATATTTAAAACTATTTCATTATAAATAATTGTCATTGATTTTATACTCGAAGAAACATACATGATGTAGTTGTGTATCTTCGAATGATGGTTATTTTTTTGGATTTTCTCTATGTATTTAAAAGGTCAAACGAAATTCGATTTTATTCACATAACATATTACAAAGTAATTTCCAAGTGAAAACTCATAAAGCATAAATCCTATCTGTAATTTTTACTTGCCTCCATCAATTACTTCTAATAGTATTACACTAGATGATGAAATATTCTTCAGGAGGAATTAGAAACTTGAGATTTGAGAGTGTAATGAAGTTCAATTTCATAACCGAGAAATTAATCTTCATTTTAAAATAATTTTCCCGAGTTTTCATTGTAAATTCCTGAATTTTTATTTCGTTTCAGAATTAATTCACAACAATGAAAAAAAATCGAATATTCTGCGATTTATTTTGTTTTTCATGCAAAAACATGGTAGAACTGTCCACAAGAACAACGCCGATCGCAGATAACGCCGTTTTTTGCATATACGTACGATAAGCCAGATTTGAAGATGTTTTACCGAGGTACTCTCCTGAAATTTTTAACGTTTGTGCGCCCACCTTTTCCACCCCCTCAGGAAGATTATAAAAGGCGGGGTTCCCTCCATCTGTACTGAGTTCTGCTTTAGACGTATGCTTTCAAAGTTTCAACAAATTTTCTAAGCGACCGCGCTGCAAAATTTTCTGATTTTTGTTACCTTTTAGTGAGTGCTAGTGTAGTGGAATTGTAAGTACCGAGCCGATTTACTACAGTCCTATTGTAATCCTCGTTGAGTCTACCTAAAATAGCTGTTCCGTCGGATTCCGTAACATACCTTTCCTAGTTTGTCCAAGTGCCCGTAGTTAGTCTGTCCTTCATGGTGTGTATACCCATGGTCAGACCGGAGGCCCCAAGCGAACCACTGCTATAGTACGTTTGTCTGTACAACTGGTGCCCGTAGTTAGTCTGTCCTTCATGTTGTGTATACCCATGGTCAGACCGGAGAGCTGATGCAAACCAATGCTATAGTACGTTCGACCGAATAACAATCCTGCTCTGTCCCGCTCCTTAGTGCCTGTAGTTAGTCTGTCCTTCATGGCGTGTATACCCATGGTCAGAATGGAGGGCCCAAACGAACCAATGCTGTAGCACGTTCGACATATCCCGTTCAACCCCCTCTAATTTAACCTCGCTAAACCTAACCTGTTTAGACGTGAAACAAGCAAAGTGGTAGACAAAGTGGTGAATTCTGGGACTGAAAGAATATCGGACAAAGATAACTGTTGTGCACTCTTATACTGACCCCTTTTATCCCCGTTTTACTTGGTATTATCATAAAGTTGAATTCACCGTTTAACTTTAACCCACCTTCTATTCTGGCTGGCTCGTACCGGGGAAAGATTTGTTTCTTATGTAAGTGCTCGCGGTAAGACAAAACTAACCAATCTTATATTTTGTATTCATTTCATATAGCGCTTTATATCACTGCATGTTTGTATCACTATTTTCGCTATTTGAATAAATTGTGTGAATTGCTCTATTTCTGATTTTCTCTGTTATCGCTAACATCTTAGATAACAAAGAACTCTGTCTCTGACTAGCAGCTACCCTGGTAGGTTTGCTATTTTCCCTTATAAGAAAAAAAGAATAGCTGGCGCTCGAGGTAAGTTTCGCCGAGAAAACCACGTTACAAGAGGACCAAATCTGTTGGTTATCAAAGAAATATTTTCCTTATGTTTCCCAATATTTATAACATTACTCTAACGGTCGATTTGGAATGCCGCATTCATGTGTGAATTGATGGTGATTCTGTGGAGATCGTATAATCACACGAAAAAATGATTCATGATCAGATCAATTTTGCCATTATTTAATTCATTTATTTCATCGAATTGAGTTCTGGTACTTGAGAATGGAATTATGAGTAAGTAGAATTCCATCAAATTTTCGTAAAAATCGTATATAACTATAAGTTAAAAAATGTTTTTGAGCGCTCGTTCCCCTTAAACGAGGGCTATATCGTTTTGCCCAAATTTTCGAATTTTGAGCCAAAAATGGTTTCAAACGATAGGGTTTCACTCTCTGATGACTAATTCTTCGTCAAACTCAATTCTGTCTGTGGGGCCGTCCGTTCCGCCGTTAGCACACTAACTTTCGAAAGGATTGTCCTAGAGACTTGAAATTTTCAGGATGAGTTCGGTTCCCAAATGGCTCGGTTGGGTTCGTTAGCCAGCCAAATCGTACTAAGTGTTCATAAAATCTGACCATTCAGAATTTTTGTTCCCCAATATCTCAGACAAAACGAAACCCATCGTAATAAAATGTTGCTACCATATGCTAGATGCTCATAGTGAGCCTCAAGCTAAAATTTTGGACATAGTGTGAACAGAATCATAAAAAATTCATACATTACTGACTACACTCATAAGAGGCTTGCCCAAAAATGACGTTTAACAACCTGTATCTCGCTTATACTTCGAAAACGGGATATATTGTATAAGGCAAAATTGATCCTTCCGATGTCCTATATAGAAATATTGCTTAAAGGACTTATTGTGTTCATTAACTTTCGGTTTTTTTTTAGTTAAAGTGTGCGTACTCGACTACTAGCGTCGAATTTTGTTTTATTTATAATTATCTGTAATTCGAATCATATCGAAATTATTTCTCGATCCAATCCTTATTGTAATAATTATAAAAATAACAAGGATAAAAAAGAGAAAACTCAAACCAACACCGAACAAATGTCCCTAACAGTCATTCACACAACAAGAGCTTTCGGACATTCTCAAAGAAATGCACAACTGAAAATCACCTGGACCAGATGGACTTCACAGTTTTTGGCTGAAAAAATTCAACTGTTTGCATAGTAGTTTAACTAAGGCAGTGAATGAAATTCTAAGCGGTCTAGAGAGTACGCCCTCCTTCCTGTCAGAGGGTATAACTTATCTTCTGCCGAAAAATCACCAAAGTACAGACGATCCAGCAACGTATAGGCCAGTGACTTGCCTGCTAAATATGTACAAGCTCATAACATCTTGCATTACGCGTCGAATATACTCCCATTGCGAACGAAATAATATAATTTCATCGGAACAGAAAGAATGCTCCAGAGGTGCAATGGGATCCAAAGAACAATTGATCATCGACTCCATAATATGCAACCAAGCCCATAAGAAGAGGAGGAATTTGTTCACGGCTTATCTCGACTACAAGAAAGCTTTCGACTCCAAGCCGCATGAATGGCTCATAAACATTTTAGAGATCTACAAAGTAGATCCGAGAATAGTGAGCTTTCTCAAAACAGCTATGTCAACTTGGCGCACTAACATCGAAATCAGCGGAACAAGCATAAGAACTGGCACTGTGTCCATCAAGAGAGGAATTTTTCAAGGAGACTCTCTGAGTTCATTGTGGTTCTGCATGGCAATGAACCCATTATCAACTATTTTAAAATCCTACGGAAAGGGATTCAACCTGAAATGCAACACTCGCAACATGATTTTATACGTTGATGACTTGAAACTGATTGCAGCAAACAGAGATCAGCTAGAGTGCCTACTACGCCTTGTGAAGAAGTTTTCCAAAGATGTCCGCATGAACTTTGGACTAGACAAATGTCGTTCCCTAAATATAGCAGGAGGGAAAATCCAACAGACACCTCTCACCTTATCTAACGAAGAAGAAATTAAGGCAATGTTGGCAGGTGATCTATACAAATACCTAGGTATGAAGCAATGCCAAAGGATAGACCAACGGATGATGAAGGACGAACTAACATCAGAGTTTACCAGAAGAATGAGGAGCGTGCTGAAAACGAAACTGAATAGCAGAAATCTCACGAAAGCTATTAACACCTACGCTTGCTCAGTTCTCACGTACTCTGTCGGAATCGTGAAGTGGAGTAATACAGATCTCGATCGTCTCCAATGGAAAATGAGAAAACTGTGTACAAAAGACAACAAACATTATCCTAAATGCTGTGTGGAAAAAACAACGATTCCAAGAACTCAAGGCGGGCAAGGCTTTGTGGACATAAAGAAAATGGCGGCTGATTCAACACTACTGCTGAGCGAACAATCTCATGAAAACACCACACAGACGGATAGTGATAAAATTCAAAGATGGAGAGAAAATCCCCCACATGGAAAACATGCGTCGAACTACTGGATGACTTCTGGAAGATTGTTTCGTGAAACAGAAGGTTTTCTCTTCGCTATTCAAGATCAAGTAGTGCAAACTAGAAACTATCAGAAATATATCATGAAGGATAGGAGCCTCACCAACGATAGATGCCGCTACGGAAGCCAAACATCAGAAACAATCCAACATATTACAGGAGGCTGCCAAATGTTTGCTGGAAATGAATATAAGAGTCGACATGATGCAGTTTGTAAAATACTTCATCAGGAACTCGCCATCCAACTGAAGATGCTGCAATCCGAACCAATTCCATATTATAAGTATCAGTCTGAAGTAATACTGGAGAACCACCATTACAGGCTAAACTGGGATCGCATAGTACTCACAAATTTAACAGTTGCTAATAACAAGCCAGACATAATTCTAGTGAAGAAAAAAAGAGAAGAAAGCAATACCTATTGACGTAGCCATCCCAAATAACAACACTTTACGTCAAAAATATGCTGAAAAAATATCGAAATATCGAGAGCTTGAACTTCAGATCAAAAGGCAGTGGGGAATGTCTAGTACCAGAATCATTCCAATTCTCATATCAACCACAGGAATTATTCCCAAGAGTCTCAAGACCAACCTCAAGGAGCTAGATTTGAATGAAAATCTTTACAAAGGGATGCAGAAAGCAGTACTCCTCGGTACTACTAGAACGGTAAGGAAGTTTGTAGGTCACGATGGACACCAGAAACAACCATGGAGGAAAGCATTGCAAGACCGACTACCAGGACCAAGCAACGAAGGACGAACAACCCAGGGCCTAGATGAAGAACACCGAAGACCTCAGAGCTCAATCCCCCTGATACTTGCTATCCGGGATGAGTGAATGTTCCCCTTAGTAAGGAGTGTGATAGCCGATCGCTAGGGGGTGTGAGAAATCACACCATTTCTACGCTAATAGGCTCAAGTCGATAAAAATAATAATGTTTTTCCAGTTTATGATGAAACAACCAGTATATACTTACGTTGCAATAGTATGCTTTTCAAATGAAATTCAGTTGAGAGTCCTAGTTGCGAATGCGGAGAAGCAGAGGAGACAATTGAACACCTGATAAATAATTGTTCCATATTTTTATATTATAAATTTCAGGATGGCTTGAGAGCTATACATGAAATTACCGAGTCGTTTTTGAATTGGGTTGTTAATTTTAAATCGATTTAATAGAGTTTTAATCATTTAATTTTTCTGTTTCTTTTTTCTGCTTTAATTTTTTCGTTTCAGATTCAGAATTCCGAAGGCATCCTGGAGAGGGGTTATCGTTCATTTGGACTAAATAAAGAAGAAAACCTTCAATATTCTAATAGTTTTTAAGTGTTATTTTTGTTGAAACGGCGAGACAGGGTTTTTTCTACTGGGGTTTTTCCCTGAGCTCTGGTATCATACGAAAAAATAGTATGGTGTCCCGTTTTGCACCAACCTCAGTTAGGGATTTTTATTTTTGTTTTATGTATTGTATTATGTTAGCTCTTGATTTCAAAAGAATATATATATATATATATTGATATGGTATCGTATAATTATTAATTTATTATTAATTTTGAATTTTTGGGCGCCAAATTACACGATTACCAATATACCTCGGCCAATTTTGAATTTATTATACTTTATTAAGACTTCTCAGGGTGGATTCTTTTTGAAATTAATTATTTAATTTAATGAATTTTGTTTTTTTAATAATAATAAAAATTTAAAACTGAAATGAATTTAATAATAAGAACTCTCAACAATCCTATGATTTCTAATCTATCTCTATGTCCTAACCTTATAAATAACTAACCTCTAACCTATTTCTTGCTTGCTTTACAATTCCAATCCTGTATTATTAATTTTGATTTCTTCTTGTTGACTTCAAATGTGATTGTTATAGGTATTCAATTATAGAAAATAATACAGCCTTTCCTTTGATCTGGTTTCTTGTTTCTTGAATACTTGTATACCTTTTTATAATCAGCCTTTTTATTGGATCTTGATTATTATTGTAGGTAAGTACGTTTATCTTGATTTTTTTTAATTCAATCAATTTTTCTTTCCAATTACTCAATACTTCAAAATTCTGTCGATTCTCTTCTCGTTCTTGTTTATAATAATCCCTAGTAACGTATAAATTTCTATCTTGTTTTTAAAATATTCATATCATCCCATTTTCCATGATTCACAGCATTCTTTCCATTTCGTCTGACTTGTTTAATCCAGGATTGTGATTTTTGATGAATCCTAACATTAACTAATAATTACAATTTCCTAACTTCTTATACAAATCAAAAATACATTTATCATTATGAAAATAACAAACTAACATATAATAAATTATACAATTAACTATTTCTCTATTATATTCTCAAACAAAATTCATTCATTTCATTTCACAATTCAAATCATTAACATATTAATGTTTAATTTTGTTTTCAGGCTTTCCGAAACTGATTACCACCCTTATTGAAAGCAAACGATATGTTCGATATAATTTCTTATGATACCTAACTATTTTATACGAAATTATTTGAATTTTTACTTTCTTCTGTATCTGCAATTTGGAAGAATAAACTGTTTATAAATTTGGATGATATTTGTTATATACAATATGGAGATTTATTTTACTTTGAAGAAAGATAATGTATGTTCTACTAGTATTTATGTTTTTTATTGAAATGTTGGAAAATACCATATCAAATATTAATCGAACCATATCAATATATACCTCATTCCGAAAATATTGTCAAATTCATTTCACAAATATTATATAACCTCATGAAATGTAAGAAATTGAACGCGGCAACATTGTCAACGCCGCTTGAACGAACGGAAGACCTCCGTAAGATGCGCAGGCGCAGGGAACTTGCGCTTTGCGTAGGAGAATTGCCGACAGAGATCAGTAACGTACAGATCAATCTATAATGTAGATCGCTTGTCATTATTATCAGAATAAATATTGTAAAGGTTCATTTCCACAGTCATTTCATTCCCTGACAAAGGGTGGTCCTTCAGCAGTGAAATCATATCAACATTTTGGTCCAATCGAACCGAATAAGTGCCAGTAATCGACAGTTCAGTGTTCATTTTCTCGTAAAGCAGTGTACAAACAACGAAAGTCTCGTATAGTTTGAGAAAGCTCTCTCACAACAGTTACAATCATTGGATTCTTCACGAAGCAACTCGAAATTAACATCAAGTCTACGGGAAGAAATGTCAAAACTTAGAAATGAAAACTCAAAACTCCTGAAATGTATGAATAGTTCTGAAACCAAAATACAAACAACAGTTGAGACAATCAAAGTCAACACTGATCATAAAAATAAAAATAAACGTACAGCAAGTACCTCGAGCGCCACAGAATCTGTCAAACCACAGCAAAAACAAACAACATCCGAACCTGAAAAACAAGAAGCTCAAATTATAGATCACTCTCAACTAAGCGTAAACCAATCACATACCACTACAGAAAATGAGTTTACGTTGGTAAGAAATAGAAAAGCCAGAAGAATTGACAGAAGTATCGTGGGAAATGGTAAACCCGAAGCAATGGAAATAAAAGGAGCCCCTAAGTATGAATTATTGTACAAGGAACGTCTTGATCTGACAAACTGTAGCATTCCTTATGTTTTTAAGTGTTCTGCCATAGAGATACACATTGACAATGTAAAGTATGTAATGATTTCTATATATCGTCCTAACACATATCCAAAATGTGATATTAATAAATTCTTTGAGAAAATTCATCATATTTTGCAGAAGCTAACTAAAGCTAATAGTAAATACATAATTGCAGGGGATTTCAACATAAACATGATTTCAAATAACCATGATTCACAAAAATTTGTATCTATTTTGGAGGGCTTCGGAGCAAGGCTTACACTTAATGAGCCTACGCGAATCACATGGAGCTCTTCCACTTGCATCGATAATTTCATCACAAATTTAGACAACTGCGACTGTTCTATCCTCCCATCGCATATATCTGATCACACCGCCCAGTTACTATCCTTCTCTAGTGGCAAAAGCCAGCCCAAAAATAAGAGGCGAATTCGGCTGATAAATGAGTCGACAATTCAGACATTTATGGAATATTTATCGGTCGAAAAATGGGACGAGCTCTCAATTTACCAGGACATCTCGGATATAGATCTCATGTGGGATACGTTTTTCGGCAGATATAAGTCCATATTTGACGACGCTTTTCCTCTGGTCGTCATCGGTGCTGAATCATCCCAAAGAAAATACGTAGATAGATCCCCAGAAATCAGTGATCTCAAGAAACATCTTGACTGTCTATATACCATCTCACGCTTTCGGCCAGAATTCATCATCCTATACAGAGATACAAAGAAATTATACGACGATCGTATCAAATTGAGTAAAAAGCAATTCCTAAGTAATAAAATGAATAACTCAAAAAATAAATCGAAGATGGTATGGAATATGATCAATTATGTGACAGGCAAAACGAATAAAAATACACCACAAGCACTTACATCGGACGAACCACAAAAGCTCACAGATGCGTTCAATAAACATTTTATTAATATATCTTCCTCAGTTTCATCTCAGACTCCTACACAGAATTCCAATGTTTCAGACAAATCCACTTTACGACATAATCAGAAGTCATTTTTTTTTTCGAGATAACAGAGGACGAGATTATTAGAACTGTTAGGGCAACGGAAAACAAAGGCTCCTCTGGTTACGATGAAATACCAGTTACGGTAATCAAAAAGTCCATCACTATAATCGCCAAACCATTGGCTTACATAATGTATATGGCATTTAAAAATGGTGTATTTCCAAAGTCCCTTAAAATAGCAATCATTAAGCCGCTCTTTAAAAAAGGAAACAGTGATGATCTCGGAAACTATCGTCCCATAAGTTTGCTCACTTCGTTTTCCAAAATTTTTGAAAAGGTACTAGTGAGTCGGATTCTGAAATTTTTCCATAAATCAGAAATTTTTTCTAAACACCAACATGGCTTTCTGAAGGGAAGAGGAACGGAAAGTGCAATGTTTGAGCTGATAAGATCAGTTACGAGGGCCCTTGAAGGCGGAGAGATCCCGATGGCGCTCTTTCTCGACTTTTCTAAGGCATTTGACTGCGTCGTACATGAAAAGTTGATCAACAAACTGTTTACATATGGAATCAGGGATAAGCAGCTCAGTCTCATGCGGAGTTATTTGGAGGATCGAGTACAGAGGGTATCTATTGAGGTCGATGGGGTAGTATATGTTTCATCTGATGAAATATTGAGTGCTGGTGTACCTCAGGGGGGCATTGCCGGGCCATTACTTTTCCTGGTCTATGTTAACGATCTACCAGAGTACATACTGATCCAGGAGCTCACAGTATTTGATAATTTGCATTCGCAAACAAGTGTAGATGTTTCTAACGAAGAGGTAGTCATGTATGTTGATGATACCAATTTATTGACTACGGCCTCCAACGTATCCGAAGCAGTAGCATTGACCCAGAGAAAAGTCTGTAAAATTTCCAACTGGTGCCAACTCAACAAAATCTGCCTGTATCTACCCAAAACGGAATGTATGATCTTTACCACCTCTCATAGCAACATCATCAAACCGGAGACAGTAAATCTGCTAGGACAAGACCTGACACTCACGAAAAGTACCAACTTCTTGGGTATTACTCTGGATGAACATCTGAATTGGTGTAATCATATTGGCACACTACTAAGAAAATTAAATTCTGTTCTTTATACCCTACGTGTCTTGGTTCAGCAGGCCGACTACGATTTGCTTAGAACAATATATTTCGCAAACTTCCAATCATTATTGTCTTATGGAATAATTATTTGGGGAAATAGTTCGGATATCTCCAGAATATTCGTGATACAGAAAAGAGCACTGAGAACTATGCTACGATTGTCTTCCAGAACATCTTGCCGAGGACTTTTCAAGAAGGAGGGTATACTCACAACAACGGCCCTGTATATATTAAGATGTCTGATGTTCCTAAGATCCAATGGTGAATACTTTATGAAATATCTCAACTTGAATAGGACCAGGCGCATCCTCCCTTTTCTCTTTCCGAGGTGTTCTCAGACACAGAGAAATGTCGAATATATGTGCCTTGTGTTGTTCAATAAATTACCCAAAGAATACCAAACAATAACCGATAATGGGGGCTTCAAGCGAGCAGTAAGAAAGCTTCTCATTAACCTGGAACCCTACTCGATGGAATAATATCTGAACAGTGAACCATCAATTTTCTAGTATATGTTTTTCAAAATTTCACTTGACATGTTTTCCTTTCAGAATGTATTCTGATTTTGAAAATAAAGTTTATTATTATTATTATTAACAGTTTCTCATCACACGACAAGCAGAAAATCAACAGGAACCGATCAGCGTCATTCAGCCCATGATGCAGCAGCCATTTTGGATCAAGCAGGACAGTTACACAGCAATATATTCAATTATTCGAAAAAGTGAGTCCGTTCCATATTATCACCCATCCTTTACTTAAAAGGCATTTCTCGATTTGCAGTTTGCATTCAATATAATAGTTAGTATTTTCACGTAAAATTTCATCAGCATGTCGAACGAAGCAGAAACTGAAATCAAAGATCTCAGGCAAGCACGGGGTAGACTAAGATCACAATTAACACGATTTCAATCATTTTTGAATAATCCTAACGATCCGATTGAGTTGGAAGTACCTCTAAGCAAAATAGAATAGGGTTTTGATCGTTTCGATGAAATTCAGTCGCGGTTAGAAACTTTGAACGCACACCGAAAAAAAAATATAATAACAGCATTAAGAAAATTCAAATACTTTAGTCCGTTCACGAAAGGTTGAGCCGTCGGTTGGCCATGGAAATTTGGCATATTCCACTGTGTATATTGAAATTTTAGGTTATGTTTTTTATTTTCTTGTCAGATTGATACGCAATGTTGTCAATATAGCATAGAGTTGTCAGATAACTCGCAAGCTCGTCGGACGAGGCCGGGTGCATTCGGCAACGTTGAAGTTATTTCACTTTATGTCAGCAAATACTGCCAACTTCAGATAAATAAAGAAACGCCTACTATGCGCTCAACCTTTCGTGAACGGACTATACAGGGTGTCCCGTAAAGACCACGTCAAACGAAAACGGAAAGTAGATCAGAATGTGCTCTATCTGATGTGAAAAAATCGTTCATATGAAAGTCTCACAGTTTTCGAGATATTTGATGTTTTATGAAAATGTTGAATTTTTTCACTTAAAATGCTTTCTCTCTTGCGGAAGCAACAATTAAATACTTTTCGAATCAGTTTTTTTTCCATGAATATTGTTGAATGATTACTTCAATTCATGCAATGAAAAATAGCACAAAATATTATACAGGGATTCTGAAAAAAAAAATTTAAAATTCTTGTTTTGAAGGAAGTGTTTTTTTGTACTGAACACTATCTGACGTGGTGTAAAAAAAAGACACTAGAGCTTTTCTGCATATTACGTCAAAAAGTTGCCCACTTTGTGAGGATTCCAAAAAGGTAAAATACAGGTAATAAACTTCTTCAGAAAAAAAGATATTCGAATGTTTATCGAAAATGGAGCAATTCTGCAAAAAACCGATTTTTTCACATTTTCCACAAATTCTTTCATTTTGCATTTCCTGCTGAAAATAATCAATCAACAAATCAATAAAAAGTTATTAAGATGCCAATTCACTCACTGAGTTTTTTATTTCTTTTTCTTTGCCTAAAGAACTCTCGAACATCGTATGATGTGATGCGATTCAATGATTCAATCTTAAGATACTTAAGGTATCTATGGAAACGTCCATCTAGTTAATGCGTAACAGTTTACTGGGTAAAATGTCTTCAGAAAATGTTTCGTACACTGCAAGAGAATACGCCGACATGCACCTTATTTATGGAGAAGTACGTCTTAATGCTAGAGCAGCATCGAGGCTTTATTCAGAGCGGTACCCCAATCGCCGACATCCCAATTACGAAGTTTTTATCCGGACCCATAATGCAATTGTCGAAGGAAGAGTTCCTGGGAGTCGTAAAAGTAGTGGCTGGCCTTCGATCGTGGATGATGTTACCATTTTGAATGAAGTCGAAGATAATCCTCCAGTATCAACCAGAATGATAAAGCTCATGACAGGCATATCAAAATCAAGTGCCCATAGAATCCTGAAGAAACACCAATATCACCCCTACCATATTCAGCGAGTTCAACACCTACTACCAAGAGACTATCAAGCTCGAGTAGAATTTTGTCAACAAATGTTGCTGAAACATACAGAAAATCCCGATTTTTTCAATAATATCCTTTGGACTGATGAGTCTTCCTGCACTCAAAGCGGGTATATTAATCTGCATAACCTTCATAGTTGGAACATCGAGAAACCGCACAATATAAGGCAAGATAGATCCCAATATCGATTTACGGTGAATTTATGGATGGAAAAATATTCGGTCCGACAGAATTGCCGCAAACGTTAAACGGCACCAACTATTTAAATTTTTTAAGGAACAGTGTACCCTTACTTTTAGAAGATGTAACACTGAAAATGCGACGTAGTCTATGGTTTCGACACGAAGGGTGCCCAGCACACTACAGTCGTCATGTTAGGGAATATTTAAACCAAACATATCATCACCGGCGGATCGGAAGGGGCGGTGAAATTTCGTGGCCTCCCCGTTCACCAGACTTAAATCCTCTGGATTTTTTTTACTGGGGTTTTCTAAAAAATGAAATTTCTTCGAATTCCACAAGAGATGAAGCACAACTAAGGGACCGCATTCGTATTTCAGCAGCCAAAATAGCGGAGAGAAGTTTGTATGGTTTGAAAAGATCATTTCTCAATAGATGCAGGGAATGTATTAGCGAAGGGGGTAGTCATTTTGAGTATTTGCTTTGATAACAATCCTGAATTTTTATTATTAATATTTTTATAATATTTCTTCATAATAGATTTGTTGATGTTGAAGGTCCTGTGCGTTATTACGTATATCATTGCAATTAATGAATAATTTCACTTTATAAGTAATTTTAGGACTAACTGACATTTTTCAAGAGAATTATTCAATAAGTTACAGCAGAATCTGCAAAATGAAAGTATTTGTGGAAAATGTGAAAAAATCAAATTTTCACAGAAATGCTCCATTTTCGATAAACGTTCGAATATCTTTTTTTCTGAAAAAGTTTATCACCTGTATTTTACCTTTTCGGAATCCTCACAAAGTGGGCCACTTTTTAACGTAATATGCAGAAAAGCTCCAGTGTCTTTTTTTTACACCACGTCAGATAGAGTTCAGTACAAAAAAACACTTCCTTCAAAACAAGAATTTCAAATTGTTTTTTCAGAATCCCTGTATAATATTTTGTGCTATTTTTCATTGCATGAATTGAAGTAATCATTCAACAATATTTATGGAAAAAACTGATTCGAAAAGTATTTAATTGTAGCTTCTGCAAGAGAGAAAGCATTTTAAGTGAAAAAATTCAACATTTTCATAAAACATCAAATATCTCGAAAACTGTGAGACTTTCATATGAACGATTTTTTCACATCAAATAGAGCACATTCTGATCTACTTTCCGTTTTCGTTTGACGTGGTCTTTACGGGACACCCTGTATATGCCTCAACTAATCTTTTACTTTCCATAATTCATCTTGGTTTACCACGATTTAGTTAACTGTGGGTATATGATTCAACACAATAATAAAACATAACTAAAACCGTCAAACATTGAGTTATAGTTAACATGGCGCCGCGCAACAACATCACTCCAGATATAACGTGCAGAAAATGTTCGAAAGACGTAAAATTATATATTGTTTGCGGAAAATGCGAGTCTAGATACCACCCTAGTTGTGTGCTGAAAATTTGTGGGACATTTGTCAATCCGGAGGGCGTGATAATATGCTGTGAAAAACAAGAAGAATGTGAATGTAAGGTTAAAGATGAAGAAATCAATCAGCTGAAAATGAGAATATCCAATCTGAATGAATCTCAATTTGATAAATCCCAGGCTGCGGATAGAAACTTCTCCGAAATAGTGGAAATCAATGAAATTGGTGAAAATGTGGACGACCCATCCCTAATTATGGATATGAAAGAAAGTGAGTCTCAATGTCAGAAAATTTTAATCGAGCAAAAGGATTTGCTGAAATCGGAATTGAATGATAAAGTTGACTTACTCAAGAAACATATTTGTCTACTGGAGAAATTCCAGAATTTGGAAACGCAAATAAACAAAAATTCACTCCAACCCGAAAATAAATCGAATAAAAACAAACCCAATATAAACAAAACAAGTGGGAATTCCAATGCATCTATCTGTTTCGAATTGTGATAACAACATAGATACTAATGAATCAATTGGCATATCGCCGATAATGTGTGAACCAGCGGAGGACATCTCGGGCGATAACAACTGGCAACCAGTAAAACACAGAAGAAATGCTAAGAGAGAGCCAACTATGACATTGACTCCTAGGCAAAATGTGCAGAAACGACAGAGATCACCATTCACAATTTCAAACAAAGAACGTTCCAGGCTTCGACATAAAACACAAATGGTTATTGTGAAGGGTTCCAGAAAAACAGGTGAAGAAGCTCAAGATTTTTGTAGTAGTAGATCGAAAATATGGCTTTATGTTGGTAAAGTCGAACTTCATACCACTGAAGAATCTATTCGAAAACATCTGAGTAAGATCTTTCCAAATCGCGATTTTAGTATTGAGGCGCAACCAACAAAAGTTGACTCAAAAAGTATGTCCTTCAAATTAGGTGGAGATCAGAGCTGTGCCGAGCACTGAAGAAAAATGCTTCGAGCGCAAAGCACTAAGCCCTATTGAAAAGTGCTCCGGAATCTCGAGCACTAAGCCCTTATTTTTTGAAGAATGCTCGCGATTACTAAGCACTTCTGGAAAGTAATTCGTTCACACAAGCACCGAGCACTAAGCACTTTCCAAATAAAACTTAATATTTTCCATCCAAATATCTTTTAGTTTGGAATTCTGATTTTTGATGTCTTGATATTTTTTCTTTCTAGTGTTTTGAACTGGACATAATTGAAATTGACAATAGGTTTTTTTAGCGAGTCGTTTAATAGATATTTGATCAATAAGAATATTTAAGAGAGCGACTAATGGCCAAGATATCTTAAAGCGTTCGCTCCGCTCACGCGTTAATAGTTCGAGAACATTAGTCGCTAGATTAATAACTACGTTGATGACAAAATTTTTTCGATGACATCAAAATGAATTGTATATAAATTCTTGATTGAAATACACTCTTATTTTTCACAAGACATACATTTGACATAATATTAATTTCTATATTTCCATGTGACTGTTGAGTTCTGATATCACTCTATCGCTTCTGAATGCTTTATGTTCGGTTGTCCATGGAAATAGCACATTGAAACAGCATCAATTGAACATAAAAATTTGTCATTTGTATTCAGTTTTTACATATTAAAATCACCTTTTAGGTCAACGAACTAGTTATTTAGGAATTATTTATTAGTTATTAAAGACAGCGACTAATGGTCAAGATATTTTTATGCGTGAGCGGAGCGAACGCGTTAATAGTTCGAGACCATTAGTAGCTCGATTAATAGCCGAGTTGTTTACAAGATTTTTCAATATGATTTGTGTATGAATTCTTTATTGAAATACATTCTCATTCTGCTCAAGACTTACATCTGACATAATGAAATTTCTATGAATCTATGTTCCAGTAGAGTTTTGACATTTCTCGTAGTGCTGCTGAATAATTTGTGAACGGTTGCCATGAGGATGGCACATTAAAATAGCCAAAAAAATGGGCATTAAAATGGGTCATTAATGATCAATTTCGTACACATTAAAATCACCTTTTATTTCGAGGTCGGCGGAAATAATTATTTTTGATAAATTCCAAATATACAGACAGGTTACCATGACGACATACCAAAAAAGTTATAGGGAAAAAGTGACGTCTTGTCAACAAATTAGATTGGAATGTTCCTTATGGTTTTCTGAGCCCTATAAGGCATTCATTCAGTTAACAAACTGTAACTAAAATCTTCGCCAATAAATTACTTGAAATCATGTTAATACATACCTGAATCGTATGTTAAAAAAAAGATCGCATTGCTCCATAGAAATTTCGCCCTAACATCATAACAATCTGTTCTTCTGGTCAAAATAATGAAAACGTGAACACTTGTTCCAGAAAGTCCATAACATACAGCGATATTGTTTTTTTTAACACCCGTGTTTGTAATGCAAGAAAAAATTAAAAATTTCATATCTATGGAAGTGAAACAAAAAAAAATATTTCAGTTCTTTGTCTATTTGAATCACTCGAAAGTCTGTCACTTCCATGTTCCCACAAGTCCATGAAAGGCTTAGTGCTTGGTAATTCCTGAAAGTGCTTGGGAGCACTTTGGGGCTCGGGAGCACTTTTTCGAATTACTAAGCACTAAGCCCTTTCCAAAAATTCGCGAAGCACCAAGCACTAAGCACTGGTTCAATCAAGTGCTCGCGAGCACAGTGCTCACGAGCACAAAAGTGCTTCGAGTGCTTTCACGAGCACTAAGCACAAGGCTTCGGCACAGCTCTGGTGGAGATATTGATCTGCAAGAAGAACTTTATAAAAGTAGTAACTGGCCCGAAGGTGTGATAATCAGACGTTACACATTTTTTCGAAAGAGGTTCAGTTATGAAAGAACACAAAGTTAATAAAAATAATGAAAAGATCAGAGTTGCAAATTTGAATCTGCAGTCATTGGGTAATAAGATTGATGGAGTGGTTATCCTTAGAGGTAATATAGCTTATAAGGAATTGATGGAAGTAAGGAACATGTCAGTTGAGAAGCTGAAAGAACTTTCTGCTGTAAGAATGACGAAAAGGAAGTTGATAGTTGTTTCAGTTTACAGACCTCCATCGGGTGGTGTGCCCAAGTTTATTACTGTCCTGACTGAGTTATTGGAATTGTTGCAGGAGACATACCCTGCCGACCAGTTAATTCTCTCTGGAGAATTTAATATCGATTTTGAGAAAAAATCAAAAGAACAGCAACAGATCCTTGAGACCATTGGGATGTTTGATTTGGAAAGAATGTTTTCTGAACCGTCGAGGGTTACAGCTCTATCCAGTTCCTGTATAGATAATGTTTTTTCTAACCTCATCGTCGACCCTGAAGATAAGTTGACACTTGACCCTCATCTTTCGGACCATATGGCCCAGATTTTCGGTTTTACGGTCCAGAACGTGGCCCCTGAAAAAGTACGATACAAGTTAGTACGACAATTCAATAAAAAAAATACTCACCGTTTCATCGGAGCTATAAGATCTGAGAATTGGCCGGACATGTATTCTGCTGATGCTGTGACCCAGTTTTCGAGCTTTCACGATCGCCTATTGAATATTTTTCAGGAATGTTTCCCTGAAAAAAAAGTCAGAGTAGTAAAGAGAAGGAAGTATTCTGAAACCAAAAAAATATCAGCCATACGAAAAACACTCGAGGCAGCCGATACCATTGCCAAAGTTAATAAAGATCACATCAGTAAACAACTATAAGATGCCATAAAAGAATCTCTACATCTGGAAATCAGAGAAACGGTCAAGAAAAAGAATGCAGATAAATTATCTAAATCGAACAACAGATATAAAGCAATGTGGAACCTAATACGCCAGGAAACGAATAACAACATTAAAACAGAGCTTAAATCTGGAAAGGCAGAAATCCATGATTCTCTCAGATCTGAAACTTAAAAAAATGTAAAACATGAAATATCCGTACCTCTGGCACATTTAATCAATAAATGTTTTGAAAACGGATGTTTTCCAGATATTTTGAAACTTGGCATTATCAAACCACTATCTAAGAGCGGGGACCGAACACAGGTATCGAACTACAGACCTATTTCTCTGGTATCAAACTTGGCAAAGATTTTTGAAAAGTCCATCAAGATACGTATGATGAATTATCTCAATAAATATGAATTGATCGACAAAAAACAATATGGATTCGTCGAGGAAAAATCCACAGAAGATGCTATAAGAGAATTAACGGGTAAATTGTACGAATGTCTTGATAAAAAAATTTCCTCTACGTGTATTTTTGTTGACTTATGTAAAGCATTTGATACCGCATGCCATGTCAGATTGCTGAAAAAGTTGAAAATTACGGATTCAGATGTCCCATTTATGGATTACTCAAGAGCTACCTGTCGAATAGACGTCAAGTTGTAAAAATCGGTAAATCCAGTAGCTCAGAGGAGATCATCACTACTTATGGAGTTCCACAAGGTACAGTACTAGGGCATATACTGTTCCTTATTTACATAAATGGTCTTTTAAAAATGAAAGAATGTGAGGAAGCTATTTGCTTCGTCGATGATGCTGTTGTTCACTTTAGAGGAAATTGATGGAATGAATTGAAGAAGAAAGCTGAAAAATTTTTTGCTGAAATCAATAAATGGTTGCAATATAACAAACTCACCTTAAACAGTGACAAAACAAAATTTATGGTTTTTAGCTCTCACACAACTGACTTACCAAACTGGGGGAAACTTGAGATTGACCGAGAAGTATCTATAACGGAATCAAAAACTATTAAATACTTGGGAATTACAGTAGATCAACAATTGAAATGTGGTGAACACATAAGAAATTTGGTGAATAAAATAAGAAATCTTCTTTTCAAGTTCAAATACTTACGAAAGTATCTGAATAATATGAAGTATTTGAAAAATTCTATATAGCCTTGGTGCAGTCACAAATCAGCTATGGCATAGTTGGATGGGGTGGAACTTATCAAAGCCACATAAAATTAAAAAAGGTTAAAAACCTGGATGAATTGCAATACAAGACCATTAATCTATGAATTAGTGAATAACAGCTGAAACACAACGTATGATTGAAGATCAATATATGAGTGACTACACTACACCTAATTATGACAAACACTTACCGGAATGGACGAAACTATTTCTTTATATTTTTGTGATAATATATAGATTATGACAAATACCTACCTTATTTTATACGACTTACTGGCGAGACTCTCAAACTTTCACCTAATAGAAGAAAAAGGTAACTGAGAAAAATTCGGACAAAAATACGAAAAAGTTGAACTGGTGCACTCATACTTTCATGTTGTTCTTTGCTCACCTACATGTTGTTGATTTCTTTGTGTGGAATAGTTTGTAGTTTTAGAATAACCACCAATTTAGTGTCACGAACAGGTTGTAATATTTATATTACATACCTCTGTGATGTAACTTGTTTATTTATCTAAATAAACTTTATTATTATTATTAATTGTGACAGTCGGCTTCATTGCATTTTTTGAATATAGATGATATGTGTGCCATCTTCCATTTGCGAGGAACTTCCTGACCATTCAGACATTCATTAAATATTCTTGTTGAAGCCGATATCAGTTTTTCCGTACCATTTTTCAACAGTTCACAATACACTCCCTCTGGACCACATGATCGTCCATTCTTCAGTCCGGTTATAGCTGATGTTAAAAATTGGATGAATTTTTTAACCCATCTCTAACTTCGCACTCAACTCTACCCAGCTCTGTGACTACGTTCAGTTTTCTGTGTACATAACCCCCTCCATGGCTGTCAGTTTGAATCGCTGTCATCTCCGACACACCGGCTTCCGGCTAACAATTGCGCTCAATCTCTCATAAGAACTGCGTTTAATTCTTTTTGACAGTGTACTGTGAATAGCTACTTGGTGATATTGAAAATTTATAAGTGATTTAGTGCCTTCTCGTTCTAAATACATTCTCGACAATAATAAGTTTCAGTTAAAACATTAACTACAATAAATCATCTCAAGGTACAGTAATTTTTACGGAAAATGCATAGTGAAAATGTTCGGAACATGTGTATCCATCAAATACCAATTCCATTCATTCTCTCTGATATATTCACTAAATCCTAGCTTATTTCAACAATGTCTCAATACAAAAGTACATTTCTTCGCTTCTCAATCATGTCTGTTCAAATAGTTTTTGACATTTTCATAAAACATCTCAACTTTCTCACATACTCTCATTCATCCACGCATGTACTGTACCAAATTGCTTGAACTGATAAATAATTCATTTTCAATTCATCAATTTATGATTACATCATCTCAGTAGAATCACATTTTATTCTTCTCATTTTATCGCCAAGTTAGCTTTTCACACACCTCTCGTAGTAGTCTACTTAGTTGTATCATACTTGTTTTATGTGCATGTAATCTCTCATTACCTTTATACCTTTTACGATTAGAATTCTCAGGCCTTTTAAGTTTCAGGTACATCTACGCTCAGGTTGGACTCTTCGAGGGCAGTCGCAGACCAGTCGGATTCACAACTCATTACAATCAGAACTCCAAACATGGAATACACTCATTATCACTCTCAGATGGACTGGTTTGCTGCAGAGCTTGAGGGAGTCCAACCTGATGTCAACTCAATAAGTATAGTTTTATCTATTACATCTCTCTTTTACCTGAAAGTTATGGTGCCTGATTTTTTCTCAAGTTATGAACTTTTCTTATTTCAATATTAGTTAAGATTATGTATTAACTTTTATTATACTCGTATTTCACTTCAATTCTTTAATCGTTGCTACTCATACTTGCTATTAGTTCTATCTCATAAAACCTAGTCGTACCTTATTACAAATCTCTAACGTTCTCGATTTATCAATTCAGCCTTCTGTTTTTCTGATAGTTAGGTAGTTTACATGAAACAAAAACTCTATCACTGTAAACGTTGTGTTGAATGATAACATTGCCTTCAGCTCAACATTATTCTTTTCAATCGGCTTGCACCTCATAGCACATAAACATGTTTTACTGTATAATTATTGATGTGGTAGACTTCTCAATTTTTTACATATTCTCTAACATAAGTTTGTACTTCTCTTTCATACAATCACTCTGTGAGATGTTGTAATTTGATCATTTTACTTCATGCGAGTGTCACTCATACTGTTCTGAACCTTCTCTACTCTCATTTACTGTTCACTTATCATAAATAGATTTTCTCAATTATTGAAAATACAATCACTCTCTTAGATGTTGTAATTTGATCATTTTACTTCATGCGAGTTCCTACTCATACTATTCTGAACTTTCTCTATTCTCATTTACTTTTCACTTATCATAAATAGATTTTCTCAATTATAGTAAACTAGCTGGCCCGGCAAACCTAGTTTTGCCAGTTTAAAAATTATTAAATCTTGTTATAAAGTAGAAATCT
The DNA here is from genome assembly GCA_013421045.1 of Propylea japonica. Classification (NCBI taxonomy): domain Eukaryota; kingdom Metazoa; phylum Arthropoda; class Insecta; order Coleoptera; family Coccinellidae; genus Propylea; species Propylea japonica. The sequence continues at coordinate 101,136,716 of CM024240.1, read as the reverse complement.
AAAATGAGTGATAGATTTATAGAAGTACCCTGAAAAAATCTATCTATTAGGCTGAAATTCAGAATAGTCGACATGTTCATAGGAACAACCTGTTTATTTTCAAAGCGTCTATTGAAAATTTATATGAAATCTTTTACAAATCAAATCAACAATATAGAACTCATATGTGACATGTTAAAAAAATGATAATACTGAAGGTTCAATGAAAACGTCTGCTTGGAAAGGATAATTAGAATATTAGGAGAGCAGCCCATCCGATTTAATATATTTTTTTAGTATTTTCCTCTAGAAGAAGTAAACCCAGCCTGTGTAGATTTCAAAAGTTCGAGATGTTACTTCTCATAGTAGTCATGTAGAAAACAATTCTGAGATTTCTATTATCATGAGGATTCCACTTTCTTGTTCAAAACCTTAAATCGACTTTTAATTCTAATCTCGATATTTCCAGTTGTTGCTCTTGGAAGTTATCGATTTTAGGAGTGGCCTATCGGCCACCTATAAGCCGAACGGCAACAACTTGAAAAACCGAAAATTTCAAGTTGAGTTTATGGTTTGAACGGGAAAGTCGAATTGATATATAATTAGAATGAGCCTAAGAGTCCTCATAATTGCCCTTCAAAATTGAGGTAAATTCAAAGCATGAATGAAATTGTTAAATCAAATTAAAATAATATCGTAAAGAGGATTGGTTTTGTGGATCTAAATTTCTTCATAAGTAGCTTCCTTTATTTTTAAAATATTCCGTAAATTATCAACAGTCCAAATTCATTTATTCAACCAAGCAGTGAAAGTTTATTGAGCACTCCATATCAAACCTTCAGGATCTGCAAAAAAAAGATATATTAATTACTATTTAGTGATCAAGAAGTAAAAATTATTTATTTTTATTTTCGAGTTTTCTATCGATTACATTTCAATGAAAGCGGGCAAATTTCAAATCAATATTTAATATTTTTCGCATAATAATAATTGTTAATTATCTAACATTTCCCTTGCCAATATGATGAAATAAATTATGAACATCAATGTAATTTTCTAAGGAAACCATTCAATCTCTCAGTCTCTCGGTCAACTATGAAGGAGTATAATGCACAGACTAAATAATCAGATGTGTGCTACAATAGTGCATAATATCATTTACCTTAGATTCCAGATATATTTTTCTTCATAAGTAGCTTCTTAATTTTGAAAACATTCAGTAAATTATCAACAATCCAAATCCATTCATTTTATTTCATTGTGCAATTCATATAAACCTTTTCGGACCTGCAAAAAATATCAATAATTGTAACAATGAATAGGTGAGTCTTCAAACATCCACTCTCTTGTTGAAATGTATGGTAGAATTGATTAGAGCAACCTTGTGTACAATGTCTACTCTATTATAGTATTCGTTTTGAAGAGTTTCGAGCTCCTGAGCTGTACCAGTGTTTGTGCGCAGCAAATGGCAAGCCGTATTTCGAGCTTTTGAATTACTCAGGATCACGAAACTCTTCAAAACGAATAGGCTATATATGGAACTATCGTGGAGAAACCCATTGATATTAAAGTTAAAGATATGAGAAAACCTCAATGAAATGTGGCATTATCATCATGGATTACTGTGTTACTTAGATTAATCGTTTATATATTCTGAACACTCACATGTCCCCAAAGGCTTCGATTTTTCAACAGTGTTCTTCTATTCACCGGATAGATTCATTCACTGCTGTCACCATTTTGTATTAATCTATCTGAAATGCAAATATCCACTTCTATGCGAGGAGTTCAACGGTACTTATCTTCGTTGGTTCCTTGCTTCACCTTGAGAACTTCATCTGAACCTTTTCCTTTTCTTGGGTTGAAAATGTAGTAACTTTATATTGGTCATTTTCTATTGATATATCTGAACTGCAAATATCCTCTCCTTGAATAACAATAGTAGAATTAATATAATAATACATATATCACATATTTCATGTTATCATAGTACACAAACTCGAATATAGAACCTACCTCGTATGGTACCTTTAAGTAAAAATTGTTGTATAATATACGTTATTTCTAATTAAAATTTAAAATTTTCGTTTCACTCGATGAAACTTCACTTTGTTCAAATGTCAAAATCAGTATAACATAAGTACTCTATGATAAGATCAGGCAACCCAAAATACATCAAAGAAGAAGAAGAAAAGGAAAGCCATTTATTTTTTTCATAACAATTTTTTTTCGGATATTTTGTTGAAAAAACCTTGCCCTAACAATAATGAACACAGCAAAAAAAGAATTGTCGAATTTGGTGCAGTCGTTTAATAGATCTGGCATTTAAACAGTAACCATAGATCCTGTTTTATTAATATAGATAGAATCACTCTGTGAGATGTTGTAAATTGTATTTCATTTTAATTCATGCCAGTGCTTGCTCATACTGTTCTGAATTTTCTCTATTTTCATTCTCAAAGTTCTCTCATTCACTTCTCACTTATTGTATATAGAATTTCTCAATATTGTACATACAATCACTCTTTTTATATGTTGTAATTTGACTTGATTTTACTTCATGCGAGTGTCTATTTATATTGTGAAGTGTTTGATATACAATAAAGAATTTATTTTACCATCTTCAACTCAATCATTTGGTAACAGTTCACATTTAAGTAATTGCCAAAAATCTCAACACCCTGATTTTTGAACAGCTGATTTCACCATCTTTTCCTCTATATGTACTTGTTCCCCCTCGATGTTCACTGGAATATCATCCTGAGCACGATGCATTTTTAGGGAAATTTCAATGAATTTCACTTATAATTCGTGAATTTGAAAAGTTTTTAGTCCACTTTTTTCTTCATATTCTGAAAACTGATCTTCTTATTTAGATCCCTGTCTTAAGTTGGTACGGATTGTGCTCAAGCAAAGATTAACATCGAATGGAATCTGATGAATGTCATGTTTCAGTTTTGCAACCGTGTTATCTTCTAACACTTTGAAAATATTTTTTCCTCAGATAATGAAGTACTGACGGGATACTTCCGACTTCGGAAAGCAAAAGTACCTTATTTCGGTTCCCTTTTAACTCTTCTGTAATTCTTACAGCCAAAAACTGCGCAATTAGGCATGAATGCAGGTATTACAACAATAATAATGTAACACCACTTTTATCTCTGCTCCTCAATGACGTAGATGAGCGCGCCGGACGAGTTTAGACTCCGAATCTGTGAGTGTATCGTGATCCTGAGTATATTGTTCTCTTGTTTCTGTTAAAAGATTTCTATAGTGTTGCATCCACTGCTCCGCTGATATACTCTGAAAGTGAACTTTTTCAGTGCCTGTTGTTCTTACCCGTTTAATGAATCGACATGCCTCTGCGCATTTTCTGCCGCCTACATATTCATCTATTTGCTGGCATTTTTTATCCCAGATCTAATTTTTCTGATGATTAATTTTATTTCGTGTTTCTCTTATTGCTTTTTTGTATGCCTCCTCATCTTCTGTTGATTTTGTGTTTAGCCACTTCAAGTATAACTTTTTTTTGTGTTCACGAGTTCTGCGATCTCATCTGTCCACCATAGTTTTGTTCTTTTTTCCTGTTGTTCTGTATTGCCCAATGCGTCCTGTGCTGCTTTGTGAATGCTCTCTACTATGTTGTTGTAGCTATCTTCAAAGGACATACTGTCAGATAACGTCAAGTATCCATCTAAGCGCCTTTGATATAAGAATTTCGTGCTTTCGTTAGTAAGAATCTCCATTTTCATACATCAAAACTTGAAAAGACAATTCAATTCTAACAATATTATTACATATGTTACGTGTGAATTTCGGTAGAAATTAAATTTTTAAATTTAGCGCCATATGACCGTTAAAATATATCAGAGCTCGAACGAAATCGTGGTTACCCATGTGTCGCATGTGTGTTTCTGTCGATTCTCCTTCAATATTTTTGATTTCATTTTATGATTTAATGTCAATCAAGTGGCTCGAGAAAAAGTTAATTGTTGGTTGTTTTTGAAACTCACCATTTTGGGATTGGATTACTTGTCTCGATTATTTCAAGGTTTTTGAAATCTCTGTATAGATGATTGAATTGAAGTCACTTTTAATAAACCCCAATAATAACCAGGGTGAGTTTGAATTATTGATATTAATGAGGGGGGCTCGACAGGACATATTTGTTGTTGCAGGGTTTTTTTTTTGTATGCTTAGTTACGTGTACTCGCTTATTTTCAATTGGATGAATTGGATGCAGGTTGGATTTATTGCGTAATCTGAATGCTGATCAAGTCCACTCTTACCTACCTACTATTGGTTAGTAGGATATATACTTATGTATGTAACCTGTATGCCAATTTTGACTAGTATAGAATTAAGTTAATAATAACACTGTTAGAAAGGATTCATAAAAAAAGATTAATATATAGTATTCATGTGAAAAGTTGAATATATTTGAGGTTCAGATATATAGTACAATAAATTGATTGGAAGTTTAGATACATAGCAAAATTGAGTTTAACTTCATATTTTTTTACCCTTCTGCCTCCACGAAAATTATTACACTGTTGGTTTCGTTGTCAAAGTCCATTTATTTGGTAATTCGGTATAAAGGTGACTAGGCAATAAATTACCTGGCGCCCTAAGTGAAACTTCTTGCATATTTCGAGGAGAAAAGAACCACATTTATTTATTTTTTTTGGTTTGTCTGAGCTAGCTGGTCACTTTTTTTGTCACGGGATTCTTAATGAGGCTGACAATTTGCATAAATAAATCCGTTCATATCATATTAAATTAATTTACATTATATCTTTCTGGTGGTATTACTCTCCTACCATAACGAGTTTGACCAATAGTTCTTCTTTTTTCCAAATTAGAAGTCTTGTTAGGTAACTTATCTTCATTTGAAGATTTATTGCATTCATCAGAATAAATCTCTGTATCATTCAATGAATATTTCCCAGGATTATTTTCAAATGACTGATTAAAACTTGTTGATGCAGCTTCGGAAACTTCTTCCTTGACTTTAATTATTCTAGATTTATTTACATCTTTTCCTTCATCATCTGTTACATCTAAAGCATCTTGATAATAAAATTTCTTAATTGGTTTCAAAAATATTCTATTTCTCCTAAATACTTTACTGTTTGATTTTTTCCTAACTAAATATGATTGTTCATTATATTTGTGGGGATTTATCTGTTCCCACAACAGATTACAGGTCACTGCATTGGCGCTGCCAACCATGTTGACGCTACCCCCAACAGAGAGCGCCACATGGACAATGGTCAACACTACGGACAGTAGTGAATAGATGGCTCTACGGACGGGATATATCTAGAAGTTGTCTTCCCTAAATTCGTAAATCACGTGTTTTGTCGAACTACAGACAGAGTAGATAGAGTAGTGTTATATTTGTATTATATTTGTGTTTTTATTATATTTCTATTTCTACATGTTTTCACTGGTCTGTTTTATATTCCCATCTAACAGCATACACTAAAACCATTGTTTGGAGAGAAGATGGTTAGTTACTTCGGTTCAAATATCATTGGAGGATATTGGACAATATCGTTAGAGGGCGCCACTCCGGAAGAGGACCAACATGATAGGTTGCCTATGTGCAATGTTGAAAATTCAGACGAGTATTAATTTTTGGGTATGGTGAACAACAGATGTCTCTACTGACGAGCTTTTTTTCTTCACGTCAACGTGTCTTGCATCTTGCTCCACAACTTCTCTCTTGTATGCCTGTAGTATGAAATATCCGAGGGTCCAGAGTAATAAAAATTTTTATTACTCTTAGGCCCTTAGGGTTGGGATTTGAGAAATATTTTCGATTTCGTCGTGAGATCGCTAGAAGGAATTTTTTTAACTCAGTAGCAAAGAAATATATTATATTAAAGAAGTGAATGATTTGAAAATTTTTTATATTCTCTGATATGTTTATGCTAAAGAAATTTGGGCATCCCGTTTGCAGGTACCTATGCAGTCTCTTGAATTTAAATAAATGAATGATATTATTATTGTATCAATAATCAAAGCCACGTAATAAAAGTGTTTTTAAAAGGAACATTTCAAAACTTGTATTTTTCACAAAACGTTCAGGATTTGAAGGTGAAAGTTGAATGCATAAAGAAATAGAATGAAACCAACAGCGGCTACAGCTCCAATGATTCCCCAGTATGCACAAGCGCTCATAAGCTTCAAATCACTTCGCTGTGCATATACGAGTACAGGGTTTTCTGGTTAAAGGTGTCACTCTGATATTCAAAGAAGAATTATAGTTTTTGGAATAAATGATCGGATGTTTATTTCATGCCGTTAATTTATAGTGGAAAATAACTTCATGCAAATGACCACCACGACCACGCTCACAGAACAATATCTTTTTAATGAAATTTTCCATAACAAAATCGAAAAGTGTGACTACTCTATGTACTCGATAGCCTCACGAATTCCGTCTTTGAGGTATTGAATCGACAATGGGCGGAGTCCTTCTCTTTCACCAAGCTTTTTCCGTAAAAGCTCGATCAACGATTTAGTTGGTGGTGTGGCACGTAGTGCTGTCTTGTTGAAGTAAACGTTGTCCAGATCCATACAATCAGATTCCGGTCATAAAAAAATGGTTAATCATCTCTCGATAGCGCCAAGTTAAGTAATTAGTTGAGGTCCCAAAGACTCCGCCGGACCATAAACTGCACTAAATACTTACACGTTGAGGATAGACAGGGTTCTAGAGACTTGAGAAGTTCGTTAACCAGCAAAATCGTGCAGTGTGTTCCATAAAATATGGCCATTCAAAATTTCCGTCCCGCCATATCTCAGACAAAACAAAACCAATCGATATGAAATTTTGCGGTCACATGCAAGATGCCCATAATAAGCCTTTTGCAAAATTTTGTGGCCATAATGTTAACCATATAATTTAATTCAATATTGTTACTGGATTTTTACATATTTCATTTTTTTAATCTTCTCCAGAACATAACTCCGGTCGTGCCTAGATTTTGCATTCATATACTAAGCATGAATCTCAAGTCCCATACAATTTTGATGTGATCGAATTATTGCTCTACTAATAGACGAGCGCTCAAAAGTACCTGTTCGGGGCTTTTCTTGCATTTTTTAACGCCATTTTCAGGAGAAGCTCATCGTATGTTCAAGTTACAGGAGGTATCAGTTAAAACCAAGCAAGATATTCCTAGATAATTCATAATTGTAAGCAAAATTTTCAAAAGACACATTCGTACCCTGATCACTACTCGTTTAATTGAAATTTCCATCGCAATATAAGTATAAAAAAATTAAGAAAGCCCTTTCGAACGCTCGTTCTTTGGCGGAACAATAAGGCTTTAACCGCAAGAATTTGTATAGGACTTGATACTTAATATAATATAAATGATGAATCTCGTCACGATCGAAATAATATTCTGGAAATTTTTAAAAAACTGGAACATGTAAAAAATTGACAATTAAAAAAACCAAATCTATGGTTCGGATGATGCGAACATCTTGAAATTTTGAATGAACATTCAGTATATCAATGTTCATACACAAAATAAATTTCACTTGAAACGGATATCTTGTTTTGGAAATATAGCAATTTTTTTTCGAATTTCAATTGAATTTTCTATGGTTTACGCAATGCGATATTATGAAATTTTTCATGAATATTAAGTAAAATATACCAATCTTCCTTCATGAAATGAAATTCACTTCAATCGGATATATTGAATTTGACCACGTATCGTCATCAGGGATACGATTAATTGCCGCCAAAGTCGATATTGACTCAAGAATTCAACACAAGAGAAACAAAGCATATTTTTTCTTTTTTCCAATGACATTGATTAGAAATATATTGCCAATAATAATACATTTCAGTATTGTCAGTATTTCGAAACTTCAGTCGTATTTCTGAACCGAAATAATTTAATAATAATAAGGAAAACGCCTCAATTTCGCTGCGATAACTTTTTAAATAGGTAATGTTTTTATCATAGTTTTCGTGAGTGCAAAGACCTCACGTTGGTACTAATTATTCGTCGCATTTTTTTGAAGAAGAATTCATGGCTATAAAAAAAAACTTGTTCAAAATAAAGTCTAACCAAATAAATTCACGTTTTGCGATTCAATTTAAAACACGTTCAATTTAGCAAAAACCAAAAATTATTCTTATATTCAATTTTTTCTATTTCATATTTTGCCTTCATCTACGATTCAAATTTCAAACTTATTCCCTTCACTACCTTAGAATAGAAAAACTTGAATCGCATAACATAAACAGACCCTGTAATTATCAAAGTAATAAAATTCCCAACTGGAACCCTGGCTTACTCTATTCATCGACGAACATGTGTTGGAATTTACTCAGTTTCGAATGTTTCGATTCTTCAAACTTCACGTCATAAAAATATAGTTTCATAGCAGAAGTAGAAACCTCTCTACCGATAAGTAACTATTCAAGTATCCGCCAAGAGGGCGTATTAGGATGGACCCTAAAAATTCAGAGTTTGCCACATAATTCTAATAGGTACCGCCTAGTGATGGGCAAAACCGAAATCGAAAACCGAATGAACGAATTAATTTGAGAATCGAATGATCATTCGAATGATTTTGCATTCGGTTTGAGGCGACACCTACAATAAAAATCAGGAACTATGTCGTTAAGGTTCAATATCTCAGCATTTGCTTGCTTTTTTTAGGAAAATGAACTCTATTGCCATTCATTCGGTCCAAATTTCGAATGAAACATTGGTTTTGCATTCGGTTTCGGGTGGCATCTATCTGAAATTGTAGTTACTATGTCCGTAAGGCTCAATATCTATGTCATTGCGCGCTATTTCTTAGGGAGGTTTTTGAAATTGAGCTCTATTGGAATTCATTCGGTCTAAATTTCGAATGAATCATTCGTTCTGCATTCGGTTTCGGGCGGCATCTACCTAAAATTTTAGTTACTATGTCCGCAAGGTTCAATTTCTATGTCATTACGTGCTATTTCTTAGGGAGGTTTTCGAAATTGAGCTCTATTGGAATTCATTCGGTCTAAATTTCGAATGAATCATTCGTTTTGCATTCAGTTTCGGGCTGCATCTACCTGAAATTGTAGTTACTATGTCCGTAAGGCTCAATATCTATGTCATTACGTGCTATTTCTTATGGAGGTTTTTGAAATTGAAATGTATTGGAATTCATTCGGTCTGAGTTTCGAATGAATCATTCGTTTTGCATTCGGTTTGGGGTGGCAAATAGCAGAAATATCAGATACTATAAATCAATAAGGCCCAATATTTCTGCGTTTGCATTTATTTTAGTTGACCCTTCTAAATAATATTGATTTCTTTGGACATAAAGGTCCTACTGATTTGAAAAAAAATGTTTTTTGAAAGATGGTAGTATCACCTTTTATAAAAGCGAAACAATATGAAAACATTCAACTTAGTGATGTCATAGGAAAATTCTTAAAAAAATGTAAGTACTGATTTTCCTAATAAATCCGCAATGGTACAAGAACTTGCACATTGAAGTTTAATTTTTCTTCGATGAGCTAACATCTCATAAAAACTTATATGCTTGAAACCATTACATGAATTTTCAAAAGAGTTCAGTTTCAAAAACCTCCGTAAGAAATAGCACACAAAGGCAGAAATATTGGGCCTTATTGATATATAGTATATAATATTTCTTCTAGATGCTACCCCAAACCGAACGCAAAACGAATGAATCATTCGAAATTTTCAACGAATGAATTCCAATAGAGTTCAATTTCCAAAACCTCCATGAGAAATAGCATGCAAACGCAGAAATATTGGGCCTTATTGATTTATAGTGTCTGATATTTCTGCTAGATGCCACCCCAAACCGAATGAAAAACGAATTCATTCGAAATTTAGACCGAATGAATTGCAATAGAGTTCAGTTTCAAAAACCTCCCTAAGAAATAGTACGTAATGACATAGATATTGAGCCTTACGGACATAGTAACTAAAATTTCAGGTAGATGCCGCCCGAAACCGAAAGCAAAACGAATGATTCATTCGAAATTCAGACCGAATGAATTCCAATAGAGCTCAATTTCGAAAACCTCCCTAAGGAATAGCACGTAATGACATAGATATTGAGCCTTACGGACATAGTAACTATAATTTCAGGTAGATGCCGCCCGAAACCGAATGCAAAACGAATGATTCATTCGAAATTTAGAGCGAATGAATTCCAATAGAGCTCAATTTCAAAAACCTTCCTAAGAAATAGCACGCAATGAAATAGATATTGAGCCTTAAGGACATAGTAACTACAATTTCAGGTAGATGCCACCCGAAACCGAATGCAAAACGAATGATTCATTCGAAATTTGGACCGAATGAATGGCAATAGAGTTCATTTTCCTAAAAAAAGCACGCAAAAACCTTAACGACATAGTACCTAATTTTTATGATAGGTGTCGCTCCAAACCGAATGCAAAATCATTCTAATTGCTGAAATATTGCATTCGAATGCAACGAATACTTTCAAGAATCGAATGCTGCATTCTATTTTGCATTCGAATGGCCCATCACTAGTACCGCCACATACGCACATCCAATGCCCTTAGCAGGGCGAGTAACTAACTATCTTCTCCTTAAACAATGCTAAAACGTACCAAATTTTCGGACACGATCGATGATTCGGGTATATTCGTGAAGCGGCTTCTCCGAGTTCTGTAAAAACTGCAACTGAGATCATCATCTGTTTACATTTTCGTCAGCGTCAGATGTCAACTTGACATTTGAAAACATTTCGGTTTTTAGTCATTTTAAACGTTATTTAGAGCTTGAAATTATGGTATTCTCTATTAAAACTCAAGTAATAGGAGATAAGTGTACGCATTTGCGTTAGATGGAATTATTTCATTCTCGATGATGAAATGAAAATCGGCAATGATGACTTTTGATACTTAAAGGTAACTTTATGCCTAATTTTCATTATTGAGAATCTCTTCGAGTAAGTATTGATGTTATTTCAGGTTCCATCTTTTCCAGCAAACCAGGAAAATGTGCCATCAATTAAGAGCCTGAGTAATGGCTTTCAGAAAGAAACGAACATGCACATAAATAAATTGATAGTTTTTTTATCTGTCTACATAACGTAGACTTCCTTCAGCATCTATTATCACAATTGTTTTAATTTTATCTTGCATTTTTCAGTTAGTTATTAAAAAAATTTAGATCAAGCGAAGTTATTCTACAACAGATCTACTAACAGAAAAATATTATGCCATGAATTGTGATCTATATTTCCTCCTGCTTTTTAAAGAATTCGATAATAATTGCTAGTTTTGTCCTATATCAGTTTACCCTGTTTTATTTTCTATTTGTTTCAGTGAAGTCCTTCAGCACATGTACAATAATACCAATAATCGTAAACACATTGTACTTGCCAACATTAATAATTTTAACAATTGAGGACACTGAAAGATTATACCATATATACCAATATTACAATTGAATTATATAAAAATGAGCTTTCACTAATCAAAGCATGGTTAGTAGGTACCCAACTTGAGTTCCATGTAAAACGCAGACTCTGAATCAGGTTCATAGAATTTACACGTTTCTGAAACAATCATGCTCAACTTATTTGTTGTGGGTTAAAATGAAAATATTGTTATCGACTTCGATCCACTTTCCGAAAAGAATATCAAAATATCTAGTACCTGTTCATCAAGATCCCAGGCCAAAATCAATATGAACAATTGATTTCGAATATTCCTGTTCATTTTTCATGACTAGAAAGTGATAATTTTTTTTCTTTATAAATAAATATTAGAAAGTGGTTCGAATAACGTTTTTTCGTTTTCATACATCAGTTTTCCCGTTCATTCATTTCAATTAGGCCCCATAGAAATTGTAAGCAGTAACACTTTCAATCGTAATCAGCATCCATAATCGTTCATTTATCTTATGAAAATAAAACTTAAGGTGCTTTATTCACATTCATACTTCCCAGTCATCTAAAGACACAACCAAAGTGCTGACGTTTTACCCAATTCAGTAAAAATAAACTACAAACAAATCCATCGTCACAACTTATTCATTTATATCTTGTAAGATCAGCACATGTATAGATATCACAAGTTAAGTAAGTACTCTTTATTCTAGACAATGTAAAAATCAAGTTGATTCTATTTCCACTCTATTATTCTTTTACACATACTGAAAAAATCTAGACATATCAAATGCCGAGTCAATTGACGATACACCGAAGTTCTTCAGTCCTCATCGAACTATTTTCTCTATTTGTGAATCATGTAGATTTAGGTCCCTCAATTAAATTTCAATCAAAGCATGGTTAGTAGGTACCCAACTTGAGTTCCATGTAAAACGCAGACTCTGAATCAGGTTCATAGAATTTACACGTTTCTGAAACAATCATGCTCAACTTATTTGTTGTGGGTTAAAATGAAAATATTGTTATCGACTTCGATCCACTTTCCGAAAAGAATATCAAAATATCAAGTACCTGTTCATCAAGATCCCAGGCCAAAATCAATATGAACAATTGATTTCGAATATTCCTGTTCATTTTTCATGACTAGAAAGTGATACTTCTCTTTCTTTATAAATAAATATTAGAAAGTGGTTCGAATAATGTTTTTTCGTTTTCATACATCAGTTTTCCCGTTCATTCATTTCAATCAGGCCACATAGAAATTGTAAGCAGTAACACTTTCAATCGTAATCAGCATCCATAATCGTTCATTTATCTTATGAAAATAAAACTTAAGGTGCTTCATTCACATTCATACTTTCCAGTCATCTAAAGACACAACCAAAGTGCTGAAGTTTTACCCAATTCAGTAAAAATAAACTACAAACAAATCCATCGTCACAACTTATTCATTTATATCTTGTAAGATCAGCACATGTATAGATATCACAAGTTAAGTAAGTAGGTACTCTTTATTCTGGACAATGTAAAAATCAAGTTGATTCTATTTCCACTCTATTATTTTTTTACACATACTGAAAAAATCTAGACATATCAAATGCCGAGTCAATTGACCATACACCGAAGTTCTTCAGTCCTCATCGAACTATTTTCTCTATTTGTTAATCATGTAGATTTAGGTCCCTCAATTAAATTTTGTATTGATACATGGATTTCTCTCATTTTTTATTGGCAATTGGAATAAAAGAATACATTTTTCGAACTAATTTGATGGCACAAACAAGTTCCAAAGTACATCATTCCATCATTTTAAATTTGTATTGATGGCACATTTTTCCTGACATACTGGACGAATAAGAAGAAATCTGAAAATAAAATCAACACTTCAAAAAAGAATCAATAATTGATATTAGGGATAGTTACCTTCCAACAGCAAAGTCATCTTTGCCCATTTTCAATATATTCATACCATAATCGAAAGCGATATAATTCGAACTATGACAAATGGATACAACAATCTCCTCTTACTTGAGTTTTCATTGGAAATCCCATAATTTCAAACTACAAATAACTGTAAAATAAGCGAAAACCCGTGTTTCCAAATGTTAATCTGACATCTGAAGAAAATGTAAACAGATTCTGTCTGTCAATATCCGCTCCTTTCATGTAGACTGGGCGTACTGTAACATATCAGCTTCGGGTCCAAAAATTTGGTACGTTTTAGTGTATGCTCCATCTAACTAGGAGTAGGCAGATTGAGGCCTAGTTAGAACACCCGCATCTTATCTCTAGCTAGGAGTAGGCAGATTGAGGCCTAGCTAGAGCATGGTGTTGTTATTATCCCGGGTTAGTCAGGAGTAGGCAGATTGAGGCCTGAATAATCCGCGGTATCGAGCAAGTCGTCACCCAGTCCCAACATATTTTTTCAAAACAATACCTGGAACCTATAATTTACCATCCTGAATAAAAACATTTTGATTAACTGCCGGAGGTTTCAATTTTCTGACATTTCTATCATGATTAATTTTTTGAATATTCTGTTTATCTATCAAATTTTTTCTCTGTTGTTCATAATTAATTTTTGTCTGTTTCAAATAAGTACACCTTATAGGTAGAACTGATCTCAATTTTCTTCCAAAGAACAATTCTGATGGAGATAAAATGTTATTGTCTATTGGAACATTTTTTAGTTCAAGTAATGCAAGACTGATCATTATTGCTAAAAAACATTTTTTATAGTGTTTTAATTGTCTTGATACTTCTTTCCACCATACCATTATCTCTAGCATATAGAGGACTTGACGTTTTATGTGAGAATCCATAAGGCCGCGACCGCATAGGTAGGAGGCTTGCTTAGCGCCTAGAGCCTAGCTAGTCATTTTTCTGGTAGCTCAGTAAAACGAAGGTTTTGAAATGTACGCGATGTACCGCACAACTCACATGGTCCTATCTGGTCGATTAGCGACTATCCAAGTAAACATCTAGGCGCTAAGCAAGCGTCCTGCCGTTCGGCATTAACCTCCGCGAGCGGACGGATTTTTTAGTCACTTGACCACAGATCGTACAGATAAATCTGAAATATCTGGGAATAAACGAACGGTACAGAGCATCTGCCACAGAACATACTGCTCTGTTCTACTTTTATAGATTATGAGATTTCAAAGATCACTATTTTGGGAAATATGCTCATCTTTTAACGATACTTTCACCCTTTTAGTAGTTCTTCCATAAAATCTCAATTAAATAATTAGGTGCAAAGGCACTGAATGCAAAAGAAACGAGTAATGCAATATACCCTTCTGGTCGTTCAATACGGCGATAGTTGTACCCACAGAACATATAATAACCGATATGTACCGAAAGATCCTGATCAATTAATTGATTAATTACACGAAAAAGAAACGGGAAAGCAATATCTCCTCCTGCCCATTTATATTTACGATAGCTATATTGAAAAATTTTAATGAATTAATTGAGTTTTTAATGAATAAATGAAAACAGAAGAATAAAACTGTTAGAATTTTTCAATCTATCGGTTTTCGGATCGGGAAACTCAACATAAAACAAAAAAATATATAAAAAACATAAAACTCTATGGATAAAATCGCTTTGCTCCGTTGAAATAGACCGAGCGAAAAGATCGACGTCCGATTGCTCAGATTTTTATGATTAACGGTACAGATGTGTATTCCCCTCAATCCGGATGTAATAAACGAACGGATTAGGCCGCACCTACATTAGGTCCGCATTTCTCCCGATCCGATCCGATCCGAAGTTATCCGTCCATCGGTATCCGATGACGTCAGACGTGAATGCCTACACTGGTCCCGACGTGATCCGTTTAACTGTATACTGTCTACCGTTCTACTGCAGTTTTTAGTAGAAGCTATTGCAGTAAACACGTGATAACAAAATGAATGAAAACTGAAATATGTTGAAGTTGCGTTCCAATTGATTCCCACAACTCAAATTTTATGTCACGATTGTGGTAAGCTTTCACCCTCTGGTCCCATAGACGAGGTTCATCTCTCACAAGCTGTATTAACAACTCCTTATCAATTTTTCCCGTCATTTTTCAAAAATTTGATTGATATTTAACTTAATTTACAGTACTTCAGTACTTCACTAACCACGCGTCGGATTGAAACGTCGGACTGGAAACAAACATGTTTGATCGGCCGTCAAATCGGATAGTGTCGTGAGTCGTCGGAACTCGAGAAATCGGAAGCTTCGTTTCCATTGTAGGCACTAACATTAAGATAAAAGTGTTTGTTTTTCTTCCGACGTTGTCCGATGGTCGGACAACGTCGGATCGGATCGGATCGGGAGAAATGCGGACCTAATGTAAGTGCGGCCTTAGATCGATCCGACACGTCCGATGTAGATGCCGAACGCCCCTAGTGCGGTCGTGACCTAAGATTGAACAAAATCTTTCAACAATACACGAGAATATTGAGTTCCATTATCACTGAAAACAATTTTTGGAATGCCAAATTTTGAAAATGAATTTTTCATGACCTTGATAACTGTTTCTGGTTTTAAAGATGGAATCTCAAAAACTTCAAAAAATTTTGAAAAATAAACTATGGTAACAAGAAATATTCTACCTTCCAGTTCAAACGAATCTGTACCAATTTTTTTCCATGGATATTCTGGCACCTGGTGTGGAGAAAGTGGTTGTTTAGGATTACTTCTGGAATACCTCATACAAACATCACAAGATGAAACTAAATTTTCGATGTCATTATTAATAGTGTTCTAAAATACAGATTCCTTTGCCCTCAATTTTGTTTTCATTATGCCTAAGTGACTTATATGTAATTAACTCCTTAGTTTTGCTGGTACTACTACTACTACTGCATTAGATTTGAATAGTAAATTATCAATCAACACCTTAGACAAAGGAAGAGGGAGACGTGGTATGCAATGATAAACACTGAAGTCAACATTCCTACCTTCAGAACTGAACTGGACGACTGTATTACTACGGATTGGTAATTACGCCAAAATATGCACAACGTTGTCAAGTTTCCGAAGATATCAGATTTATTAACATCAAATCGCTTAGAAATACTGAAATAGCAACTTGGAATACCTACAATTATCTAGATTACTGATATATGATATTTTGTAATCGTACGAAACGAGTACTAATAGAATGAAATATTAAGAATTTCAATGAATTCCATAAACAATCACAAACTACATCCACATAATTGATCCTTTCGGTGGAATTTATACCCTCTTAAGACCTTCATCCACAGAAAACTTGAGTAAAATCATATAAAAGCTATTACCCAACCTATTCCAAGTCATTTCGACCGAACTTTCAAGGCAGTAAGAACAGAATTCGTAGTTATACAACCAAATTCAAGGATTTTTTAACATTCATTTCTCTTAAACGTGACAACACCGGTTTTCTCAGTTTCATTTATAAATTGTTTCTCATCCGATCGATATTTCTTTAGGCCAATCAGGTGAGTTTGTTCCGATTTGACATTTGATGTATGATACACCGTTGCCGAGACGAATCCGTTTTGTTTTCTGGGATTTCGACGATTCTGTCAACTGTCTTCTCGAGTTCAAAGTTGAAAAAGTGTTTTTCCGACCTATTTCCATATATTATGTTCAAAAAATATTAATAAAATGGTTCTTAAGTGTCAAGTATGTGGTAAATTGGACTCCTACAACCCTAATTTGAGTTTTTACAGGTTTGTTCTGTTTTGCAAATCATTGGCGTAGATTGTTCAATTCTCATGAGTTTCTTTCAGACTTATTTGATATTGGGAGAAGGAATATATGGATTTCAATTATGGACTTAGCTGGAGATAGAAACTTGCCACAGAATAGTTATGTTCGGAACATTTTGAACCAAAAACTAAACTAAATGATACCAAATTTCTTAATAATGATGCCAATCCTATTCCTGTGAAACCATTCTTCAGACTAACGTAATTCAAGGTAAGATTACAGGAGCTTCCTGGAATTTTAATTCAATCAATTAAATAGAGATGTTTCTGTGGAAAATCTTTCCAAATTATTCTACATACAACAGGTATTATAATAGTGATGTAGTAATTTAGTAATGTTTCAAATGAAGAGAATTGTTTAACTTGATGGAATAGAGAAATAGGAGATATGTATCAGTAATCATTGTTATATGTATGCAGAAATCATTTGGCCTAATTTCATTACATTAATTGCAAACTCGTTTGCAGCTCCAGCTCCACTACGAATGAAACTCCCACAAGTGTTTAAAGATAATTATGCAGTTATAATTCACACTACAGAAGTGAATATTCGAAGAATTATATTTGCGAAGATCTAATTTCATCTCTTGATGAAGAAATCTATCAGAATGATGATGCTATTGCTTGTTCTCCGAAAAGAAGGTAAAACCTGTATTTCTTCTTATATTGCTGACTTGTGTGATTTTTGTTTTCATTGTAGAAAATGTGGAATATCCTGTTGTCAAACTGGAGCAAGCAGTTGAGAATACTGATTTAATGCCTTCCAACTTTACCGAGAAACCATGAACATCTCAAATAAGAAGGGGAAGATGAATATTTTATTTGAGTGCTCCACTAGTTCATGATCAATTTTACTGTTTCATTTGTGATAAAGAGCTTATGTGGGAGATCCGCACACTAGTGGTTTTTCTACGCCTAAGGTATGGAAAAGGGATATTAACATTATAGAAGAGAGTCCAGAGTCAAAATAAAAAGATTCGTTCATAGCAGCAGTATGTTGAAGGATGAAGCTTAAAATAACTTCAATGAAAACATTGCTGGATTGTTTGAGAGAAAAATCACTCGTATCAGAATCAACAGACGTTATAATATTGGTATGTGTTAGGACCTAGTTGATGGCAACAGTGTCAACACCGCACGCATCCAGGGCGGTAAAGAAGTGAAGCGCGAAAAGACAGTACCCTTCGAGACCTTACCATAGATAAAATATACTGGACCTTACACAGTACACATCGCTGTATCAATTTATTTATGTATGCATCAAGTTATGTGCAATTAAATTACAAGTTCAAAATCCAGTGCATATGTTTTTTTCTACAGTCCACTACCAAACATATTTGGTCCTTCGAGCCGGATATAATAGTGAAATTCAAGAAAATACTTCTCCAAATTGGTCAGTTGCATAGTTCGAGAAGCAGGTGCAGTCGATCAACGCCGCTAGCCAGTCACGCAATACATTTCGAGTCCAGCAGTCCTCAACAAGGGAGAACAACAGCGAGCTTCAGAAAGCGGAAGCAACAAGCAACAGCGATCCTCAACAAGCGGGTACCGCAGGTTCACAAACAACAAAATTGTAAGTCCGTTCCATCTTTCCATTTACTTCCATTGCCACGAATTTGCATGAGTAAATACAGTGCTGTTCATTTCATATTCAGTTGTTCAAGTCAATAAAAATGGATATCACTAAGCTTAAACAAAGACGTGGACAAATCGAGGAGAAATTGTCACGATTTGAAACCTATATCAACTCTATTGAAACCTCTGAGTTAGATGAATTAACAATCACGCAATTAGAAATTCGTTTATCAAAAATTGAACCAATATACGATAAGTTTAATGAACTTCAGAGTGAAATAGAGGAAAATACGGTTGAGGACAGGGACGATGAATCAAATATCAGTGAACAATTCGAGGATTTATATTTTAATGTCGTATCCTACTGCAAAAAAATTATAACACAATTCAACAAGCGGGATAAGAGAAGTTTTGGCATTTCACAACCTAATTCTCACTTCCAAGGTTCGCAACAAGTTAAACTTCCCACTATTAAGTTACCGACCTTCAATGGTTCAATCGAAAACTGGTTAGAGTTCAAGGATGCATTTATCGCTTTAGTTCAGGATAATGACAACTTAGCAGACATTCAAAAATTCTATTATCTCAAATCTTCATTAGAGCACGAGCCAGCTCAACTTATAAGCTCGGTAAAAGTTTGTGCTTCTAACTATCCAGTTGCATGGTCGTTGTTGACAGACAGATATGAGAACACAAAGCTCATTGTAAATAATTATATTAAGGCATTGTTCGATGTCAAACCGGTAATAAAGGAAAACAGTGCTGGTTTACGCAATGTATATGACGAAATCAATAAAAATCTCAAGGCGTTAGAAACTTTAGGTCAACCTGTCAATCATTGGGACTCATTGATAATATACATACTGTCGAGTAAATTTGATTCAGTAACAAAACGAGAGTGGGAATCATTCAAACACAATGGTGATCTATCTACAATGGTAGATATGCAAACATTTCTCAAAACAAAATGTGAATTGTTAGAAAGGCTGAACAATTCTTCTGATAATTCATCACCGTTAAATAAATATGATTCAAAAATCGGATTCAATAATGCTAACAAGTCTAAGCCTTTTCTGATCAAACAGAAGGGAAGCACCCTTACATCATCAGTTAAATTTTCATGTTACTATTGCAACCAAGTTCATGCTATTTACAATTGTGATTCCTTTAAGAGCCTTAGTGTAGAAGATAGAATTTTGGCATTAACAAAGGCGAAACTGTGTCATAATTGTTTAAGTTCTAAGCATATTACAAATGAATGTCAAAAATCTAACTGCGGGAAGTGTAAAGGGAAGCATAATTCATTGCTTCACTGCGTTTGGCAATTACATCGGACGTGTCGGATTGCTCGGAATCGTTCGGTAATTGCGTCTGGATGTAGGGGAGGTAAATCTGTTTCGTTCGGTAATTGACATCTGGACCGTCCGGATGAAATCTTTTTGCTCGGCCTCGAGAGACGGAGGAGAAAGATTAATCTGTTAATGTGAGGTTAGGTGTTACTTGTGTTATAAACAACAACAACAATCTAGTTTAGTTTAGTACCTAGTTTTTATTTGTTCGCTACGGATTCTAACTATTGGATTGCTGTATGTTCTGTATTTATTGCTGGCCGATTTTGAAATGGATTTGCGAGAAGAAGAGCAACAAAAAATAAACAAAATCTGCGTAAGTGAGGATGAATTTACTCGATTTAGTAGACAAAGGAAATAAGTGTATAGAGAATAGATAATCTTGAAGAAGTGATGTAATTTTATATTGTTTTGAAATACATATGTATTAAGAAACTTGTAGTTCCTATGTAAGATTAGGACGAAATTGCAATAAAAATAACTTATTTTGCTAAAAGTATGTTTTATTATGTTCTGTTATTAATGCTATCCCTGGATCTTCTTGAAATCCTGACATTTCTATCAAATTCAATTCACAAACTGTAAATTTCTCTCTTTCGAAATACCTAATTTTATTTTCACAACAGATCTGGAATTCGAATTTGATAGCACAATAATTATAGATAAATACATTAAATATCAATAACTTACATCTGCAAAATGATTTTTTCATTTCAAACCGTCCAGGAAAAGCTTGGAAAATGTGGTTTGTAGTTGTAAACAAATACCAAAACAATCCTAAGACGTCGATTTGTCAGTTGTCAATCTTTTAGCTCTAGATCGTTCGACAATTCCAGATTTGTCAGACATATCTGTAGTCACGTGACAAAAGATCTGTCCGATCTGGGATGTAATTGCCGAACGCGTCTATTGCTTCACAAGGAATCCTTGAAATCGCAAGTCTCCACTAGCACAGTATCACAAGATAGCACCGGTGAAACAGCTATTGCTCCGAGCGTACTAGCAGCGGCATCAAATAATCCATCTTTTTCTGAAACAAAGGAAAATGGAACGGTATTAGTCGGACAAACTAATGAAATAAAGGAAAGGGCACAATGCTTATTATCTACAGCCGTTATATTGGTCGCAGACACAAACGGTTGCAAACATTCTGTTAGAGCGCTACTAGATGCAGGAAGTCAAACCAACTTCATTACAAGTGACTTATGTAAGAGGTTGAATTTAAACACTCAACCTATTAAATTCGCAATTTCAGGGGTACACTCTAAGAAATTTTTGAACACCAACCAACACACGCTGACACCAGCCGTATTTCCTCAGAGGTCCTGATATTTTGGTGTTATTTCGCACCTTCTAAAATAACACCGACGTTCGAGATTTTTCTGGTGTCTTTCATGATTTCAAAGAAGTTGCTTTTTTCCCATAAATAAATCAACTTTGACACTGAAGCGAGTGTGATTTTCATTCGGTTCTTTGCGACTTTGCGCTTGTTTGGTGTTAAATCACACTAGAGCGGTGTGATCTCAAATGATCATCCAGTGTGTTTTGACACCGACTCAGTTATTTTTCACAATTTATTAGTGTGGAATACTATACGAGTTAGATCGGTTTCGGTGTGAAATCGCACCGTTTCAGTATTAATTTGCACTATAGCTTAGTGAGGTTGCAATAACCTGTTCGGTGTTATTTAGCACTGACTTAGTTGAGATGAGAAATGACAAATTTATATCTGAAATTAAAAAATGCAATTCGGCGATTTGAATATCAGATATTTGAGACATAGTTTATTTCGAAGATAAAATAATGCATCATAAACCATAAATTATTAATTATTATTCAGCCAAGTACCAATACTTTTAAGATAAAAAAGAATGACAAACAAAAAATTCTTTGCCTTTAAGGAGGCTAACCTAACAAATTTTTGAAACATAGATAAATTGAAATTAGTAATCATCGAAATGAATACAATCTTCAATTTATAGGCTATAAATTGAAGATTGTATTCATTTCGATGATTACTAATTTCAATTTATCTATGTTTCAAAAAGTACCAATACTCCCTATGTTATTATTTGTTCTGCAATTGTTATTCCTTAAAAGTCTTTTAGTGTATTCGTTTGCTGTGCAGGTTTTTAAAACAATTTTCAATTCATTTGAATTCATTCACAATGAAAGATTACAACAATATTTGTTGCCAAATCAAAAAACATTTTCCTGTTGATAAAATATATTTTCTTCATACTTTACACTGATAAATACATAATGAACAGATAGATATATACCTGATGGTAGACCAAGTGAGGGGTCGACAGTAGAGGTATCTTCCAAAAACACCCTAAGGGAAGGTTCTTGAACTAGCTTAAAAAAAAGATCAGATATAAGCACTTATAAATATAAATGGATGTTAATTTGTACATCGTATCTTCTCACATATGCTTAGAGTGATTCAGCAATATCTATTTCCGTCAATTGAAAATATATGAGTAAATAATCTCAACAGAAGTCACAATAAATATTTCCACCGTATAACCTAATCAGGTATATTATACAAAAAGAAAGTTTCAACGCTTATGAAAACTTAAGGAAGTTACCTGAATCAGTTTAACCCTTTCAGCCCTACTGGTTATGAGTGGAAACCACAGTACTAATATCCAGTCTGTTATTTTCCTAGTGGCTACACCAAGTAACCGCGTGTTGAAAGTGTTTGCCTAAGCATCATTCCCTCTCTTATAACCGATTGTTTTGATTTCTGGAAGCGTTTATTTACATCCAGAGCCGAATTGATAACGCATCGAGCACGTTCGCGGTTGTGAGAAAGTTACCTGTTTTTTTATTGTTTTTTGTGACATTTTCGTGATAAAAGTATCAGGTGAGTGTTTCAACATTTCTTATTGAGCATTTATCGTGAGAAACATGATAAATTTTCAGAATTGAATTTACAAGAGCCGATTTCTATGTGGTTCCTAGTCGTGACCAGTAGGAATTTGCAGGAATTTTTTTTATTTCGAAAGCCTTGATTTTATTCTTGATATAGTTGAATTCAACAGTCTTTTCGATCCTTACATCAAAATAAAACTGTGAAGCAATTTTCGTAATGAAAATTCTTCGCATTTCAGATTACATATATGATGGCTACCTCATGGAAATTTTCGAAACTGGAAAATATGGACATAGATTGTCTATATGAACTTATAGAAGAAATTCCAAGCGATGATGAATCAATTACAGGAGATTTAGAAGAGGTTTTGGATGACGAAATGCTGCTTCTTGACGATGATGATGATGGAATTGAGAATATGGATATTATTATCCAGAATACCGAAATAACTTCTTATAACGACTCACACTGGGAGAGCGATGATGACATCCCTCTTGCAAGGCGGCCTGAAATATTCCTCCAAAATTACTGGACTGAAGATACTTCGAACATTACCAAGTCAGGTGCTTTCGCGGAATCAACTGGTACGGTATTACCTGATGCTCTTGAGACACCTACAGATGTATTTTTACATCTGTTCACTGAAGACCTGATTAGCCACATAGCTTTTCAAACTAACCTATATTCAATTCAAAAACATGGAGAGGGAAGGCAATCCAAACCAACCACTTCGAAAGAGTTAAAAACTTTTTTAGGAATCAACATACTAATGGGAATAAAAAAACTACCCAGCTTCAAAGATTACTGGTCCGCTAACGAGGAAATGAGAGATCATTTTATTAGTTCCGCAATGACTAGAGATAGATTTGCTTGGTTGTTGAGCCACATCCATCTAAATGATAATTCTGCCCAACCTAAAAAGAATGAACCTTATTATGATAAACTCTATAAAGTAAGACCTGTCCTAACCAAGCTCCAGGAAACATTTATGCATTCCTTGAAACCTAGCGAATTCCAATCTATAGACGAGAGCATGATTAGATTCAAAGGGCGTAGTAGCTTCCGCCAGTACATGCCAATGAAACCCATCAAGCGAGGATATAAAGTTTGGGTCAGAGCGGATTCAACAGGATACATGTGCGAATTTCAAATTTACACTGGTAAAACCGATCAAATCGCAGAGAAGAATTTGGGCTATAGAGTTGTTATGGATCTAACTAGAACATTGGTTGGCAAAAACCACAAATTGTTTTTTGATAATTATTTCAATTCTGTTGAACTCCAACGAAAGTTACGCAATGATAAAATTTATTCTTGTGGAACATTCCGGAAAGGGCGTAAGCACTTTCCGGAATTCAAATCTGACAAGTGTCTGAAACGCGGTGAAGCTGATTGGCGTGTTTCAAAAGATGGATTAGCTGCACTCAAATGGATGGATCGTCGAAGTGTCCTACTACTAGGAAACTACCATGATCCCTCCATCATGGAGACTACTTCCAGAAGAATGAAAACTGGTTCTGCTGAAGATATACCATGCCCAAGGATGATTCTCGATTATAATACTCATATGGGATATGTTGACCGCTTTGATATGATGAAAAGTACTTACGAAATTGATAGAAAATCCCAGAAATGGTGGCATCGAATTTTTTTTTATTTTGTCGATGCAGCTTTAGTCAATGCTTTCATTCTCTTCCAACAAAGATGTGAATGCAAAAGCCTTACAATGAAAGAATTTCGAATGTCCGTAGCGAGAGGACTTATTGGTAAAATTGAAGCTACCAAACGTGGAAGACCTTCCTTGGATCTACATCCGAATAAATATAAAAAAGTTGTACCATACGAAGTTCGGTATAGTAATGCCGACCATATGCCACAAAGATCTACTTCACTCCGTTGCGCACAGTGCAGTACTGCCAACAATGTACACAGAACAATTTGGAAATGTTCAACCTGCCATGTTGGATTATGTTTAAATAAAGAAAGGAACTGTTTTGCGCCGTACCACTCGAAATGATACCATTGTTTTTAGTCATTTTTCTCAGCGTAGAGATCTTAATTTTTCTCTGAATTTTACCATTTAGTTCCTAGTGGTTAGCCTTGGTAACCACATCCTGCAGGATCATCCTGTAGATTTTTTTGTTATGTAAGGTCTGTTTCGAATGAAGGGTATGTCAATAAATAAATTTCTAAGAAAAAATCGTAATATTATTCATTTTTAATTTTCTCGAAATAATTCGGCCGCAAAGGGTTAAGTTCAAATTAGTAGTACTTACTTTCAAACAGTATTGATTTTGTCCTCGAATCATCAGACAAAATGAAATTTTCTCTGTATCCAAAAAAAATTTTCACGCATTTCACTTCATTCACCTCAATCAATTTCACACTTTCGGTTGATAATCACAAAGGCACATACAAGAAACAGAGATAGATAAGAAGGTAAACCATTCGCAAGTCCTGTTTTGACTATGCTGAGGACTCTTTGTAGAGCCGCCAAGAATTGGAACTATTGCTATTAACATTGTTGCCAAAGTTATTCGATTGGAATAATCAGTTCATCAGACACCATGGTTGTAACTGTGTGACCTCTCATAATTTGGTAATATCTGGCAACCATGTAAAAATACTGAAGACAAACTAAAGTAAACGTATGGGTTTTTCATATTTTTGGTGCGTATTTTGATTCAGTTGGTGTCAATTTTGAAGCATGATTTGGGCGAAAAACACTTCCAGGTGCTTTTTTTGTTTCTACAAGCTTCAGAAGTAACACCTGATCATTTCTGTGAAATTATTATTTGAAACTTCAAACATGCAGTGTATATTTTCACCCAGGAGATGATTTTATGATTTATGAAGCAATTTGTTTGTTAGATTGGTGTTAAAGCTTGATAAACACAGTGTGTTTTCAAATATTTTTCTATTCATTCTTGATTTTGTTTTTGTTTGTGATAATGTGTTTCATAAATCACACCACTTAACACTATATTCTTATGATTTCGATAGAAATGATAGAATTGTGACATAAAAAGGGAAAATTATGCTTGATAGTTTAGTATTAGCATTTACACCGGGATTTTTTTTAGAGTGTAGGAGAGGCAATGTCGGAAATACATTCCAAAGTGCAAGTATCTATATTTTCAAGACTCAACAATTACAATGAATCAATTTCGTGTCTGATAATTCCAAAAATAACTCAGAATTTGCCAATTGTTTCATTTGATATAGATACTTTACAGGTACCAAATGATATAAATTTAGCGGATCCAAATTTGAACAGGCGCGGCAAAGTAGAAATGTTGATAGGATGTGAGTTATTCTATAATCTGTTGTTAATGCAGCAATCGATACGGAAAGGGCTCCCAACGTTACAAAATACAAGATTCGGATGGATCGTTGGTGGTCAGGTCGGGGTTTGGAATCAATACTGATTTATGATTGTGAATCATGTGAATACATTCTGAGAGAGTGGAATCATGTCACTGTTGTTTTTATGTCCTAATAAATACTTTTTAAGATATAATTCTATATGTTAACTTTAATTGATGATTTGTTTCATTCCAACATTCCAACTGTATCTACTGTCTCTTCCTAGTTATTCTCTAAGCTTGAGTTAGAACAATTGAATAAAGAATGTTCAATTCGATTCTTGATTTTTTTAAGAACCGTTCAGAAGCAATATATTATTGATTTATGTTTTCGAATGCATTCTGATTTCTGAGAGTGAACTATAGCACCATTGTTTTTTGTCCTGTAATAAATAATTCTGAAGATATAAATTCTGTATGAAAATTTTTTTTCTTAATAATCTGCTTCATTTTGTTAGTTATTTTGAATAAATCTTCAAGAGTTTTGAGTGCAATTTATAACCATTAAGAAGCTTTCATTCCCTGAGCATTTGCTTTTGAGCGCTCATTCATAGGTAGAGCAATGAGGCTATTACCCCAAAATGTTTTATAGGACTTGAGATAAATACAATTAAAAAAACTATGGTTCTGATGATTCGATCTTCTTGAAATTTTGCATAAACATTCAGCATATCAATATTCATACACAAAATGAATTTGACTTCAAGTGGCTAACTTGTAATGGAAATATAGAGATTCTCCTTTTCAATATTCCAATTGACTTTCTTATGGTTCAGATAGTAATCTTTATTCTTTATTCATGCCTTACAATTAAAAAACATTGTTTGCACTCGTCAATTTAAAATATAGAGTAAATCCTCATATATACATTTATAAATAACACATATAAAATATAGAGTAAATACAATATAATAACAATATTGATAATAATACAAATTTACACATATAACATATACACACATAAAACTATTCAATGAATGAATACATCCATGAATACACTGAAGACAAAGACAAACGAGCAAAAAATAAAATCTCTCACATGTATTGGTTCAGATCACAATTTAAAAACTCATCGATGTCGTAAAATGCACCCCTCATTAAAATAGTTCTTACAGCATTTTTGAAAATATTTAAGGACATTACTTTGAAATGAGATGGAATTTTGTTATATAATTTGATGGACATATAAACCGGTCCTTTTTGGGATGAAGTTAGTCTACAAAAATCTTGTTTAAAAAGATTTCTACCTCTAGTACTATACTCATGGGTGCTTCCATTCCTCATGTAATCATTCTTGTTTTTATGAGCGTGAATTAATGATTCTAAAATATAGATACAGGGAAAGGTCAAGATCTTGTGAGCGATAAATGTCGTTTTACAATCTTCCCTGAATTTCAAACCAGCAATAATTCTAACAGCCCTCCTTTGAAGAGCGAAAATACGATTTCTTGAGGAGCAATTACCCCATGCTAAAATCCCATACCGTAGCATCGATTCCACCAAAGAAAAGTAGGCCATCCTCAATACTCCACCTGACAACCTATTCGACATCGACCTGAGCAAAAATATATTTTTTGACAACTTTTCAGCCAGGTGACCAACGTGAACGTCCCACCGGAGGCAACTATCAACAAACACACCTAAAAATTTTGTAGATCCTGTAAGATTCACATCAGTCTTCTTCAGAGAAAAAATAAGTTCAACAGTCTTCTCTTTGTTTGCAACCAGCTCATTCGACGTAAACCATTCAAAGGCTCTATCCCTTGCGGTGGTACTTTCTTCTAGAAGTTTAGCTAAATCAGATGAACTTGTAGATACAGTTGTGTCATCCGCAAAAAGTAGGGTGAAAAATACACTCAGGAAATTGGGAAGGTCATTTATGAAAATAAGAAATAGTATAGGTCCCAAAACTGACCCTTGCGGGATACCAAATGAAATCTTCCGTTCATCGGACCACTCATCATTGAAAAATACTGATTGAGTTCTATCTGATAGGTAAGAAGACATAAAAGCACAACTGTTCTCAGAGCATCCATACGCACGAAGTTTCCCGAGCAGAATAGAGGTGGAAACGCAATCAAAGGCTTTCGCCAAGTCCAAGAACAACGAACACGACCACTTACCCTCCTCAAAACAACTCAGAGTATGATCGATGAAAGCCAAAATTGCATCAGATGCACTTCTTCCCTTTCTAAATCCAAACTGCGCCACACTAAACAAATGGTTGGATTCGAAATAGTGCACCAATTGGGAGCAAAGTAGTTTTTCAAAGACTTTAGATAGAATTGGCACTAAAGATATTGGCCTATAGTTTTGTAACTGATCAACATTGCCTTTTTTAAATAAAGGGATGACTTTGGAAATTTTTAGACAGCTAGGATATGTATTGTTGACAATACATAAATTGAACAGCTTTGTTAGTGGTATTACGAGACTGTTTACATTTCTCTTTATCAACACTGACGACAATCCATAGAAATCTGTACTTTTACTATTTTTCAATGTATTTATAGCATTTCTTACATCGTTAAATGAAACCTCAGAAAAAGAAAAGGGTTGCTCACCCTCAACTGTCACCAAGCTTATAGGATCATGAACCTTATTTGCTATTCCCTCAACAGTTTTCTCTGCAATTGTTGCGAAATAATTATTGAATTCCTGAGGAGAGATAGAAGGGTCGTGGTCCCTCTTTGGAGTGTTTCTCATATTATTGATTAGGTTCCACATTGTACGAGAGCGATTATTAGAGTTCTTTATAATTTTATCATTAGCTTTTATTTTAGCCTGCCTAATCCTACTCCTATAAGTTTTCCTAAGTTTATTACGAGCAGATAGAAATCATCAGTTTGGTAGCGTGAATACATATCATTCAACAAGTTCAAGCAACCACGTATTTCCTGTAATTCCGTACAAAACCACTTCACACACCCCCTCACTCTTCTTTGCCTTAATCTTTCTCAAAGGAAAAGAAATTAAAAATGAGTCAGTTATTATTCTATTGAAAATGCTGAAACGTTCATCAACATTCAAACCGTCATTATTCAGGAAGTCCCATGAAATATTACATAAAATATCATGAAAAGAGTTAAAACCTTTTTGAGTCAGAGGGCGAACGCATCTCAGCACATTGCCTCCGGATTTTACATCAGTCACATCATCCACACTAACCACCTGAGCTCTGTGATCGGAACATTCGAAGTCAACAACCTGTGAACTGAAATTATCGAGAGAAAAGTTTACGAATACATTGTCAATGCAATTTGTACCCCTTGTGGGTAAAGAAACACAACGAACAAAGCCATTTGCGGCCAATAAATCACAAATGAATTACATTTTAAGTCAGGGGCATTAAAAACATAAATTGAAATCACCTAATATAACAACAGGTTCAGTCAAGTTTTCAAAAATAACAAAAATTTTTTCAAAAACATTCATAAATTTGTGGAAGTCACCATTTGGTGATCTATACACTGAAATCACAGTCAAGTTGAGATCTATTAGTCTAATTGATGAAATTTCACAATCAATTTCAATGGAAAGATCATTCAGAGCATCACAGTAAACATAACTTACAGATGGGCGACAAAGAGTCATGACACCGCCCCTAATTGATTTTCTTCTACTGAAGTGGTGTCCTATTTTCCAACCTTCAAGAGAAAATGATGCTACCTCTTCCTCAGACATCCAGTGTTCAGACAGACTTACAATTTGGAGATCTCTCCATTTGTCAAGAAGAACTTCCAATGCTCCTTCTTTTCCGGAGACACCCTGTGTATTCAGATGAAAAACACTGAATCTATTCAAAACACTAACCTTAGCCCTGCGTGTCAATGTTTCGTGTGTTTGGTTTTCGCCAAAAAAACTTGGAAATATAGGAACCAATAGGCCAATTTTCCGCATTCTGTGCTCTTTCCAAACTTGACTCATCAATGGATACCCTAAACGAACTGTAAATATCAGGGTATTTAGAATTCAGTTTCTCACAATTAGCTTCAGGAAAATTCTTCCTGATCACGGTTGTGAAATCTTCAATCGATGTTGTAGGATTTATCCTAGATACAAACAAATTCCGCTTTTTTGATACACCGCCTATAGGAAGTTCCTTCGAAGCACCCATTATCGACCAAGAATGACGTTGCTTTCTTGACTGTTTTGATGTCAATTTTCCGGGGTTAACCTCATTGATGACAGAGTTGTTTTGTCGATTCAAATTTGAACTACTTTGCGGTTCTGTGTTCATGGAATTTCGTGAATTCTGCGATTTCATTTTCGCATGTGCATAATTATGTTCTGTCTCACTTCTATTATCTCTTGCAGACTTCGCATTGACGTCATTACCTTTAGCCATGACAGCATACGTTTTATTTACTTCAGGATCCTTATCACTTTCAGGTTGTTTATTTTTTGGGGTTATCAACTCGTAATGATGATCCGATGTTCTTGAAATTTTGCATGAACATTCAGTGTATTCATACAAAAAATGAATTTCACTCGAATCGTACATTTCCTTATGGAAATATAGAGATTTTTCTATTCAATATTCCAATTTAATTTTCTATGGTTCAAACAATGTTATTGTTATCTTCTTGAAATTCTGCATGAACGTTCAGTACATCAGTCTTCATTAACAAAATAAATTTCACTTTAATCAGATATCTTTTATGGAAATATAGAGATTTTTCTCAAAATAAATTTCACTCGAATTAGATATCTTGTTATGGAAATGTGAAGTTTCTTTTCTTCAATATTCCAATTGAATTTTCTATGGTTCTGTTGAAAATTTTGTCTATATAAATGATAACGATGAACAAAAAAAAACGGCCCAACAGACAGAATTTAATTTGACCACGAACTCGTCTTCAGGTAATCGATCCTATCGTTTGAAACCGTTTTCGGCTCAAAGTTCCAAAATTACAGACATTTGGGCAAAACAGTATAGCACTCGTTTAAGTACAACGAGCGTATACGGATCTATACCATGTTACAAAGGAAATGTATTATGGTTTTATACCATAGTGATTAGTGAATGTATGTGAGAATCAAAGTTATTTTAAAATGAAAATATACTCAAGAGGTTAACATTTTTTGTGCCAACGATTCCCCATTTGATTCAATTAATCCATATAGGAAAGTTTATTTCGGTATAAAATATTAACCTCATTCATAAAATATTAATTTCAAACCTTTCAACAACGGCAACTCCACGCCACTGGTAGTTGTTCAATTTACGCGTTCGAAGTCTCTGCATTGTTGCCGAGTCCGTGCCGGAACAAGGACAGCTATATCAAGCTGTCCTTGTTCTACTCATGGAAAATAATTTTGGATGTTGGCTTCAACTATTCCTGAATTTATGAATGACATGCCGCGTCTTCTCTTCCTTTGTCTAAGATCAACACCAATTCACCTCGATAATTCCAATATGGCTTAGCTAACAAATTACTCTAGATTTTTCGAATGGCCAACCATTCCTAACGTTATTGAATGAAATTTTCATTTCCTCATCAAAAAGTATTCATTTCTGATATACCTTGCATTCACGACTCAAGGGTAAATGTTTTTTTATTAAATCTATTTGTAATTCGTATTCAAGGTTTATATTACTTTCACATGATTTAGGAATTATGATCCTAGAGAAAGCGTCAGCTAAATAGATTTCACGACCGGTTTAAATATTAATTTCAAATCATATAATTGAAGATCTAACAACATTCGTTGCCATACGCATTGGGCACTCCTTCAGAGGTTTCTTAAAAATCCCTAATAGAGGTTGTGATCCGTTTCGACAACAACTGATCACCGTAAATACAACTGGTGAAAATTTTGCATCCGTGAACAATTGAAAGTAACTCCTTCGCAATTTGTGCATACCTTTGTCTAAGGGAAGCCGTAATTTCTGCTACATTTGGTATGTATTTATGTGAAAGTTTACAATGCCAAGAACTCTGTACTTCTTTAACATTTTTAGGATTGTTTAATAATTTGAACTTAGAGAGGATCTGTCTGTATGCTATCAGCACTTATCATATGACCATATAATTTTTTATTCAGTCCAAAGTGACATTTATCTTATTGAATTTTAAATTTACCTGTCGTGCTTTTAGCTGTCCTTGTTCTACTCATGGAAAATAATTTTGGATGTTGGCTTCAACTATTCCTGAATTTATGAATGACATGCCGCGTCTTCTCTTCCTTTGTCTAAGATCAACACCAATTCACCTCGATAATTCCAATATGGCTTAGCTAACAAATTACTCTTAGATTTTTCGAATGGCCAACCATTCCTAACGTTATTGAATGAAATTTTCATTTCCTCATCAAAAAGTATTCATTTCTGAATATACCTTGCATTTCACGACTCAAGGGTAAATGTTTTTTTATTAAATCTATTTGTAATTCGTATTCAAGGTTTATATTACTTTCACATGATTTAGGAATTATGATCCTAGAGAAAGCGTCAGCTAAATAGATTTCACGACCGGGTTTAAATATTAATTTCAAATCATATAATTGAAGATCTAACAACATTCGTTGCATACGCATTGGGCACTCCTTCAGAGGTTTCTTAAAAATCCCTAATAGAGGTTTGTGATCCGTTTCGACAACAACTGATCAACCGTAAATACACTGGTGAAAAATTTTGCATCCGTGAACAATTGAAAGTAACTCCTTCGCAATTTGTGCATACCTTTGTCTAAGGGAAGCCGTAATTTCTGCTACATTTGGTATGTATTTATGTGAAAAGTTTACAATGCCAAGAAAACTCTGTACTTCTTTAACATTTTTAGGATTGTTTAATAATTTGAACTTAGAGAGGATCTGTCTGTATGCTATCAGCACTTATCATATGACCCATATAATTAATTTTATTCAGTCCAAAGTGACATTTATCTTTATTGAATTTTAAATTTACCTGTCGTGCTTTTTCTTACACCATGTTTACCCTATCATAGTGTTCTTTTTAGTTCGTCCAAAAATTAACAAGTCATCAATATATGTATATCTGAACTCCATCTACTCCTTCAAATATTTCATTCATTTTTCTTTGATAAATTTCAGTGGCACTTTTTATACCAAAAAGTAATCTCAAATATCGATACCTACCGAATGGAGTATTAAATGTGCATAACTAGAACTTTTTTCGTCCAATTCTATACTCCAAAAACCGTTTGGTACATCTAACACCGAAAAATATTTAGAATGTTTCAATTTTGTTTTTTTTTGTTTGTAGTTTTACCATAATCTTCCAGTAACGTTGAGTTTTCGGAAATATTTAAAACCAATTCAAAATCATGTACTCATCTTGAGGGATCTTTCACACTGAGAGGAGGACTTTGGGAAGTATTACGTGACAGAAATAAACTTCAAAAAGAGTATTATCCTACTGTACTCAGAAACCGGATTAAAAGATATGTCAATAACATGTGCCTCATCGTTTTCAAAGATTTTTGGTATTCCAAGAAGCGTGAAGAATTCTAGATAAACGATAAATGTAAAAAGTTCAAATTTTTGTCACTCACAATATAGGGGCGTAGAAAGACGTATCTTCCAAAATAGGTTGATCCACGTAAAACCATTGACTCATAAGAAGAATATTCTACGAAATACCTGTGAGACAATACTTTCTGTTGGTAAAAACCTTCAGAATATCAAATCAGATTCCGTATGCAGAAAGATCAGATCAGAGTATCTTTCCCGAAACGAGACTTGATAGAGATTATCAATATGCAGCATCGTCATCCTGATTTCATAAAGGAAATAAGTATTTCTCTATGCATTAAGCTATACAGTATTCATCAGATTCTTCTTCTACGGGCACAAAGTAGTGATGCTTTGCCAACAATTTTTTTCGATGCTACTGAATCTGTGATAAGAAAGACCAACAAATTTTGCAAAAAAATTTACTTTTATACTGCATTAATAAGAACACCGAAAATACAAAGTATTTTTCCAGTTTTCTCTATGATATCATTAGTTCACAACTCCAATTCCATTTTCAAGCTGTTAAACGTCTTCAGGTACGCCTGTGAAGACCAAAATCAATGGCCTGCATTTTCAAAAGTAGTTACCGACTTCTCTTTTGCTAACATTCATGCAATGTGCAGGCAGATGTACTATGAAGGAGTACCTACAGAAATGCTATGAATTTCTGGAAGACAGAAATAATGTCAGAAATATCGATTTAATAACGATCCTTTTATGTTGCGCACATTTCTTGAAAATGTTGTGTAAAGACATTGACAGAGTGTGAAAATCTGATTTTCAAAAGAAATTTTTCAAGGATGTTTTTGCTGCAACTGTGAATATACATGATTTGAATACCTTTGATGTATTTGTTCATAATACATAAATTATTTTAAATTTTCCCCACGTGAATCTAACAACTAAGCAAGCAGAGCAGAAATTACGTTCTATTTGTTCACACTCCACAAGTCGGAAAGAAGATACATATTGTGAAGACAAACCTGTTGATAATGAAGTAGTTTCAGAAAAATTGTTAAATAAATCGAGTCCTTTTTATCAGAGATTTTTACGAGTTGTAGCAAATATACCAGTCAAATTCTGCAAGGGAAATTTGAAAAGTGATGTGGTCACTTTTCTTGAACAAATATGTACCATTTTGTCCACTCTGGAGTGCTTTAATGCTGGAAAATCCATCTCGGATGAGTAACTCCTTAGTGAAAGCATACTTTTGACAGTTAAAGAAATATGTGCTGGATGGTGAGAAAAACATGAAGTGTTCACGTTTTATTTCTAAATTAATCGAAGATATAGAAGCTCTAAGGATCGAGAGTTATCTGCTAAATAAAAAAAAACAATCCAACCAAATTAGATGAAACAGACGAGAAGAATACAGGATTAGTAGTCTAAAAAGAAAAGAAATAATTTTTTCCATTTCAATGGAAGATTCCTAAAAAATCATAAGTTTGATCAAACTATTCCTGAAGATGAAAATGAACTTGCTTTATGTGCACATTCCGGACAAGGTGATCGAATTCGGAATGCAGAAGTTGGTTTCATCAGACCTGTGTCAATCAAACCGGATCTGAAGATTATTCAGAGGAATTCTTCTGTAAAATTTGTTTGATGCCTCCATTTATATTGGAAGAACCGTCCGATTTTACGAGAGCTTGCACAGAATATCTACACACCTTTAATAAAAGTGTATTGGCGTTAGGTGAAATCGCTTCTAGTACATTGTCACAGAGAGAAATCGAAAAATGCTGAAAGAAAGAAAAATCCGAGTCACTGCCTCTACATATGGCAGAATTTGCAGAGGGTTCAAAAATATAAACAACAGAAATTCGATATTCCAGAATATTCTGAAAGATAATGGATAATCACAAACTTTCAATACGGCAGCCATAAGACATGGAATAACATATGAATTATCGGCACG
This sequence comes from Propylea japonica, assembly GCA_013421045.1. Classification (NCBI taxonomy): domain Eukaryota; kingdom Metazoa; phylum Arthropoda; class Insecta; order Coleoptera; family Coccinellidae; genus Propylea; species Propylea japonica. The sequence goes on along the minus strand of CM024240.1, from coordinate 101,101,005 downwards.
GAGAGTATATGAAAAAAGATCCGGCCTTCATTGCACTCTGTCTGGTTTGGTTGTTCACAGACAATACCAATTTTAGCTGCTTAGCCAGATGGTCTCATAAGTACTGAGTACTGATCTTCTAGAGATAAAATGCCCATACGGTGCAAGAGAAGAGGAAGTTGATAAGTTTGCCTTCAAATTTTTGAATTCTGATAATCAGCCCCGTTCCAACCACAATATACTACCTACCAAATACAAGGTCAGCTTGAAATAACTAATCGTCTATGGTGCGATTTGGTTATACACTGCTCAAAAAAATTAAAGCACACTCTGAAAATCTCAATTTAATGAAAGTTAACTCTACATTGACTTCATAACTTATTTTTTATGTTCTCTCGGGAAGGTTTTGAACGAAATAGGACACATTAAATGAAAGAAAAATTCTGGATTTTACCGAATCTTATATGAAAGAACAACTTTCAAAATAACGTAATGCTGACCTTCTATTGAGATTGTTCCAAACCTGCTCAATCGGATTGAGATCTGGACTTTTTGCTGGCCTTTCCATTCGAGAGACTTCAACCTCTTCAAGGTACTGAACGATGCGCGCAAGATGGGGTCTGGCACTATCGTCCATAAAGATTAAATTTTCACCAATGTATGGGGCAAATGGCACTACATGCTCTTCAAGAATGTTATATACCTATCAGCATTCATAGCTCCATTATCAACTACCACTAGGTCTCTGCGAACAGCCAAAGATATTCCACCCCATACCATAATCGATCCTCCACCGAAACCAGTAGTATTCAGGAAATTGCACTGACCATTATTTCATGTGGACGTCTGTATACTAGGGAACGTCGATCACAATTGTAGAGGCGCAGTCTAGACTCATCTGTGAAGAGAACTCTTTCCCAATCAGCCTCTTCCCAATGGATTTGCTCTCTCGCAAAATCCAAACGCGCCCTTCGATGGTCTGGGGTAAGAGCTGGCTCGGAGCTGGGCCTCTTGCCGCGACACGAGGCCTCGAATCATATTCTCTGAGGCGATTTCTTATTGTCTGAGTGCTAATTTGCACCCCATGAGTTTGCTCAAGCTGATTTTGAAGAAAGCGAGCGGTTGTAAATCGTTGTCTGAACGAAGAAACTCTCAAGTATCGTTCTTGAATGGCAGTTGTTACCCGTGGTCTACCCTGTCCTGGTCTTCGGACATTTAAACCTGTCTCCCTGAATAACTGCAACATTCTAGACACACTTGTATGGGAAACTCCAAACCTTTCTGCAATTCTTGTGGATGTCCACCCTTCTTCTCTCAGAACTACCGCTTGGGCACATTCCTCTTGTCTCAAATTGTGTGTTTCGTGTTGCATAGCGATCGAGTGTATGTAGAAAATCAAATGAAAGAAAAACTATTGATCACTAGAATTGATCGAGAACAACTGATTTCAGAATAGAGCCAATACATTCAAAATCTGATAATCTCATCTTTTTTCATTCCTGCTGGTAAAAAACATATGTATCGAAGAAAAACGTTCAAAGTGTATAACATATGCATGCATAATTCTGATAAAAATAATTATCAAGGAGAACACCTTCAGTTGTAGGCTGAATTTGAGATTTCCATAATGTGCGTAATTTTTTGCGCAGTGTATTTACGTTAAAGGGTATAAGGATAATAAGGGTTTCCTCGAAATCAAACATCGAACATTATCCTGTTTGACCATTTTTGGCTCGAAATCCGAAAATGAAAGACAAAAACGATATAGCACTCGTTTAAGTAGAACGAGTGCAAGAAAATAGATTAAAGAGTTTACTTTTTTAGTTGGAATAGAAATGTAGAATTATTCTGATTTTTTCTTCAGTCAAAGGGGATATCAGAGATAACTCTTGAAACCGATCGTTGTGAAAATGAATCAAATAAGCCGCTTTACATATAAGCGTAAAAAAATGTTGAAATAGGGGTTGAGTTAGACCGGAGTCAAGTTGTCCGGAAAAGTTATCCTGTGAAATAGCCGAGTACGCCCGAACGTTCATTGGCGTGCAGGATAACATTTGCTGTATTATATCGTGCATTGAATAGATACAATATAGTGGAGTACTTGGCTGAAAATTCAGGAAAAATGATTCGGCTTCACTTATAGGGTGATGAGAGTGTTTAAAAACCTCAGAATCCGTGTTTTTCAAATTTTCACAGGACTTCCGCTATCAAAATTGGACTTTTTCTAAAATTTCTGCTTTTAAATTAGCTACCAATCGATACCACTGCGAATCTCTTAGCGAGGGGATGAGAAAGTGAAAACAACCTCGGAACCTGTTTTTTCTGTTTTTTTACATGAAGGACTTCCGCTATCAAAATCGGACTTTTTATAAAAATTCTGCTTTTCAATAAGCTACCAATCAATATCACTGCGAATCTCTTAGCGATGGGATGAGAGGATAAAAACACCCCCGGAATCTATTTTCATAATATTATTATAAATTATATATTTCTATATATCTAATTTAGTTTTTGTATATGTATATATGATAAATTATAATATTATGATTATGTTTGTAAAACACATTTCAGTTACGATGAAATGGATGAAAGTAGTAATACAAACAAAGCAATCATGCTTCCGTTTCTTGATGAGTATTACTACCGCTTCAATGTTTTATAAAATCGGCCTTATCTATGTCGCAACGCCCAGTATTCGAAATATTATTTATCTTCTCATAAAAATATATCTGATTGCGATGAAAAAAGTGTAAGTTTCTAATAACTTCCTACCTATCAGAGCTCTCCCATATAACCGCAGAGTTCGCAGTACTGCATATTCGGTACACTTCGAGTTTAGATCGCCGCATCCAAGAGAAGCATCTCAGTGTTAGGACTGGATTTGGATAGTAGCGCTCCGTTTCGAAGTTGATGTTGTGGTGTTTTGTTTTCAGGCGGATAAGGATTTTCAGCATTTGCGAAACTCGTTAGTGTTTCGAAAAGCTTTGTTTCCACTGTATTGGGTGGAGTTTGTTTTCCCTTTTATTTCATTCTCATTTCGGTTTTTCCTTATCATTTCTTTATTTTGAATATTTATATTTCTTTTTAGGTTTTTTCTTCTTTTTTATATATATTCATCATTCTGTTGTTGGAAGTGGTCGAGTCCATTTTTCGTTCTTTTTGGGCACCTATTCCTTCATTTTTAGTTTTTCTACTTTTCAGTGAAATAAATTTTCCCATATTGTTTGCGTTGAAAACCCAAAAATGGTTTCGAGAAAAAATTCTTCTGCTCAAGCCTTTCAATTAATTTTTGAGGAATTGAAAAATACAATTATTCGTCTTCGATGGATGAAGAATCCAAAAGAGAGCTGTCTCAAAAAATTGCAGAATTTTCATAAGTATGGTTTTCCGAGTGTTGTTTTCGATATCATAACGAAAAATAAAGGATGCAAAGAATTTGTCGATAATCAGACAGAAAAACAAAGAGTTCTGCATAGTGATGCGAACTCGTTGAAACGAGCACTATTGGCTTTGAATATGTCAATCGAAAATATCGATTCCTCCTACAGAAAAAAATTCCGTTTATTCGGAATTGTGTGAACAACTCCACATGAAAAACACCGAAAAAAACCCCTTGAAGTTGAAGCTTGTCTCTATTGAAATAGGTAATGGACATTCGGAACCTCTACGCGACGCAGTTTCGCATACAGAAAGTACTGGAAAACATTTCGGGATCATTGCGAAACATCTTTCTGATAATCCGGAGGAAAGAGATATCAATTCTATGATTTCTAAAGGAAATACCTCAGTCTGTGAAGAACTCGGTGAAAAACTACATGTAGCACTCGCCTCTCCTGTTGATGTTGAAATCTGTTTTGAAGAGGTAGAAACAGAACGACAACAATTATTGTCAAACTAGCAGACCCAAAAGACGTTGTTCTGTATACACAAAAATTCATTCTATTTGATCCAGCCGTTTAGTTGCAGAGTAGATGAATAACCTAAATAACGACTACAGCGCCATCTGTTGATAAGATTTGTGATCATAAACATATGGGCATCAGGCAATCCAAAATACATTCTTACATCCCTCACACTTCGGTACCTTCTCCTACCCGCCTAGTGCCTACCTCGGAGACGCATTTTGGTGCGATTTCATCTTCAACCTGGCATATCTTTTGATGTATTCATCATAACTGAATGATGTAGAAGGCAATTTCGTTCTGAATTAAATACTGGGTATGAACGACTTATTTAATTGGATAAGGATCAATAGCGTATTCATAAAAAAATACTCCCAAATAATGCATAATTTTGAAAAACATTCGGATACCTTTAAAGGGTGATACTGAGTAAACCTTGAACGATAGATATATGCTATCGCGGACTTTTTTGTAGAACTATTAAAGAGGTACATTTCCGTCATACATTGTTTCCATGTACTTCTTACGGCGCACCTGAAAATAGCTGATCATGGCTGATTTTGGTACTCATATTTATTATCATTGAAGCTATAGTAGGTTTCCTTAATTTTCTCGGGTGAATAGTATAGCCTATGTTACTCAGGGATAGTGTAGCATTCTAAGGGTGAAAGAATTCTTGAAATCGGTCAAGTAGCTTATGAGTTAACTCTTATCAAACCCACAAATCTACAAACTCACAAACATACAAATCTTTTCTCCTTATAATATTAGTTCATTTAAGGAAAAAAATATTTTCACAATGTAAGCAGATCACACGGTTGCAAAGCTGAAAAATTGTATTCACCTTCCATTCGATGTTATTCTTTGCTTGAGCAGAATCCGTACCAGCTTAAGACACCGGGATCTGAATAAGATCAGTTTTCAGAATATAAAGAAAAAAATAGACAAAAAACTTTCCATATTCACGAATTATAACTGAAATTCATAGAAATGTCCTAAACATAATGAAAATATTTTCATTCAATCGAAGTTTTTGAATGACACTTGAATAATTCATTCTGTGTCAACCAATACTTGTAAATACTTTGCACTAACATCCATATTTATACAGCTTCATTGATATATTCCAGGATCAACAAACAAAGACATCGAATAAATTTCATTTGAAATAGTTAGTTGATTGCATTTTCAATGAAGCTTGCGATTAATTGCATTATTCGAATCATTCTCTCGAGTTCTAACACTTCCATCCCGCAAATGCAATGGAAATGCCCCGCAGTGACGTCACAACTCGATGCGCTTCGGCATACCGGTGTTTGTGTATCGTGCTCGGAAACGCATTTTGGTGCGATTTCATCTTCAACCTGCCATATCTTTTGATGTATTCATCATAATTGAATGATGTAAAATGCAATTTCGTTTTAAATTAAATACTGGGTATGAACGACGTATTCAATTGGATAAGGATCAATCTCGTATTCATAAAAAAAACTTCCAAATAATGCATAATTTTGAGAAACATTCGGATACCTTTAAAAGGTGATACCGAGTAAACCTTGAAAGATAGATATATGCTATCGGGAATTTTTTTGTAGAACTATTGAAGAGGTACATTTCCGTCATACATTGTTTTCATGTACATCTTACGGTTTTTGCAGCGCACCTGAAAATAGCTGATTTTGGTACTCATATTTATTATCATCGAAGTTATAGAAGGTTTCCTCAATTTTCTCGGGTGAAAAGTATAACCTATGTTACTCAAGGATAGTGTAGCATTCTAAGGGTGAAAGAATTATTGAAATCGGTTCAGTAGCTTATGAGTTAATTCCTATCAACGCCACAAACCCACAAACATACAAATCTTTCCTCTTTAACCCTTAACTGCATAGCGTATCATATTTGATATAATGTTTTTAAGATACTGCTACGGACATCTATGAATGAGTTTACGAGTTTTATGCTGTAACATATTTGAGACAATATTGCATTCCATCATATTTTATATATTTGGTGTGTGTACGTTCGTTATTCAACTTCGAGAGTGTCCATTGATTGATGGTCAGCAGTTATGAAAGTGTGATGAATTTCAAAGATTTTTTTCAAAGCGAAAATTTCACGAAATTTTTTAGAGAAAATTCATCTGTTATTTTTTGAGGTGACTGTTTTTGTTTTATTCAGTCAGTTACAGTATTGGATATCGGTAAGATTTTGAAAATTACATATTTGTTCGATATCATATGTGATACATCATGAAGTCCTGTTCCATCTTGTGAACTATAGAGGAGTTCATTCTTTCACACAGATCATGGAGTACTATACATATCTTGTAGACAAGAATGGAAAGAAGAAGCCGCTGACTGAAGAAGATGTATATAAATTGATGAATATGCTTTATGAGAGTGAAGATGACTTATTTCCATTCATAGATGATTGGACGAGATTGAGATGCCTGACCAAGTTCCTCCGGAAATTTCCTCTGAAATGCCTAGCACTTCGAGAACTGTAAAATCTTCGGAGGCGCCATCAATTATCGCTCAAAAACGAGTAATCAGTAGTAAAAAAGTTATCAGTAGGAAGAAAGAAATAGAAAAACTAATCCGTTGGAGGAAAGGCTGCAAAATGAAAAAGAGGACCTGTTTTCATGATTTCCACAAATAGATTTTTTTCAATACATATTATTTATTTCGTCAACCCAAAAAGAGAATACAAGAAGTTGTCACTGTTTTTAAATTTGAAATAAATCATTAGTCAAGACTTCTCAGTAGATACTTATATTGTACCATCTCCTCAATGCATAATAATATATCATATTTGATACAAATGAATCCCCCTTTCTTATGGAGAAAAAAAAGTAATATGAATTTTTTCTTCAATTTTTTCCCAACATTTTGGGTCTCAACACTTCACTTGATTTTTTTTATAAATTTCCTAAAAATTTTTTGAAATTCATGCAGCTAATATTAGTATAGATGATTTCTGGGACATAAATAAAGATGTAGTGAAATATACTACTCAGGATCCGACACTTCAAGAAAATTCTCATGTTATAAACAAAACTGAAGAAATTCCTACAGAAATTTTGAATCTTTCTTCTCCTAGAAACTCCCTGATCTACGTATTAACCGAAAATTCCGAAAATGTTGAGTTTTCTGATATTTTCAAATCCAGTTACAAATTATGTAACATTCTTGAAGGATCCTTCACTCTGGATAGAAAACTACTTGCAATCATACAAGAAGAAGATAAATTACGGAAAGAGTACTATCCAATCGTTTTAAGAAACCGAATCAACAAATACATTAACAATTGTTGCCTGATAGTCTTCAGAGATGCATGGTTTTCGAAGAAACGGCAGGAATTCACTATATTGGGCAGGTGTAAGCAGAATAAGAATCTATGTAAAAACCACAAAATCTTTATGTCTAAAAGTGGCCAGGTAACAGTTCTCAGTAATTCTAGAAATTTCTGTCACCCCCACTATGTGACCCATAAAGTCAAAGTTATTGAGAGATGCATTTTGAAGAAAAAGTTGCAACATGTGAAACCGCTATGTTATAAGAAAAATACCTTCAAAACTACTCGTAAGAAACCACTCTTAAAAGGAAAGAATTTGCAGAAAGTTAAATCTGATGTTGTGTGTAGAAAAATTAGGTCGGAGCATCTATCTCGAAACCTATAATACTAACTGGACGTCGAACTTCCTTACTGTCACGTAGAAAAAAGTGAGGCAAATGGCCGCCATTTGCAGTTTGGAGTGAACGACAAATATTTTGATGTTTTATGCGATCTGTGCTCGTATTCATAGATTTATAATAGGTCCATGCTCGAATTTTGATTGAAACATAGACGTTCCTTTGAAAGAAGTGATGAAAAACGAACTCTATATATTAGTGTTCTGTGAACTGTGACATTTCGGTCTATTAAAATTATGAATATTTTTGATTCTTGTGATTAGTTATTAAACAATATTGGTAATCCTATCATTTTAATTCGTTGAAATAAAATGAAAAGGACAGGTTTGCCATCTAGTTAGTATTATGAATCTGTGCTACTCTCGATTGGTGGTATAAACACTAAAAGTCTTGAGCACAAAAATAGTTATACTTCTTTAATAAACATATAATATTCCACAATATTCATTCATCTACCAAACGTCAAATCTAATTAATTAATTTATCAAACTATCGAAATCATCGTTTCCTAGCAACACCACAGAACACAAATTATACAAATCTTCCTCCGCTTGTCGCCCGGTACGTTGCCGTACTTTTCAGGATTAGATGCGTTGCCACATTCCCTTCATTTTTTTTCAGTTTCAGCAACGGCAGCTTTCCGGGAGCTTTGGATGCTTCATTCTCTGGTTCACTTGCGTCTATGAGTTTCGGAGATGATGGATGGGAAAAATGGTTAGGCGATGCTGACTTAACATCTGGTTCTTTCGTTGAAATGTCAGAGTCTTCATAGTCCGGGATTTTTTGGGGAAGTGACTAACGTGACGTTTCAATATTTGACCGTCTTCACTCGAGATCACTTTATTTCCGTTTTTTTCAAGTACCGTGAATTCTTGGTTATTAAATCTCGTCACCAGTTTGTTTGAAATTGTCGTGTTCTTGGCTAACACCTTGTCCCCTTGTTTTATTTCGCTTTTTTCTGCTCGCCTTGCTGAATCCTCTTTCTCCTTCCCTTTTTGTTTATTGACCATATCATTGTCGCGTGCTTCTTCGTCTACTGGATCAACTACCAAATCTGCCATAGATGGGAATTTATCACGAATGGTTCTATTGAACATCAGTTCTGATGGTGTCTTGCCAGTTGTTCCATGTGGCGTCACATTGTACATCATCGTAAATTTTTGAAGTTCCGTCTTGAAATTCAGTTTATTTGCCTGAGCTATTTCTAATCGCTTCAGAATAGATCTATTCATATTTTCTACCTCACCGTTTGCTTGAGGCCAATATGGCGGTGTCTGAATCAATTCAATATTGTTGTGTTTACAATAATTTTTGAAGTTTTCGCTGGCAAATTGGGGTCCGTTGTCTGCTCTTATTGATTTTGGTATCCCTAGGCGACAAAATATCTCTGACAGATGATTAATTATAACAGAAGTAGTAGTCGACCTGAGGAATTTGATTTCTTGATACCTTGAGTAATAGTCAATTACGACCAAGAGTTGATCTTGATTTGGCAACGGTCCCATAAGATCTATCGCCACACATATCCAAGGTCCTTCCGGGAATGTATGTCTTTTTATTGGGGGTGGTTTATCCGGAGTTGTTACTTATAAGCAGCTTCTACAATTTTTCACAAATTTTTCGACCTCTCTATCCATACCTGGCCACCAAAGCTTAGATCTCAGTCTCCTTTTCATTACCGTCTCGCCCGGATGTCCCTCGTGTGCTAATTGCAATAATAATAATAATAATAATAATATATTTATTTCCACTGACTGAAATATCTACAGTATGGGAAAATGTCAAATACTCAGTATACAAATACATAAACACAATTATGAAAAAAAAACATCATGAATAACAGTCAAATAAATTAAAAACTACTAGGGAAAACTGAAGTTGAAATATTCATGCAGGGAATAGAATACATTATGTTCTAATAGTGATTTCACAGTCCTTTTAAACAGTGATAGTCTTCCAATATTCCGAGCAGCACTAGGTAAGTGATTATATATTCTAAAACTCATCACTCGAAAACTCCTTTGCACCTGTGTGAGGCGCGTGAAAGGGATATCAACTTTCCTATCACTCATACTCCTAGTGTTATAGATGTTATCTATCATCCCTGTAGAAGCAGAATCGACATTTCTCTTAGCATAAACAACACAGTGCAAAATGAAGAGAGATGGCACGGTCAAAAAACTGTCCCTGAAATACTCACGGCAGGAATTTCGTCTGCTCAGGCCGTACATTGATCGAATTATACGTTTCTGCATCCTGAAAACTGTGTCCACATCTGTGCCACCGCCCCAACACAGAATTCCATACTCCAATAACGAGCGGATGGAGGAGTTATAGTACATCCTGAGCACATCAAGATTACAGATATGCTTCAGTTGGCGTATTACAAAATTTTTCGAGGCAAGTTTTCTACATAAGTGTATCATATGCTCACTCCAGCACACATGTCTATCAAACACGACGCCCAAGAATCGGACTTCATTAGACAATCGTATACTCGCGCCATTAGACCAGATTAAAGGGGTCTCATCAGACACTGTCCCATTGGGAGAAAAAACAATTGCTGTTGTTTTTCCCTCATTCAGTACAATTCCGTTCAGGGAGCAGTACGCCCTCATTCTAGCGAGGCAACGCCGAGCTCTCACAGCTAGCTCTCCCATGCCTGCATCCGCCAGTTTAACCGATGTATCATCAACGTACTGAGTGACAAATCCATATTCTCCCAGGTAATCAACCATGTCGTCCACGTCCAGATCAAACAGAGCAGGACCGAGAGTACCACCCTGAGCCACGCCAGATAACAGCGCCCTCCTGCAAGACAGAACATCCTTACCGTCCTCACGAAGTCTCACCATCTGTGTCCTATCAGAGAGATATGATCTAACCCACTCTTGGACCACACCCCGCAGTCCCATCCGCTCCAATTTGTCGAGGAGCATTGCTATATTCAACGTATCAAATGCTCGACTCAGATCGAAAAACAACACCATACAAAACTCCTTCCTCTCAAAACTATCCTGAATACTACTGTACAGCGACAACATGGCATCCTGCGTATTTCTGCCCTTTCGAAATCCGTACTGTCTATCAGACAATAATCTGAAACGATCAGAAAATTGATTCAGCCGCACCAGAAATAATTTCTCGAGTGCTTTTGAAAAAACCGACAGTAGTGCAATCGGTCGGTAGTTCTCAACTAACGTACGTTCACCCTTCTTGTGGACAGGCACAATGATAGCCGTCTTGAGTTCCGACGGAAAAATATCCACACTCGAATGATAGGTTGGAGAGGTGTGTCAGCGGCAATGAAATTAAATCAACAACGCTGCGAACCATATTACACGGAACTTCATCCACACCACTGGACGATTTCCCCGACACGGATAACAGGATATCCCTCATCTCTGCCAACGAAACAGGAGACAAGAACATCGAATTCCGATTTTCCCTTCTCAGGTATTCTCGGCAGTCCATGCTCACCTTTAGATTTGCGTACCAAATCCTCAACAGAATCTACAAAGAAATTATTGAAATAATTCGCCCTATTCAAACTGTTTCGTATCGGGATTCCGGATGAATCAAACACAACATGAGGTGCGCTTGGATTTTCGTCAACAGACGTGTTCTTTTTTATGTGGCGCCAGGCTGCCTGGGTTTTATAATCAGCGTTCAATATGGAATTACTTATGTGGGATTTCTTTGCTGCAATTATATTCTTCATATGCTGTCTTTTAAATCGGTTGTAAATTTCTCTCGTCGTGTTGTCAGTTGACTCGTTTACTCAACTCTCGGACCAAATTACCCTCTTCTATCAGTCTTTTGTAATCCAGGGATTTCTAGGAAATTTCTTTCTTTTAAATTTTTGGAGTGGAAATGCCAGATTGAAATGGCACCTGAAAGTCTCGAAAAAGGACGAAAAACTCTCCTCCACACTTCGACCAGCATATACGCCATCCCAGCTCTCTCGTGAGAGAAGTGCCCGAAAGACGTCTACATTTTCAGAGGAAAAAAGTCTCCCAACAACCAATGGTTTCTCAGGGGTATCAGAAAGATGATCGATTTGAAATCTCAGAATCTGCGCCCGGTGATCAGACAGGATATTTTCGACCGTATCACCTATGAAATGAGGCCTCCAGTTCATAAATACATTATCGAGTAGTGAATTTCCGCGAGAACATTCATCAAAACATTTTTCAAAACCAAACGAGGAGTATATATTGACAAATTCTTTTGTTTTGCTATTATTTACATCATTTAAATTTATATTAAAATCACCAGTCATAATTGTCTTTGAGTTTACACGCATCAAAATAGTCTCAAGTGCCTTAAAAAAATAGTCAATACTAGAGTCCGGTGATCTATAGACACATAGTATGTTGAACCTCATAGAGCAATAGTCAATACTCACAGCCACAGCCTCCATGCACTGATCGCACAACTCCACACTAACAAGCCTACAACTTAACGTGGAAATGTCCTCACTCACTAAAATGATCACCCCACCTCCAACCATGGAAGACCGACAGTAGGAACCAGCCACCTTATAACCATCCAGCTTGATAGAATCCAGCTCCTCAGTCTTTAACCATGACTCCGTCAGGCACAGGATCTCCGGGTAGTTAAAATTATGTAGGAAAACCTCGATTGTCTAAGTTTTCCCCTCAGACTGCAAATGTTGAGATTCAGCAGTCTTATATGTGACATACCAGTTGTGCGGTATTCTCGTGATCGCTTGCCCTCGAAAAAACCTGAATCTTCTCACCACAACTCCATTTGGCCAAACATCTGGTCTGTTCAGTTCCTCCAGCATATCACTTTCTGCACTAACCTTGAACGAAATACTCTGTGCGTCGTCTCTCTTCGGTAAAGCTTCCACGGTGAACGATTTCCCAGGAAACTTTGTCTCCAAATAAATCTTAATTTTTTCGGGATCAGTATTCAGTGCCACCCGTCCAACATGGAGCCATGCCCGCCTCACAGCACCAGAAAATGTCTGCCGCGGATCACGCGAGCTCCGTGGACTCTGTTGTCCCCCGAGGGGCAGCAGACCCAGCTCCAGGTGACGAAATCTTAGAGGGTACACCATCCTCAATGGCAAAGTGAAATTTCGACGTGTTTTCCCAGAAACATCCCTCGAACCGGCAACATCGCATGCCTGTACCCTGCCTGCTCCCGGGTTACTCCGATTATCCTTTTCAAAGAGAAATTATAAGTTCCTGGTTATCAATGGTTCTTTCAAGCTCCCTAGTTAGTCTCTCCAATGCCGTCCGCTCCACAATCGTTATCTTCAACGAACATTTTAGCTGGTCGACCTCGTTTGTTATTTTGAGGTTATCCTCATTAGATTTCGAAGAATTGGGATCATTCTTGTCATGATTATATCAATCAATACGTCCTTATTCAGCTTACTCAACTCAGCCCTCATCTTTGCGTGTTTACACATCAACATACACAATAACAATTCTGCTCTCAATGAATCTGGTATAACAAGTCTATTTCTTCGCAGAATTACTGGTCTTATTGCCGTCAGCTCTTGGCGAAAGGGGTAAAAAGCATTCTTGTCTGCGATTTCCCAACGATCTTCCTTGATCTTCTTAACTGCGTTCGTTATCTTCTGGTCGTGTTGACTCTCACTTATAACTTTGCTAATATTCAAGCTGCTGGTGAGCAAATTTCAAGCAGGGCATAGACATGATGTTTGTTTTCCTTGTCGAACGATGATTCTTCATCGAGTTGGCATAATCTTGATAACGCATCGGTTATATAAGTATGAGAACCCATCTTTCTATTCGTGCTGGAGGTTTCGAAGATGGTTTGAAAATTGCCTCTAAGGGTTTGTGATCAGTTACTAACTCAAATTCCAAACCGGCAAGGTAATAATAGAAACGCTCCACGGCCCAGACGAGGGCTAAACTTTCCTTTTCTGTTTGTGAATAGCGTTTTTCTGTAGCCGAGAGGCTTTTGCTAGCGAATGATATGACTTGGGGTTGTTGTAGTTCATTAAACTGTAGCAGCACAGCTCCTAGAGCCACAGGGCTAGCATCCGCCACTAGGCGAGTTCTAAGCTGCGGATCGAAGTATGATAATGTCGGTAAGGTTGCTAGTGACTGTTTGAGTTTGTTGAAACTTTCTTGTTGGGCTTGACTCCATTCAAACTTCTGGTTGTCTCTAGTTATCCTTCGGAGTGGTTCTGTTGTGGTTCCGAGATCTGGTATGAACTTTCCTAAATAGGTAACGAGTCCAAGGAAGCTTCTTGTTTCTTCTTTTGTCGTCGGTGGTCGGAACTGTAATATTGTTTTTTATTCATTTGATCTGCTTCAATTCCTTATCAGAGAGCTTGTGCCCCAGAAAAAATAGCTCCTATACATTTTTCATACATTTATTTTCATTCAGTAGGACATTGTTTACCTTGAAAACCTGTAATACTTCATCCAGGCCGTTATTATGTTTTCTTCTGTTTTTCCGACACCATCACATCATCGATGTAATTTAAACAGTTTCTGCACGATGCGAGCATTCTTCAAAGACTCGCTGAAAAGATTTCTGGAGCTGAGTTGACCCCAAACATCAAACGTTTGTAGCGGAACATTCCTTTGTGGGTAATAAGTGTGGTAATAGGTCGGCTTTCTTCATCCAGTTTGAAACGTTGACTTTGGGAAAAGCCGGTCTCAAGGCATGAAAGGCTCGCGGCCACACTCAGTGGAGAAGGAGAGTGAGTGAGTTATATATGATAGAATAAAATGGGCGCCAGGTAGAGTAATGCCTGCCTACTCAAGGTAAATGAACTGCTTACTCCTCTACCAGAGTAAACAGTAACACAAAATCCCTCAAAAATTAAAGTCACAATTATTTATTACCAAAAACAGAAATATAGGTGCAGTGGTTGATACAATACGGATAAATACCTTACCCCAAGGGGCAGCCAGAAGAAAAATCACCAAGGTGCTAGTGACTGTTTGAGTTTGTTGAAACTTTCTTGTTGGGCTTGACTCCATTCAAACTTCTGGTTGTCTCTAGTTATCCTTCGGAGTGGTTCTGTTGTGGTTCCGAGATCTGGTATGAACTTTCCAAATAGGTAACGAGTCCAAGAAGCTTCTTGTTTCTTCTTTTTTGTCGTCGGTGGTCGGAACTGTAATATTGTTTTTATTTTCATTTGATCTGCTTCAATTCCTTTATCAGAGAGCTTGTGCCCCAGAAAAATAGCTCCTATACATTTTTCATACATTTATTTTCATTCAGTAGGACATTGTTTACCTTGAAAACCTGTAATACTTCATCCAGGCCGTTATATGTTCTTCTTCTGTTTTCCGAACACCATCACATCATCGATGTAATTTAAACAGTTTCTGCACGATGCGAGCATTTCTTCAAAGACTCGCTGAAAGATTTCTGGAGCTGAGTTGACCCCAAACATCAAACGTTTGTAGCGGAACATTCCTTTGTGGGTAATAAATGTGGTAATAGGTCGGCTTTCTTCATCCAGTTTGAAACGTTGACTTTGGGAAAAGCCGGTCTCAAGGCATGAAAGGCTCGCGGCCACACTCAGTGGAGAAGGGAGTGAGTTATATATGATAGAATAAAATGGGCGCCAGGTAGAGTAATGCCTGCCTACTCAAGGTAAATGAACTGCTTACTCCTCTACCAGAGTAACAGATAACAAAAATCCCTCAAAAATTAAAGTCACAATTATTTATTACCAAAAAAGAAATATATGTGCAGTGGTTGATACAATACGGATAATACCTTCCCCCAAGGGGCAGCCAGAAGAAAACTCACCAATACACTACATTATATGAAAACGAATCATCTGAGCTAACAATAGAAACCGACCTAATCAACAACTACTTTACATAAACAATGGTTCCTGAAGGGAACACCGATCAATTATCTTATCACAAAATCCTGAAGGGATACACGAGCACCCTGGTTGGTACCCAACGCAACTTATGAAGTGCACCTCATTTTAATTGCTCACAACTATATATAACATTACCTTACAAAACAATATCACAAATTATCAAAATAGAAAAAACCAACAATTTACAATATTAAAGCCAGTGCTACACACTGGTCACCTTCACAAAATACTCCAGAACGTAGATACCTCCAAGATGGATGCCAATCGATACCTCTAACTGGCAGGTTCGTGAGTACCTCTAACTGACAGGTACATAGATAATTCAGCCAAGAAGACATGCCAGGCACGTGGAATAATTGACAGGTTACCTCCAATAACTTGGAATAATTGTACTCAACACCTGTCACGTGGATCTCAGGTACACCCGATACGTGGAGATACACCCAGATACGTGGAGATACACCCAGATACGTGGTGTAATGAAGTTCAATTTTATAACTGAGTTAATGAGTAATTGATCTTCATTTTAAAATAATTTATTCAAGTTTTCGTTTTAAATTCGGGAATTTTTATTCCGTTCAGAATTAATTCACAACAATCAGGAAAAACCGTAGTCTTCATTTAATTTATCCGAGTTTTCATTTTGAAATCGTGAATTTTTATTCCGTTCAGAATTAATTCAAAACAATCGAAAAAACCGAACATTTAGCGATTGATGTTGTTTTTCATACATAAAACATCGTAGAATCGTCCGCAAGAACAACGCCGATCGCCGATAACGCCGTTTTTTGCACATACGTACGATAAGCCAGTTTTAAGATGTTTTTACCGAGGTACTCTCCTGAAAATTTTAAGTTTCTTTCTGCGCCTACCTTTTCCACCCCCCTCCGGAAGATTATAAAAGGCGAGGTTTCCCTACATCGGTAATTAGTTCCGAATTTTTCGCTGACGTATACTTTTCCAAATTTTTCTAAGCTTCTAAATTTTCGCGTTTTCTTTAAAGTGAGTGCAAGTGCAATTGAATTGTAAGTACCGAACCGATTTATTGCAGTCCTATTCTTTTATTCCTCGTTGAGTCTACCTAAATAGCTGTTCCGTCAGATTCCTTAACAATACCTTTCCTAGTTTGTCCAGGTGCCTGTAGTTAGTCTGTCCATCCCATGGTCAGACGAAAAGGCCTTAACGAACCACTGCTATAGTACGTTTGTCCGTATAACCGGTGCCTGTAGTTAGTCTGTCCAGACCATGGTCAGACCGGAAGGCTGATGCAAACCAATGCTATAGTACGTTCAACCGAATAACAATCCTGCTCTATCCTGATCCTTGGTGCCTGTAGTCAGTCTGTCCCTCATGGCGAGTATTCCCATGGTCAGACTGACGGCATAACCGAACCACTGCTGACCTAGCAAGTTCAACATATCCTGTTTAACCCTCTATTTCACCTGGCCAAACCCCAACCTGTTTATACGAGAAACAAGCAAAGTGGTAGACAACGTGGTGAATTCTAGGACTGAAAGAATATCGGACAAGTATCACTCTTATATGACTGACCGCTTTTATTCCTGTTTTCCTGATAGTATCATATATTTGATTTCACCGTTTAAATTTAACTTTCTTTCTATTCTGGCTGACTCGTACCGGGAAAATATTTGTTTCTATGAAAGTGCTCGCAGTCAGACAAAACTGACCAATCTTATATTTTGTATTGATTTCATATAGCGTCTTATTCACTGTATCATTTTTGTATTTTTCGCTATTTGAATAAACTGTGTAAATTTGCTCTATTTCTGATTTTCTCGTTATCGCTAATATCTTAGATAACGACGAACTCTGTCTCTGACTAGCAGCTGCCCTGGTAGGTTTGCTATTCTCCTTATTAGAAAAAAGATAGCTGTGCGCTCGAGGTAAGTTTCGCCGAGAAAACCACGTTACAAAAATGGCGCCCGAGCAGGGACCGTCAGAAATAGAGTTTCAGTGAAATATTTTTTTTTTGCGCCCCGATTTAATACTGTACAGTTTATACCATCCAAAAGTGATTCGACTTATTCATTGGTGAAGTAAAGAGAATATTCTGAGTTTTATTTTTGACCGCTGAAAACTTTTAAATCCGTTATTTTTGACCTTTCCCTCCTTGAAACCTGTGTGAAATAAATAAATTGTTCTGAGTTTTAATTATTGCAATTTATGAAACTGAAATGAAATCTTGAATTCTTTTTCTGATAGTGTTTTATTTCTGAACAGTGTTGAACTTGTTTTTGATATTGTTGGATTTTTTTTTCTTTTCTTGCTTTTGTTGAAATAAACTCGTGAAGTTCTTCAATTGATATAATGTAGCACTGAAATTTTTATAAGTGTGCTGATATTTTTAATGTCAAGTTTGATTAATATAAAATAAAAAGTCCAATTTGTTTGCCACATATTTTTGCATCATTAAAATAAGAACTATAAATATTTTTCTGTAAGGGTTGATCACTTTTACTTTAACATGGTAGCAGAGCGTGGTTCCCAGAAGACAGAAGAATATTAGTTTTGTGTTTTTGGAGTCAGAAGAAAATTTTGTTTTGACAAGACGAAAAATAATTTGTCATCAGAAGAAATTTTCATCTAAATAGTGAAGAAAAGAACAATGGATGCAAGTAAAGTCTCGATTGGGTTATTAGAGGGTAAAACCAATTGGTCTACATGGAAATTCAAACTCTCTATTCTACTTAGGAGTGTACCAGGTGCAAGTGAAGTGTTAGAAGGCAAATTAAGTAAGCCTCAATTATCATCTGGAACAAACTCATCAAAAGAAGATAAAGAGAAGTACGAAAAGGACCTACTATATTATACCCAAGCAGATAGCAATGCATTGTTATTACTCACTATAAATATGACTCAAGATACTTTTGCAGAAAGTAATGAGATGCTCTACAGCTAGAGAAATGTGGTTAGAACTTCATAGACTATATGATGGAGCTGTTGAAGACAAAACATATACTTTGTGTATGGAGTTCTTCAGCTTCCGGAAAGATGTCAAAGATGATATTGCCACACATATCTCTAAACTGAAGAATTTGTGGAGTGATTTACAAATTGAAGTTTCTAAAGACTTATCTGCTAAAGGTAATGTGTGTAATTGTAACTTGCCAGAATTGCTACTAATTTCCAAAATACTGGAAACTTTACCAGAGGATTATTTTCATTTAAATCAAGCTGGCTAATGATGGCAAAATCAGAGAGAACAGTAGAAAATTTAACAAGTCAACTGTGTGCTTTTGAAAAAGCTCTGTTGAATAAAAATGAAAATAATCTGGAAGTTTTAGCATTAAATGGGAATCAGTCTAGAGGTAATTGTTCAAAGCCAAAACAGAAGAAGGACTACAAGTGCAATTATTGTCATTTGACTGGACACCGAGTTAGACAGTGTTTTAAATGGAAAGCAGATGGACGACCACCTAAACCAGAGAAAACAGACACTAGCAGTGGAAACAAACAAAATTGTCAAACATTGCTGATTCAAAAGTCGACTGTGTTAACTGTTACAGTTGATTATGACCACTGGTACGTTGACAATGGTGCAACCAATCATATTTGTAACAGAAGAGAGCTTTATGAAACTTTTGAGACATTCAATGAAGATTATTCAGTGACCACTGCAAATGGTGATGTTATAAAGGCTTTAGGAAAAGGAACAATTTTGGTAGAAGCTTGTGTAAATAGAAAAACTGAGAAATACAGAATGGAAGATGTGTGGTATGTTCCTTCGATTACCAAGAATCTATTCTCAGTATTAGCAGCACAAGACAGAAATCCACAAGGTGAATTTGTTTCCACAGCAGAAATTTGTCATTTCAAGATTAAAAATAAGACAATTCTAATTGGAACAAGAACCAAACATGGTGGGTTATACAAGTTGAATATGAGAAGTGTTTTATCAAAACAAAAAACCAGATGTTATGAATTTACAAACCAATAATATTCTACAACTTTATCACGAGAGATTTGGTCATCAAAATAAGAGACATATACGGAAAATTCTAAAGAGAGATTTTGAACTTAATGTTTCCTTGGACAGCGAATTATGTGAAGGTTGCATCTATGGCAAAGCACACGTTCAGAAGTTTGGCAGAAGAGAAAGAGCCCAAACAACGGGTGAGCTTATCCATTCAGATGTTTGTGGGCCTTTTCAAAATTCCGAAAGTGGTTACAATATTTCTGTCTCTTCAAAGATGATTATACCAAATATCGTAGAATTTTCTTCATGCGAGAAAAAGGTGAGGTAGCAAGACACTTAAAGACATTTTTAGCAGAAGTAAAAGTAGCTGGGCACGTCGTTAAAGAATTCTTATCAGACAATGGAGGAGAATTTGACAATAGGGAAATTAAAAATATTTTGAATGAACATGGAATTCGTCAAAGATTGATAATGCCCTATACTCCTCAGCAAAATGGCTGTGCAGAACGAGATAATAGAACGATAGTCGAGACAGCGAGAGCTCTTTTACATGCTAGAGATGGTCTACCTCAAAGTCTATGGGCAGAAATGATCAACACAGCAGCATATATATTGAATAGAACGGGAGTTTCAGGCCAAAGTGACAAATCGCCCTATGAAATTTGGTATGGGAAGAAACCATGTTTGACGCATTTTCGTGTAATTGGAAGCACATGTTACTCCCATATTCCTAAATCCCAAAGAAGAAAGTTAGATAAAAAAAGCTGTGAAAGGAATACTAGTAGGATATGACAATGATGATGGTTACAGAATTTGGTGTCAAGATACAAAGAAGTTGATAAGATCCAGAGATGTTATCTTTGAAGAAAAATCATTCTCAAATCCAGAAACATCACAACTATCACTTCCACATTCTGAAAAGAAAAATTCTGAAGAAATCGAGAAAGAAGAAAACAGAATTTCAGAAAATCAAGAAAGAAGCTATAGAACTGGAAACGATGTTTTGGATGATCTTGAAGAGAAGATTGAAGAGAATGATATCACTGGTTCTGAGAGTACAACTTCTGAATTCAACGGTATTCGAGATGGACATTCAACTGAGAGAAATTTACGAGATAGAACAAGCTTGAGAAAACCAGCTAGATTCGAAGATTTTGTGATGACAGTAGCAACCGAAATACTTGAACTTGTAGAGCCAAATACTTATAAGGAAGCTATCCAAAGCAATAATAAAATCCAATGGTTAAATGCTATGAAAAGTGAAATGGATGCTCATAGATCTAATGGCACATGGATTATGGAAAAATTACCTGCAGGAAGAAAAGCTATTCCTTCTAAGTGGGTAATAAGGTAGGGGAGAGAGAGAGTAGAAGGCAGGAAACAGATTGCCGATCTTATGACAAAAGCCTTATTCCGGACGAGATTAGTTTCTCTAAGGAGTTTGATGGTTTTGTTCAAGAAACATTATATCAATTAGGGAAGGTGTTGAAGTGAACTCGTGAAGTTCTTCAATTGATATAATGTAGCACTGCAATTTTTATAAGTGTGCTGATATTTTGAATGTCAAGTTTGATTAATATAAAATAAAAAGTCCAATTTGTTTGCCACATATTTTTGCATCATTAAAATAAGAACTATAAATATTTTTCTGTAAGGGTTGATCACTTTTACTTTAACAGCTTTGATTTCAATACAGGTGCAGTTACAGTGCAATTGAATTGTACAACCGAATTGTGCAGTTACAGGATTATTCCGAGGTAGGTGGATTTGTAGTTTGTGCTTGAGACTGAACATTTTCCATTGACCTGAACATTTATTGGTGAATGAAATAAAAGACTTGGTGTTTTATTCCTGCTGGTTAATCTGTTAACTGTTACGATATTTATATTTTGACTATTATCTGTGCGATTGAATTGAACTGCTGGGACAGTGTTTTTCGGTCAACGGTTTATGAACTATTGCTATTTTAGTGATACCTGATTATTATCTCGATGTTTGTTTGTAGGCTTAGGCTTGTTGTATTTTGTAGTTTATGTTTATGTTTGTTAATGTTTATGATTTGTGTTTATAATGTGTCGAAGCGCCATACGCTAAATAAATAAATTACACAAGTGAGTCGTTTTAAACCGGACATTCGTAAACTGTGTGACTTTTGGTGCATTTTTAGCAGTGGACTAGTTAGACTATTGCTATTGCGCTTCTGGTATACCTTAGCTCTGCTATATTTTCTGGTTACTACTTGAACATTGTTGAATTTTCGGTTGTTGTTGGATTTTAAATTTATATGGACTTGACCTTTACTTTAAACTATTCTGATTAATTGATTTGCGGTTTATCTGATTGAATTATAAGCTTTACTATTGCTGGTATAATTGTACTTCTACAACCAATTGTGAACGTTAGCCTGGTTGTGACTGGCATTGCTGTTTACTGTATACTTGCTATCGATAATTCCTTTACAGCTTTGAACTCTGTGCGAGTGAACAAATAGTTGATAGTTCGTGAGTGTTGACCGGGAACTGAATATACTTTTGATCGAGCACAACCGAACTTTACGTGGAAAGACTTAACCGCCAATAGTGAACATGGATGTGAATCGGCTATTGAGTGACGAGTTAACCTACGAACTCCAACTCCGAGGACAAACAGTGCCGGGCACAGTGATGCCTAAGCGATGCTTACTACGACACAGGTCATTCAATCAAATACCCCGTTACAATCTGTGACATGGATGGATCCTACCTTGGATATAGAAATATGCCAGAATAAACTCACCGATTTAGTTGAATCAGTTCAAGACTTCAACCACGACAATGCCGATAATGAATATTCGCGCATTTTCACAAGGCTAAAACACGTACAAGGAAGATTGAACTTTATTGACACCACTGATGGGTCACAGATATTGGTCAGTCAGCTAAAAGGAGCTACAGCCAGAGCCTTGGATGCGTTACAGGAAGTTCATAAGGGCAGCCTTCAACAACCGTCTTCGCAGCAAGAGGGGAGATCTCTCTTGGACCTGGAGGTCCCGCCTTCCCTGGGGTGTCCCCTATTCAGCGAGCAGCAGGAGTCGAACCATCGCTTGTTGACCTCGGAGAAGACATCCGTCCACCGTCCACTGGTGCAGTCTCACGAGCTCACACACCTGAAAGAAATTCTATATTAGATCAAGTTATAAATGACACCAGAAGGACATGTAGAGCAATACTACAGGAGATATCTTTTCCGGCAAATATACCGCCAAGAAACCCCTCAGACCGTTGGCACAAGGCAATTACCGACCTGAACCCGAAGCCTGATTTACCTCAACACCGTCAGTTCCCCCTGTACAAATGGACAATTTCATTTGATGGCACTAAAAGTGTCACCGATTTCATCGATGAAGTGGAAAGACTGGCTGAGTCACGCAAAGTACCACTAGGACAGGTGTTCGACTCTGTATACGAACTCCTGAGGAAAGACGCCCGGGATTGGTTCATCCCCGTAGAGGAACGTTTCAAAACTGGGACGACTTCAAATTCCAATTGAAGGACGCTTTCCTACCGGTAAATTACGAAGAAAAACCCTGTTGGAGGAAATAAAAAGGCGAACGCAGGGCCCGGATGAGAAACTTCTGCTCTATGTTACGAGAATGCAGAATCTGTTCCAGAAATTATCCTGCAACCGACCGTCCGAAGAGGAACAGATCCGTCTGATTAGACAGAGGTTACTACCGTCTCTGCAACAAGCCCTGGCCTTCCAAGAAACTAGGACTTATGATGAGCTCCTACGGAAGGGAAAAGTGGTTGAAACTGGTTCAATGGCAGATGAACCAATACACCAGGCCACCCTCCAAACCGGGCCTCATTGATGAACCGCACCTGACCTACAACACACAGCAGCGAAACCGCTATCAGGCCAATTGCTCGCTGGACACCGACAACCGGACTGAGACCTCTGTAACTCCGGACCGGACCGACCGACAGAAAGAAAGAAATTTGAGGGTCTTTACCAGACTCAATGTTTCCGCTGTGGTGGATACGGCCACATGCGCCGAGAGTGTCGCAGACCGCCGAACTGTTCTGTTCCAGGTGCCAGAGAGAGAATATTCTCTCCCGAGACTGTCCATGTTCGAGAAAAGGAGGTATGGAATTGGGGTCGGCCATATCTCTGGGGACATTGACTCCACTGTCACCGTCCGTCTGTAATGAAAATCGTCCGTTAATAGACATTCATGTAGTTAGTAAATCTTTCCAGGCACTAATAGATACCGGAGCCACCAAGAGCTTCTGCAGCCAGAAAGCGGCCGGGCACTTGGAGAAGAAGAGGAATAAAAGGAGAGCCTATGATCAATAACTTTGTAGTGATAGCCAATGGTAAGACCACCGTCACACCTAAACGCTACACCACTCTAGTCAGGATAGACGATTATACCCTGGCAGACTTAACATTCCTACTAATTCCTGACCTACCGGTGGACGTCATAATAGGAATGGACATACTCTCGAACTACAACTTCAGCATTAATCTGAAAACCGCAGAATGCTATCTGGAAGGCCGACCGATCTCCAAACCGACTCCTGTAAACGAACCCACCCCTGAAGTGCATATCGTTGGTGAACATCTTTTAGAACTGACCAGTGAACAGCAGAAGAAACTAGATGAATATGCCTCTCCTGTCGACACAGTTCCGCTGCCGTTGGGAACTGCCAAACAAACCGGCTCACCGTCTACTTCTGGGCAACACCACCAGAGTGAACCGTCCGGCATGAGAACAGATGGGGAAAACCGCCACATCAAACCGTGGAGCAGTTCCTATGGAAGTGGACACCTGGGAAAAACCTAGAGGTAATAATCTAAAATCCCGTAATCTAAAATCCCGTCCTCTCAATCCAAAAAGCCCCCGAATTAACTTACCTTCCAGAGTCCGTACTGTTGGTACCATGGGCCACAAGGTGTACCTGGAACTCCGTCCTGGCATGTGCTGGAAATGTGGCCAAGGAGAACACAGCAGAGCCAACTGCACAGGAACACCGTTACTGTTTTGTAGCCGTTGTGGTTTGCTAGGCACCCCTCACCCGAACTGTCCCTGTCACACCTACCAGAGGGAGGTGCTGTTCAACGTAATCTTCCGTCCCAGTCCAGACCAAGAGGGACCGCTTCGAGAATCCAACAGGTGCAACCGGCTCACAGGGGTTCCAGAAGAGTGAGACTTCCCACCAGCAGGGAGTTGGCTCTCCGTGCCTGCCCCAGATACACAAAGCTCGCTGCAACCTGTAGAAGAAAACCGTAAGTCAAGAAGAAGAAAAAACCGTAAAATTAGTATTATGTACCATTATACCGTCATTTCCAACCAACAGTTTTATTTTCCGTCCAACTACTACCTGAAAACCGTTCAAAATAACCTACTACATGATAATAACAGTTTCATAACAGTACCTGGTAATTTTGTCTGATCTTAATTCTTTCTTTCTCTACCTGAAAACGACAACAAATTGGGTAAACTGTCTGAAATATTGTATTAAAACTTTTAATGAATATTTGTTTTCGTTTTCTGCATGACTGAAACTACTATAGTTGTCTGAACTGTTACCGTTGAATGAAACAAGGTTATTTCTAATTCAAAACTGTTAAATCCGTTTATGATTCCAATGGGTCCCAACCCATACACCGTTTTCATTCCGAATCAGACATTATTGTTTTACCGTTCATTATTTAACCGTCTATGGAAATGGGAAACACAGTTCTCGAAGAAAACTCGCCAGGAAAACAGAAGAATATGGGAGAAATTTCACTGGAATCAAATGGTTAGAACTGCCTGAACTACCCACCTGTAAGTCATCTGTCTGGGCCGACGTCGACACCCACGTCGACGCTCCACCTATTTGCCTGAGCCACCTATTGCGCCAGTCCCGGACGCCGAATCCACCATGGGAAATTAGAACCTCGACACCTGTACATCTGGGTCCTAGCGCCTTCACAACAAGTCGTCCAGGGCGAATCTGAGAAGCACTATTTTGAACCACATCGAGAAAGACTTTATATTAATTACAAACTTACTGTACATAAAGTGTAAGAACAATCCTCGGCTTATTATCCCCATCGCCAGTTCACTTTGCACATTTACTAATTAATTCACTGTTCACATCGACCAGCAACAACAGAAGTAAACAACAATGGCGGCGACACCTGCGCTGAGCGATGACAACTGCGCACAGAATACCAACTACGACTTTGAACCACAGAACATAATATGGAACTACGAATTGGACTTGGACCTGCTTGGTTACCCAGGAACTAAGAAGAGGAACTACTAGCTGTATGATTATTGTAAGTCTGATTTCGAGCACAAGGGGGCGTCTATATGGGTTCATTGACTTGTTTGTCGCGATAGTTGGGAGCCGCGAAATTCAAATTGTTATTGATTGAATTTCTTTCCGTAGCAGGGGGGATGTAATGAAGTTCAATTTTATAACTGAGTTAATGAGTAATTGATCTTCATTTTAAAATAATTTATTCAAGTTTTCGTTTTAAATTCGGGAATTTTTATTCCGTTCAGAATTAATTCACAACAATCAGGAAAAACCGTAGTCTTCATTTAATTTATCCGAGTTTTCATTTTGAATTCGTGAATTTTTATTCCGTTCAGAATTAATTCAAAACAATCGAAAAAACCGAACATTTAGCGATTGATGTTTTTTTCATACATAAAACATCGTAGAATCGTCCGCAAGAACAACGCCGATCGCCGATAACGCCGTTTTTTGCACATACGTACGATAAGCCAGTTTTAAGATGTTTTTACCGAGGTACTCTCCTGAAAATTTTAACGTTTCTGCGCCTACCTTTTCCACCCCCTCCGGAAGATTATAAAAGGCGAGGTTTCCCTACATCGGTAATTAGTTCCGAATTTTTCGCTGACGTATACTTTTCCAAATTTTTCTAAGCTTCTAAATTTTCGCGTTTTCTTTAAAGTGAGTGCAAGTGCAATTGAATTGTAAGTACCGAACCGATTTATTGCAGTCCTATTCTTTTATTCCTCGTTGAGTCTACCTAAATAGCTGTTCCGTCAGATTCCTTAACAATACCTTTCCTAGTTTGTCCAGGTGCCTGTAGTTAGTCTGTCCATCCCATGGTCAGACGAAAAGGCCTTAACGAACCACTGCTATAGTACGTTTGTCCGTATAACCGGTGCCTGTAGTTAGTCTGTCCAGACCATGGTCAGACCGGAAGGCTGATGCAAACCAATGCTATAGTACGTTCAACCGAATAACAATCCTGCTCTATCCTGATCCTTGGTGCCTGTAGTCAGTCTGTCCCTCATGGCGAGTATTCCCATGGTCAGACTGACGGCATAACCGAACCCTGCTGACCTAGCAAGTTCAACATATCCTGTTTAACCCTCTAATTTCACCTGGCCAAACCCCAACCTGTTTATACGAGAAACAAGCAAAGTGGTAGACAACGTGGTGAATTCTAGGACTGAAAGAATATCGGACAAGTATCACTCTTATACTGACCGCTTTTATTCCTGTTTTCCTGATAGTATCATATATTTGATTTCACCGTTTAAATTTAACTTTCTTTCTATTCTGGCTGACTCGTACCGGGAAAATATTTGTTTCTTATGAAAGTGCTCGCAGTCAGACAAAACTGACCAATCTTATATTTTGTATTGATTTCATATAGCGTCTTATTTCACTGTATCATTTTTATTTTTCGCTATTTGAATAAACTGTGTAAATTTGCTCTATTTCTGATTTTCTCTGTTATCGCTAATATCTTAGATAACGACGAACTCTGTCTCTGACTAGCAGCTGCCCTGGTAGGTTTGCTATTCTCCCTTATTAGAAAAAAGAATAGCTGGCGCTCGAGGTAAGTTTCGCCGAGAAAACCACGTTACAGTGGACCCTAACTATAAGAAACGGTACATAAGCTATAAAGGATATTTTAGTTACCTCTGTTGTTCGAGGGAGATAGGTTCAACCTCCAATTCAGTCGAGAATTTGTTCCAAATAATTCCAACAATATTCGCTACACAACAACCTAAAAGAGGATGGTAAGACAACTGGTTCAAGATAGAAAATGTATGCGTTCCTAGAGGTGCAAGATAGATTCTGTACGGACTCCATGTGGAAAAGTCTATATTTCCCAAAACATTCCAAAATACTTCACGCAGCTATAGAATGACATAACAGGGAACAACGACACTCGAAGATATAATCCCTCACAACGAGGATGAATCTAGATTCAAAATTCTCTTCCAAAATGTCCAGACCTTCCACACGACCCCCAGCACAAGGAACCTCGTATCACAAAATGTCCGCTCTGACAGTCGCACAGAAATTTCCGGAAAGTTCACAGAGCCTATCAGTTGTCATAGCGAAGAAGAAGAAGAAAAACACATCAAAACCAAAATAATATAAAAGGAATCATTACGATACTGATAATCTACGCAGTTTATACCAGAGGAGGGTCTCTATAAATCCATTTCTATAATTCTTCCACGATTTTCCGAAGTACTTTACTGAGGCCAAATAATAATGAACTAACCCAAAAATAACAACACCACTAACCTCACAATTTTCAAATAATAAACAAACCTTTTTCTGAGGGAAAACAATTCGAAAAGGTAGGTAAACGAAGTGAATAATTACAACAATGA
Source organism: Propylea japonica (assembly GCA_013421045.1). Lineage (NCBI taxonomy): Eukaryota > Metazoa > Arthropoda > Insecta > Coleoptera > Coccinellidae > Propylea > Propylea japonica. The sequence continues at coordinate 101,072,993 of CM024240.1, read as the reverse complement.
GGAAATTTAGAAAATGAACCATACCAACAAGTTTACTTACCAATAATTTTCGGAAAAAGATGGCAAAACTACATTTTATGATAACTTCCAAAATAATAACGTTACAATTCCCCCCTTACTTAAAAAAAAATGACTGAAGGTCGAAGGTCCATTTTTTCTGGTTAATGGTTTTGCCATCCAGGCAGCTTCCGGAATCAATACAAAACATACAAAACACACAAAAAAAAGAGGTCACAATAGGGGTAAATAGTAGGGTGAATAGTAGAGTCAAGAAATATAAATCACAAATCGGGAAAACACCAAAGTCACGTTCATATCGAGATACCTAATCCTCCATTCAGGAGCCACAAAAAATCACAATAGAGGTACATAAAATACCGATAAGTCAAAATCGAAAAAAAAAATCCCAAATCCTCCACACGGGAGTTACCACATTAAGGTATGTAAGTCAAAAATCGGAAAATACAACAAAATCGACATTCAAAGTCGAGATAAATAATCCTCCATACAGGAGCCACAAAAATCACGAAAGTCAAAATCAAAGAATCCATAATCCTCCACAAGGAGTTATCCATTAAAGAATATAGGTCAAAATCGGAAAATACAAAAGTCGACATTCAAAGTCTAGATAATTAATCCTCCATATAGGAGCCACAAAATCACCACACATGGCAAAAAGTCGCAAATCAGAAATTTCACACAAAAAAAATCACCAAAGAAAATATCGAAATCGGGAAACCAAAGTCACACTTCAATACAAAATAATAAACCTCGTCATCAATTACAGAGGATGTAATGTAGCTATGTTACTACCGTGGAACTGAAAATACAAACGATGTTGGTTGTACTTCAGCCACTGAAAGGGGGTAGTGACCACCCTAGTCAATTCATACTCAAGGCAAGGGACAGCCATCCTCTGCCCCATAACTCATTCACCTACTATCCAACACACAATGTAACTCACTCCATACTAGATCCATTCATCACCAAAAACACCATTCACAATAAATGATCTACACAGAGTAGAAAAATTTCGAACACTACACAGCAGAGACATAAAACCAACCAACTTACTAACTGATAAGAATCAAATAAACGAACTTGACCGAACTAATATAACGCAGCTTAAAAAAAATCTACCACAAAAACTAGAAATGCATCAGGCGAGTCAACAAACCCAATGGACCACGTCAAATACTTAATCAACAATAAAAACAGACTGAAAATACGCTGCAGATAAACTAATCAATAAAACAATACCGACGCTACGAACATAGTTCAATTCCATGATAGGGAAGAAAAAAAAACAGAAAAAATACCACAAAAGCACCGATCAACCACTGCATGTCAGTTGTCATTGACTATGGCCCCACCTTGGGCGCCAATTTGAAACGTTGACTTTGGAAAAAGCCGGTCTCAAGGCATGAAAGGCTCGCGGCCACACTCAGTGGAGAAGGGAGTGAGTTATATATGATAGAATAAAATGGGCGCCAGGTAGAGTAATGCCTGCCTACTCAAGGTAAATGAACTGCTTACTCCTCTACCAGAGTAACAGATAACAAAAATCCCTCAAAAATTAAAGTCACAATTATTTATTACCAAAAACAGAAATATATGTGCAGTGGTTGATACAATACGGATAAATACCTTCCCCCAAGGGGCAGCCAGAAGAAAACTCACCAATACACTACATTATATGAAAACGAATCATCTGAGCTAACAATAGAAACCGACCTAATCAACAACTACTTTACATAAACAATGGTTTCTGAAGGGAACACCGATCAATTATCTTATCACAAAATCCTGAAGGGATAAACGAGCACCCTGGTTGGTACCCAACGCAACTTATGAAGTGCACCTCATTATAATTGCTCACAACTATATATAACATTACCTTACAAAACAATATCACAAATTATCAAAATAGAAAAAACCAACAATTTACAATATTAAAGCCAGTGCTACACACTGGTCACCTTCACAAAATACTCCAGAACGTAGATACCTCCAAGATGGATGCCAATCGATACCTCTAACTGGCAGGTTCGTGAGTACCTCTAACTGACAGGTACATAGATAATTCAGCCAAGAAACATGCCAGGCACGTGGAATAATTGACAGTTACCTCCAATAACGTGGAATAATTGTACTCAACACCTGTCACGTGGATCTCAGGTACACCCGATACGTGGAGATACACCCAGATACGTGGAGATACACCCAGATACGTGGACCCTAACAAAATACCATAAGAAACGGTACATAAGCTATAAAGGATATTTTAGTTACCTCTCTGTTGTTCGAGGGAGATAGGTTCAACCTCCAATTCAGTCGAGAATTTGTTCCAAATAATTCCAACAATATTCGCTACACAACAACCTAAAAGAGGATGGTAAGACAACTGGTTCAAGATAGAAAATGTATGCGTACCTAGAGGTGCAAGATAGATTCTGTACGGACCTCCTTGTGGAAAAGTCTATATTTCCCAAAACATTCCAAAAACTTCACGCAGCTATGGATGACACAACAGGGAACAACGACACTCGAAGATATAATCCCTCACAACGAGGATGAATCTAGATTCAAAATTCTCTTCCAAAATGTCCAGACCTTCCACACAAGCCCCCCGCACAAGGAACCTCGTATCACAAAATGTCCGCTCTGACAGTCGCACAGAAATTTCCGGAAAGTTCACAGAGCCTATCAGTTGTCATAGCGAAGAAGAAGAAGAAAACCACATCAAAACCAAAATAATATAAAAGGAATCATTACGATACTGATATCTACGCAGTTTATACCAGAGGAGGGTCTCTATAAATCCATTTCTATAATTCTTCCACCACGATTTTCCGAAGTACTTTACTGAGGCCAAATAATAATGAACTAACCCAAAAATAACAACACCACTAACCTCACAATTTTCAAATAATAAACAAACCGTTTTCTGAGGGAAAACAATTCGAAAAGGTAGGTAAACGAAGTGAATAATTACAACAATGAGGAAATTTAGAAAATGAACCATACCAACAAGTTTACTAACAAATAATTTTCGGAAAAAGATGGCAAAACTACATTTTATGATAACTTCCAAAATAATAACGTTACAAGTTCCAGTTGGTGGTACGCATTTGCTAAATCTAGTCGAGAGAAAAACTTAGCTCCTCGAAGTTTCGTCATGAATGAGTCGAAAGTTGGAATGGGGTAGTTTTCTCTTAGGATCGCCTCATTAGGACGACGCATATCCACACAAATGCGAATATAATCGTTAGGTTTAAGGACCACCACTATGGGAGAGATCCATGCACTTGGCTCAGTAACTTTTTCGATTATATTTGACCGAAGTGCTTCTTCTAGCTTTCTCTCTACCTTAGCCCTCTAATGTTATTGGTACTTTTCTGACAGGTTGTTTCACTCACTGGTTTGATTTCGTGATTGATCGTTAATTTGACTTTGATGTTTTTCATTTTGGGAAACGGTTGTAAGTCCTCGATGTGGTTAATGTTCAAGCCTAACTTCAAAATTCCTAATCTTTTTGCGGCATCTTCACCTAATATCGAGATTTCCCATTCTCCACTACGTAGAAATTTGTTATTATTTCAGGTTCCCTGTAATCTCACTGTTTTTTCGAAGGTGTGACTGACTTTGAGGGTTTCTCCCCGCCGCATATCCTCTGAGTGCATGTTGGGATTGTGGATTGATATTCCATATTACGGCTTTCATTTCCTTTAAAGATTTGCAGTCACTACCGTTTACTATATTCGCTTTCGAGCCTGAATCAATCAATACGGTGATTGGAACACCACCTATGATGCATTCTATGAGGTCATCACTTTTGTCTTCTTGACATGGACCAGATACTTTGAAGCATTGGAAATTTCTGATGCCAACAGAACTTTCCAGTCCTGTTTCTTCTTCTTCAATACAGTTTACCCTAGAGCTGGTTTTCCTGTGTTTGTTTTGGGGTTTATATGAAGAATTACTTGCTTTTGAAGAAAATCGTTTTCTTCGTAGGTTGGTTCTGCATAAAGATGAATAATGGCCTAAGAATCTGCATTTATGGAATTTCGTATATTTAGCAGGGCACTCTTTTGAAGTTCCAGAATGATTGGGTTTTCCACATCTTGAGCAATAGTTACCATGTACGTTGTTATAGGATTCTATTTTGTTTACCCCAAACGATGTCTGCTGAGTCCATTACTTTGGACTGACTACCAATTTGTTCGTGAATTTGGCACAGCTTGAGTATTTCATCTAGTGATCTTTCCTTTTCCAGTAGTTTTTTCTTTAAATCTAGAGGTGCCGAGCTTCCGATTATCTTGTCTTTAATGTTTATTTCATTTGATTCTTGAGCCGAATTTCCAAATGAGCACTTGCTCGCTTGATTCCTAATTCGCAGAACAAATTTATTCAGATTTTCATTTTGTTCAGGTTTGAGGTTTCTGAATACGTGTCGTTCGAAAGTTGAATTCTGTTTCGGTGAGAAATAGTCGGTTAGTTTTTTAACGAGCGTTCTGAAAACGTCATTATTTTTTTGTTATCGTAAGTTTCTAATGCTCCTGGAAGATTATAAGCTGATTCTTGTAGTTGGGATCCCCCAAGATGTAGAAGCTTGTTTCTTGTTTTTGGAATGTTCGTTATATCCTCTGAAGCTAAATATAACTCTAAGGATCGCAACCATTGCTCCCATTCTCCCCTGATCAATGCTTTGTCGATGTTATCACATAAAAAAGGTTTTATGTTGTTGTCTGTCATGATCAACTGTATTTTTCAAGTCTGCTGATGTTCTTAATCTTGAGTTGTCTTGGACTGTCCTGAAATAGGGTAACAGTTTGTTTAGTACTTTTTCTTACTGCCCTGTGTGTAGGGTAACAGTTCACTGCCTGTAGCTACAGGTAACAGTGTTTGTCATTTCGTTTTATTTTTTTATTTTTAACTGCCCTTTAACAGGTTAACAGGTTTTTTTTTTCAATTGCCCTGCAATAGGGTAACAGTTTTCTTTCGAACTGCCCTTCCACAGGGTTACAGTTTTTTTTGAACTGCCCTTCAACAGGGTAACAGTGTTTTTTTAACTGCCCTGTAACAGGGTAACAGTTTTTTCTCTTTTGTCGATAACTTCATTAGCACATTGTTGAAAAAAATTGGTCAATATTTAACTCACCTCGATTGAAACACAACTTTCTGTGGGTAAAATTACCACTCCTCGTCGCCAATTGTGCTACTCTCGATTGGTGGTATAAACACTAAAAGTAATGAGCACAAAAATAGTTATATTTCTTTAACAAACATAAAATATTCCACAATATTCATTCATCTACTAAACGTCAAATCTAATTAATTAATTTATCAAACTATCGAAATCATCGTTTCCTAGCAACACCACAGAACACAAATCATACAAATCTTCCTCCGCTTGTCGCCCGGTACGTTGCCGTACTTTTCAGGATTAGATCAGTACCTTACTAGAACACAAGGCCATGAAACAGAATGAATGACGTCATCATAGGTAGTCCATTCCGTATTTATTTAGGCAATGTCATTTCCCACAAATTATTGATCAATTTAGATTTCATTTTCCAACAGAGCAGAAAAATTATGTTTTTCTCAGTAGGTAGGAACGTTGTTAACACAAGTACTAATTTCGTGGTTATTTTCTATATTTATTGAGGAAAAAGAAAATTATGGATAGTGAAAATAGTGTTTTTCTCAGTAGTACCCATCATCACATTCCAGGTTTTTTGCCTTAATATTATTAAAAGTTTAATAACGCTAAGTCTTCAGACACACACTTTTATTGTAACAACTGGAATTTCTGATCACTAGTCCAAATAAACAAAACACAGGTTTTCTTCTTCTTTTTGGCTTTTATCCAACCTTTTGTAGCGCACACTTTTGTAAAAGCCTCAGCTGAAGGTGCAAATGACACGGCTGAATCATATTCTGTACAGGATTTGATGCAATGGCTTTCTCAAGATCTCGACATTCCACTTTAGATCGCTTGGATTGAGGAGATAGTCTGGTATGAACATCTGAGCTGCTTAGGTAGGACGGACAACCTGGCTATTTCGTTGGTATCGCTCCTAAAACGAATGGTAAAAGATAAATAGAAGACCAGCTGATTAATAACATTCTTTCAACCTATTTTCAACCTAGGAAACTTCAATGGAATTTCGACTTTTTGACCTGTAACTTCATGTGTGTAACTTGAGGATTTTTCTTCTGTTTGGAAATGTATTCGGAAACCTAGAAATAAGTAACTTCTGAGTTTCAGGCAAAACAGTTCAATTTGCAATAATTAAAACCTTACTGCTGTTACTGGGAACGAAATCTTCCCTTTCAATTGCGTTAAACCAAGTTCTTTTAAGTTGCTCGTCTTTGGAAAACCCAAAGACTGCTACTTATGCACTCCTGTATAATTGTCCCTGCACTTGGAACAGGGCAATGAAATGGCATTTCAGCTGGAAAAATAGCGAGATTAGCATAAACGAACCGAGACTAAAATCAAAATAACCTCGAACATGAAAAGCAAAACTTTTATGAACTAGAAGTAAAACAAATAAACTATTGTAAAAATATAAAGGCCTTTTCGTTACCTGTTAAGAACTGTTGTAACACCAAAACAAATAGAATTTTAAGCGATAAACTCCGAAAAACACTCACAATTCTGGCAAAAACGTGAACATACATCAACTGTCACCTACAAATGATTGACTACTCAAACACTTCACCCCCCTACCGCTGTCATTCTGTTTCATGGCCTTGTGTTCTAGTAAGGTAGTGATTAGATGCGTTGCCACAAAATCTATGTCTCGAAATGACACAAGCACAGATGACATTAATCTTCAGCAGAACTATTCTGATTTCATAAGGGAAATAAGTTTTCCATTCAATATAAAAATGTTCTGCAGCCAACAAATTGATGTTCTTAGGGCACAAAATGTGGATGGTCTTCCAACTGTTTTTTTCGATGCAAGAGGTTCCGTAGTTAGAAAACCCAATAATTTCTGTGAAAGAATTTATTTTTACACGGGTCTAATAAAACTTGAAAGGGCTCAAAGAATTTTTCCTATATTTTCGATGTTTTCTGCTGTTCACGATTCGAATTCGATTTTCAAATTGCTAAATGATTTCCGATATGCCTGTGAAGAACTTCGTTATTGGCCGGCATTCTCGAGAATTGTCACGGATTTCTCCTTCGCCAACATTCATGCAATGTGCGTAGCTTTAAATATATGTTCTTTGAAGGAATATTTGGATTTATGTTACCAGAATTTGAATGCGACTGATGGTGTCAATTCAAAGAATCTGATAACAATACATTTATGTTGTGCGCATTTTATCAAAATGTTGTGCAAAGATATTGATCGATTTGCGAAAAATGATTTTCAAAGAAAATATTACAAGGACATAATATTTGCTGCCTCCGTGCTTCTTCATGATCTTAATATTTTTGATACTTTCGTCATCAATATATATTTGTTGATGAATTCACATAACGTTAGTGTATCAACAAAAGATGTAGAGAACTATTTACGTCTAATTTGCCTGGATATACCCATTTTAACGGAAGATTTCTGAGATCATATAATTTGAATACTAAATTAGAAGATTTCATGCTCATTGATGTGGTTTTCCCTAAGGATGACGACGACCTCGCCTTATGTTCACACTGTGGACAAGGGGTGGGTAGCGAACCTCTATCCTGGATTAGGTGTGATAATAAGGATTGCAAGCGTTAGTACCACCAAAAATGTGTAAATCGAACCAATACGCTGAATCTTTCTGAAAATTTTTTCTGCTTGATTTGTTCTTCTCCACCATCTACTTCCAAACCAAATTTCACTTTTACTAAAAAATGTGCCGAATATCTCAAGGAATTGTACAAGAATCACGTTCCACTAAATAAAATTGCTTCCAAGACTGTTACGCAGAGAAATGAAATAGAGAGAAGAAAGAAAAATTCGCGTGACAGCATCTATTTTTGGTAGTGTATGGAAAGCATACAAAAACAAAAATAGACAAATTGTTTTTGAAAATATTATCACTACATAGTATAAAACAAAGTCGCTTTCTCTGTCCCTATGTATGCTTAAATCTTTGAAACAACGCAACGGATTTTGATGCGTTTTTTTTAATAGATAGAGTGATTCAAGAGGAAGGTTTATATGTATAATAACATCCATTAAATAGTGGAGAAGTACTGTTATTTTTGAGGTTTTTAATGTGATGTCCGTGCGAAGCCGGGGCGGGTCGCTAGTGAAAAATAAATTTCAGTTGAGAAATATGGAAACTCAAGCAATGCAACATGGAATAGTGCATAAAGCATCTGATAGGAAGGCATACGAGGAATCAACAGGGGTACGCTGTGAAACTTCTGGACTAATTGCTCATAAAAAATTTCAATTCCTAGCTGCTTCGCCAGATGGTTTGATAAATAATGACGGTCTGATTGAAATAAAATGCCCCTTTAGCGCAAAAGGGAAAAACATAAAAAACACCTCATTGCCTTTCTTGGATTCGAATGGTGAACTCAAAAAAAACCATAATTATTACTATTAATATTAATTTGTCCCTGCATATTAATTATCAAATTCAAGGACAACTTGAGATCACCAATCGACTCTGGTGTGACTTTGTTATATATACTTTCAGTGATTTGCGAATTCAAAGAATAAATCGTGATTCCCGATTTTTTAATAATAATGTGCTCATACCGTTGAAATATTTTTATATTTTTTATATGATACCAAAAATCATATGCCTAAAACAAAATTTCGACACTGAATATAGTCGAAAATGGAGAACATTATGTGATATTAAGTTTTTAGAGAACGGTTTGGTCAATAATAGTAATTATTATAAGAGCCTCCCGAATGAACGAGACTATGTGGTTTCGAGACAAATAGATAATAATTTCTCCAATCGAGAGTTACTCATCTCAGATTTCGACAACTTGGAGGTACCGAAATATTTAAGCAGCTTCGTTATTAACCATTGTCTCCATTTGTACAATAAGATGACCGGAAATACATTTCAAATCTAATCAGTAGAGAAGTCATCCATAATTATAAATAATGAAACCATAGATCTCAATTCCATAAAAAATATCCAACTACTGAAGGAAGAAATAATCCTTCCTGTTCATAGAGAGAATCACTTCATCCTGTTTTATGTCTCATTGAATAATAATATGGTCACCTTTATAGATTCCATGGGAAATGAATTATTTCGTCAAGAGATTACATTTTTTTTCAATAATCAGTAGAAGAAGTGCTAAAATATGAAACCAATAATTCCTGATCACATACTTCAGAGAGACTCATTCAATTGTGGTGTATACTCAATTCATTTTTTTAGGTGTACCATAACCGAAATAAGTCTGGATAGTAGTTGTGACATGAACGATTTCAGAAAAGAATTGAAACAACTCTTGCTGCAGAATTCTTCCGATATGAAGAGTAAATGCTTATTTTGTTATAATGATTTTTCGACAGAGGAATCATTTCAATGTAGTAGTTGTAATAGATACATACATCTGAACTGTTTGCTCACAGCAACCGAAATCCGACAGAACATCCAGGCTACTGATAAAATGATAAACGGAGTTTGTGAATTGTGTCGAGTGAATTGAAATATGAGGGTTGAGAATTATAAAAGAAAAACGAATGTTGTATGATGGAACTATTTGGAATTCACAAAAACGTTGGAATAACCTCGAATGAATCAGCAAAAGCTTCATACTATTTTTAAATGTAAGATGTTAACTGCAACAAACAATAATACTAGGAATTCAATGCAACACTTCACTGTTGAAAAACTTAAAAACAAATATACAGGGTGTTCCTAAATTGGAGGTTCAAACGAAGAGAGAAGATTCTGTAAGTAATTTTAAGAAAAAAAAGTCTCATAAACATGGGATCGCAAACGTTTCGTTTTTGCGATACAGAGAGAGGAAGTTTGAATACATTTTTTGTAGTTGTAGACAATACAAGTTTCTCGAATCTTTGTGAATGATTGTTACAGATTGTGAAAATAATCATAAAAACTAATAATAAACCAAATACCAAATCAGTAGCAAACTCGACAAAACTACAAGAGACCATAAAGTTTAGTGTAAAATTAAAGCTTCTTTTTAAATTTATTCAAATTAGTCTTACTAAAATAAAGTTCTGAAGGAAAACAAGGGAATGTCCGATTTTGATAGGGGAAGTCCTTCATGTGAAAAAACAGAAAAAACAGGTTCCGAGAGTGTTTTCACCCTCTCATCTCTTCGCTAAGAGATTCGCAGTGGTATTGATTGGTAGCTTATTGAAAAGCAGAATTTTCAGAAAGAGTCCGATTTTGATAGCGGAAGTCCTTCATGTGAAAAAACAGGTTCCGGGGGTGTTTTCGCCTTCTCATCCCCTCGCTAAGAGATTCGCAGTGGTATTGATTGGTAGCTTATTGAAAAGCAGAATTTTTAGAAAAAGTCCGATTTTGATAGCGGAAGTCCTTCATGTGAAAAAACAGAAAAAGCAGGTTCCGGGGGTGTTTTCACCCTCTGATCCTCTCGCTAAGAGATTCGCAGTGGTATCGATTGGTAGTTTATTGAAAATCAGAATTTTTAGAAAAGTCCGATTTTGATAGCGGAAGTCCTTCATGTGAAAAAACAGGTTCCGGGGGTGTTTTCACCCTCTGATCCTCTCGCTAAGAGATTCGCAGTGGTATCGATTGGTAGTTTATTGAAAATCAGAATTTTTAGAAAAGTCCGATTTTGATAGCGGAAGTCCTTCATGTGAAAAAACAGGTTCCGGGGGTGTTTTCGCCTTCTCATCCCCTCACTAAGAGATTTGCAGTGGTATCGATTGGTAGCTTATTGAAAAGCAGAATTCTTCGAAAAAGTCCGATTTTGATAGTGGGAGTTATTCATGTGAAAAAACAGGTTCTGGGGGTGTTTTCATCCTCTCATCCTCTCGCTAAAAAATTCGCAGTGGTATCGATTGGTATCTTATTGAAAAGCAGAATTATTTATTAGTTCTCACCTTAAATTGAAGTTTTCTTGATCTTGTAATCATTTAAGGCTTGGTACGCAAATTCTACGGGAGGCTATCAATATTTTACAATTTGAATGTTTCTAGATTCATCTGAATCAATCGTTGGTCTATATGAAAACTGAGTTATTATCTTTCGAACTGTGTATTTTGCCTGATACTACAATTTTTTTAAATATTTTTGGGCGTCCCTGCGGACCCTTGCACTCGTGGCAACCCAACTAGCGAAACTAATTCCATAAAGGTTGTGAGAAATGATATACAGCATATCCTATTGGCATATTCCATGACGATATTAGCGCTACGCTAATTCTTTCTTCTGCTTTCTTCATTCATATTGAACAACAAATATGGACTCAGCTTATTGGAATTTCTTGAGTACATAGGAGCTTCAACTTCTAATTCTAGAGCCCTTGTAGAAGGAGAAGAAGTGCTAAATGCAAGTCACGTCATAAAGTGTGGCAAAACAAATTGTGGGTCCAGTTTCATACACATTTCCTCCCTGTGGTTACAAACTAGTGCCCTTAATTCAGAACCACATAAAATTGTTGGTTCATTGGTTTTGGAGAGTGGTAGGGTGAAAATTAAAAGCATGGTTTGTTCTTGTGAAGCTGGAGCAGGGAGCAAATGCAAGCATATTACGGCTGTATTAATTAAGCAGACCTGCAAGATGTTCTAATCTATTTATGACGCAATCATGTCTAATTAATTGATTCAGATATAATATATCCGAATCATAGTTTTCAAAGATATTATCTTTGAAAACTTATGGTTTTTTCTCCTTTTCTGCTGTGTGTTTTTTCAGGGAAAATCTTTCTTCCCTTGAAGAAATATCTCAGACTGAATTGAAGTGTTTATGGAATCAGCAGAAGGCTGATGTTGAGAAAAAATATAAGGCTTTACCTCGGGCTTTACCTATAAAAGATATGCCCTGCTTTAAAGACAAAGTTGCCGTATCGTCATTCAGTATTGATGAAGAAAATATATTGAATTATTTTATGGAGTCTTTACCAGATTCGGCAATAGCCAGTCATAGGTTTGTGAAATATGTTGTATGTAATCAGAGCTTTCAGAAAAGAGCATATCTTTGCCTTGATATCAAAAGCGCATAAGTCATTTTGACACAATTTTATGAAAGAGGAAAAAAAATTTTTCATTACAATGCTATTCGCTTAAACGTATAAAAAACAACTGAAAAGATATCTTATTGAATATCGGGAAAAAGTACATTCAGTTAATAATTTGAAGATACATTTATTTTTATTATTAAGTATATAGATGATAGAATTAACATTACTCTTTTAAGAAATACCATCATTCATCTCTTACAGCTGTGTACGTGATAGAACATATATTTTATTTTGCAGAAAAGGGAGTGACACAAATTTTCAGACAAAAAAATGTGATAACGAATATAATGATCTATTAAGTTTTCAGATTTTAGATCATTGTGCACAATCAGTTGAGATGCTTGAATTATCTGCAGTTAATGTTGAATTTGTATCGGACTGTTGCAAAAAAACATTTGAAAATAATTTCAATGAAGATCCGAATGTCTCAATTGCTTTCCAGCAGAACTCAACTGAATGGCACAATTATCGAAAGTTTAGAATAACTGGATCTAGGTGTTATGAGATCTACACATATAAAGGGGGAGATTGGCAAAGAAAATCATTAAATTATTTTTGGCCTGAAAGTTTAAAAAATAAATATGTGGAGCATGAAAGGAATTTTGAAGAAAATGCAATAAGTGCATTTATAGCTGGAATAAATTTAAAGGTGCATAGGTGTGGCATGATTATTCCACACAATAATAGGTGGATGTCCTTCTCCCCAGATGGAATAATAATCACAGAGGGAAAACCAAATGCCTTATTGGAAGTTGAGTGTTTATATGCTGGTAGGATGAATATTGATTATTTTTCAAATCATACTTTTAAATCTTCAATATTTCAGGTGCATCTGCTACGATATCTCAAGCTATGACTTCCTGCAATTTTATATATTTAAAGAATGGAGAATATGTGATGAAAACTAAGCACCAATATTACGGTCAAGTACAAATGAAAGACAGTTTTGAATTTAGAAAAAACATATTTAGTTTAATATGCTTCGTATGATGATAGCATGTAGATCATCGAAGTAACTTTGGATAAAAGTTTTGTAAAAGATTTATTATCCACAATTAAAATAATTTTTTTTCAGAACATGCTACATGCAATTTGTGAAAATAATTAATTATTGGACACTGTTGGAAGGTAAAATAAAGTTTCTTTTCTGGCACTTCTCTTTTAAAAAAATTTTTTATTCTCCTGGCCTAAAAAATGAGAAGTGGCGCTACTTTACTACTATTTTTTTCCTAGCCTGGGAATTGAATGTGAAACTTATCAACAATAAAACAAAGGCTGAAACCACTGTGCAAGCAATACACCAAAATTATTATTATTTATTTATTCTTTACTGCATTATGCAGATATGACGAGAAACCATCAATTATAATAATAATAATAATAAGCCATTTATTTCCTACAGGAAAAATCCCAATTACAGGAAATTATTTAGTATTGAATCAAAACTACAAACAAAAGCCCGAAACAAACAGAAATTAATCACTTGATTTTAAAATGTAAAAACATAGTGCAGAAAAAAAATTTTCGATTCATATGCACTTCACACACCACAGTGCGATGAGAGTAGGTCCACAATACACGACAACGGATCAAAGTTCACATCACAAACAGTAGATAAAGGATTGAAGGTACGGCACATAAATTCCACTGGAGACTGCAACAACAGATTGGTTCTAGGTTAAGTAAATAAAAAAGTTCCTGAGATCGCGAGCCTGGTCTCCTCACTCTAAAGTTTAGCATAGCCAGAATTGAGGGACTATCGAAAATAATACCCAAATCCCTCACCTCAGCCACCCTTGGCAATAGCTTGCTGTCCACTGAATAGGGATACATGATAGGCTGCTTACTTCTCGTGAAAGACATGGTATTACATTTGTCTATATAAAGGCTGAGTCTGTTAACGACACACCACTCACACAGTTGCTCAATATCGTTCTGAAGTCCACCGCAATCATCCAAGCTAATTATCTTACGGAAAATCTTTAGGTCATCAGCAAAGACCAGCTTCTCACTTTCTATCACGTCAATAATATCATTTATGAAGAGTATAAATAACAGTGGGCCGAGGTTGGAACCTTGAGGAATACCAGATGTTGATGTATACTCTTCTGAACGGGAGCCCTCCACGTAAACATACTGACGACGGTTGAATAGGTAGGGCTCAATTACTGCCACCAATGAATCCGAAAAGCCATATTTCGATCTGAGCTTTTCAATGAGGACCTTGTGGCTTATCTTATCAAAAGCCCTCTGAAAATCAGCAAACATCACATCTACTTGATGATCTCCATCCAGATTACGAATTAAGAACTCAGAAAAACAGACTAGGTTGCTAATACACGACCTTCCGGTCATGAACCCGTGCTGCTCAATATTTATTAGATGTTTCACAAGGGGATAGATTTCGTTGTAAAATAATTTCGAAAACCTTAGAGAAGTTGCACAACAGAGATATTGGCCTAAAATTTTCAATCAGTGACCGATCTCCTTTCTTCAATACAGGAATAACCTTGACACGCTTCCAAGCGTCAGGATACACCACAGTTCTCAAGATTAGACTGTAAATATGTTTCAAGGGAATCAGCAAAGCACAAATGCAATCCTTTACCAAATAACTCGGCACGCCATCTGGCCCAGCCGTCTTTTACTTCCCAGCTTCTTCACAGCTCTCAAAATCTGGTCCTCCGTGATTGAATCGACCGAAACATTCGATTGAAACGTCTCCTGGAAGTGAATGTCGCTCGCGGCGTCAACATCATCAAACACGCTGCTGAAGTAAGAACCAAATGCACCGACTATGTTCCTTGTTCCCTCCACAATTTGGGAACCATGTGTCATTCTCCCTGGTATCCGAGAATTATCTCTCTTATCATTAATAAATTGCCAAAATCTATCAGGCTGAGATTTCATTGTATGTTCCGAACGCTGAATGAAGTTTTTATATTCACTGTGTAGCAGGACCTTCAATTTTTTCCGGATACTGCAGAATCGTTGGAAGTTGCAATCGCTCTTATGTCTGTACCTCAGAGGTCAACTATCGTAAGTGTAAAATTTTCATTTTTGGGGTTTTTATTGTATGTGCATTGTTTATTCTGTCTTTCTCTTGTGGTAAATTGTCGTATATGAAAATTTGATAGATTCGAAGATAACCAGTGATAAACAGTCGTAAATGCAGTACAGTAACAGAGGTAGACAGTCGTAAGGGACATCAAGATTGTTTACCTCGGAAATATCTGCCGCGCACTTATCGTATAGGCTCATACGATAGTTGACCACTGGAAACATAATACCTACATAGTATTAGGGCACTAATGAGGTTATGTATTATTATTCTGTTTTAGTTAAATTCAGAGCGATAATATTTTCCGGTTGCAATATTATTTCATGTGTGTGTAATATAAATAAAGAAAGACTGTGTTATTAATATTTTTGTGAATCCAAAATGCTACCCGTGAATACTAGATCGCGACTGATGGTGCAGTTAGCAAGGAAACAGGTAAGGTTCTTTTATTTGTTCATTAAGTACATAGTCGCTCTTTTTATTTCTTGGTGGAGTAATCCGAGGAATAATCCCAGTAAAAACATTTTTTTTTGCTGAACATCCATCACTTTTTCCTTACTTTTGTTATATCTGCTTTCCAGTTCGAGATCTTTGATGTGAATCAAAACAACCCACCCCCTAATACACCCGAGTTTTGTGATGGAACGATCAATTGTGAACAGTGGCAGCGACAGGTAAGCGTAACTTATGAAAACAAATACTAAATATCCGTCTTTTCGTTCAAGTTGAAATATAGCAATGTTAAATTTTTGTGCTCTCATGAGAAGTAATCTGAAAGCCATCGGGTTTTTTTCATTCATTTTGATCTTCGCCAATCATTCTTCCATAGTTCTTCGGATTTCTCTTCATAAAAAATTTGTATTTCGAGAAAAATCTTCTTTCAAAATCAGAAAAGTCCTAATAGGATGGTGGAAAATAATGAAAATAGCACCAATAATGGTTTAATAATTGAGAGAATTTGGATTTCAGGAAACTGGTTCTATGGTAGTAGAGTCCACTAATGATGATCTTATATTCATTTTGAACAATGAGCCAGCTGATGTACTAGATATTTCCCAAACTTATGAACTGACGGAGTTGAAATCAGCGTTCCATGAGGAGGTGATTGCTCATATTCATATTATTATTCATTCTCATATTCCTATCAATATATTTTACAGAATGCCAAAATAATTGTATAACTAATTGGTGTATAAGACAATCAGACATCTAAAACCTTCAGACATACAGTGTGACACACTAAAACCTATGCGACCCTGTCATTCATTAATTATTGCTTGTTTGTTTTAAGAAAGAAATGAAATTGATTTGTTTGAAATTTATAGCCGTTCATTTAGAATGGTTTCAATTTCATGTAATTTTTCAGGTTGTTGACGACAATGGAATGAAGAATGATGAAGTAGAATATGACGAATTAGAATATGACAACAACCAAGATTTTGATTATCAACCACAGGAAAATGAGACGATGTCTGATAGCGAGGAAGAAATTTCTAGAAAAGAGTTTCGAAATTCTAACAAAACGTGTACCGATGATAGCAATCTTGTCATTTTCGAAAATGCTTGCGAGAGTATTGAAGGCCCATATACCACAATCTCACCTGCAGCCAATTCATCACATGAAAATGAATCTCGACAATTTAAGAGAAGTAAAAAACGGGTAAGGAAACCAGAAAACTGGAAATGTAATATGAGAAAAGAACGAAAATTGAGTGGTAGAGAATACATAACAAAGAAAGGGAGTATGATTCAAGAGAAATCAATAAAACCCCCATGCAGGAGTTCTTGCAAGAAATTGTGCTCCGAAAAAATCGATAGTGCTGCCAGATTAAACATATTTAAAGGTTTTTGGCGGAAAGAGTACAGCAACGATATGAAAAGATTATTCGTAGCTTCGAATGTTGTTTGCGAAAATGTAAAGAGGAGAAATACTGTTCAGACTGTTAAGAATCAAAGTAATCGACCCAGGACTGTTGAAAAGAACGAAACGATTGTAAATGAGGAGGCAAAACAACAATACCGCCGTAACAATACGCTTCAGTACTTCTTTGAAATAAATGGAGAAAAGGTTCACGTATGTAAAACTTTCTTCTTGAATACTCTTTGTATATCAGAAATGTTTGTAAAAACAGCCCTAGCTAAAAAAGGACCAGGTGGTATCATCACTCCTGACAAGAGAGGAAAAAAGGAGCCACCAAATAAGTTAGATGAAGAAATTAGAGACAGTATAAGATCCCATATTAGCTCATTTCCAATAATAGAGAGCCATTATAGCCGGGAACGATCATCGAGGAGTTATCTCGGAAACCATTTGAACATATCGAAAATGTACAAAATGTACACAGAGAAGTGCTTAGAAAACAGAACAACTGTAGCCAAAGAGTGGCTTTATAATGAAATTTTCAACCATGAATTTAATCTTGGCTTCAAGGAGCCTTCCAATGACACATGCGACGAATGTGACGAATTTAATTGTAAGCTGAGAAATTATAGTTTACCAGAACAAGGAAGGAGCGAATTGAAAAGTGAATATGAAGCTCATTTAGCTGAGGCAAACAGAAGATACAGAGAAAAGCAAGATGACAAAGAAAGATCCAAAAAACCAGGATCTAAAGAAAAACTTATTATGTTCGATTTACAGAAATGCCTTCCTACTCCTCACCTCTCCAATTCTAGCACCTTCTATCTTCGAAAGTTGTGGACCTACAACCTGACAATCTTAGATGTTACAGAAAATAAAGCCTACTGTTGCATGTGGGACGAAACAATTGGTGATCGCGGTTCACAAGAAATGTCATCTTGCTTGCTTGTTTGGGCGCTTGATAATCTTTCAGATACTGAAACACTGACATTGTGGACGGACAACTGCGGTGGCCAAAACAGAAACTTTCCAATGATTGCTTCGTACTTTTGGTTACTTAGGGTAATTCCAGGTCTAAAATACATTAATCATAAGTTTCTACTCAAAGGACATACTCATATGGAGGTAGATGGCGTGCACTCGGTAATTGAACGTGCAAAAAAACGAATAGCGCCTGATGAAACCATTGCTATTCCGTGGGACTGGCAACAATTTGTACGTCGCTGCAAATTTAAAGAAATAATACATGTGTATAACATGGAAATGCAAGATTTCAAAAATTTCTCGATCCTTTTCAAAGGTTCTTCAGCACCTCTAGTGAAAAGGATAACGAACACCATAAATGAAAAATTCTTGATTAGTCAAGTTATTCATTTTAGAATTGAATCTGACAAGCTTGGTTACTTTTATTATAAAACCACTGCTAATGAGAATTTTTCCGAAATAGATTTTACAAGGAGAACTCGTGGAGCAGTCTGGCCTGAAGAACTTCCTCCTATAAGAACAGATGTTAAACCAATATCTGTAGAAAAGTATAGAGATATACAGAAGTTGATGAGATGGGTACCATCTAGCTTCCACGAGTTTTACAGGAATATACCCCAAAAAGGCATGGAAGAGGATGAGAGGCAGGAGGAAAACCAAGATTTTTTAATATCATAAGATATTATTAGAAGGATTTATTAGGTCCCACATTCAATATTACGAGTTTTGTTTTTTTTTTCAAGAAATATTTCCTTTTAGTATGTATTTCAGTTAAGTTTTTCCAATAATTTATATTTGTTGATTTTTCCGAATAAATATTTGAAACCGAAATGAAGGTGTTCATAATAATTTATTTCTTTGAATATCGTATGTGCTTATGATTTTGTGTGATGAACCAACAGAAATTTGAGTGGTCAACCATCGTAAGTGCTCCCGAGCCAAAACTACCAAAAGGAAAAAATTGAAAATAATAATTTGAAATTAAGATGTCAAACTATTATAAGATACAAAATTTGGTGAAAATTGGTAATATAGAATAGATTCTAGAGAACAAAATCAGTGAGCGCAGTGAGTCTTTGGCTTCTAACTCAAAACTAGCATTTTGTCACTTACGATATGTGACCGCTGTGGTACAGATGTTTCTTATATCTCGAATATGCTCTTTCTTTAAGAAATATGCACTGGATTACTTCCGTACTGTACCAAGGAGGAAATCTTCGCTTACGATTTTTCTTCAGAGGAACAGTCTGTCTGAAAATTCTCTTAAGTACAGAGTAGAATTCATCACACGCAACATAAGAACTAGTTATCTCAGTGATGAAGGACCAATCTACCTCAAGGATCATCCTGTACATCGAGACATAATCGGCTTGTCTGAAGTTGTATTCCCTGAAATGATACTCACCATCCAAATCAAGACTGCAATTTTTCTTCCTCACAACATCAAGTTTAACCAGAAAAGGCGGATGGTGGGGGTCAATAGGAACATAGGCAGGGACAGCATAATTCATCTCACATGACACATTGGAAAACACAAGATCTAGCAGTCTATCATTTGCATTTCGCTGCGTATTAAATTGGACCAAGTCAAGGATAGTAGAGAAAATTTTGAGCGTTGAACACTTTGGGTCAGAAGAAGAAGGTGAAAGGTGAAATTAACAAAATACAAAGGATATGTGCAAAGGGAACAATAATAATTTTACATAATACATTGTAACAAAATAAAAACCAGACTGGCATTTCATGACACAGAGAGGATTTCTCCCAACTTTGAAAGTCAAGAATACGGGATGGAATAAACATTTTCCATAATTAGTTGGACACTATTACTATTGAACTGGTTGTGCTGCGAAGTTTCTTTAAACTAATTGAGTTTCTGTTGATTCCCAAGTCTAATCAAAATCAGATACGTCTATCAGAAATCCTTTATCCACCATAACAGCATCCTGATTACTATTCAGCTTGTTTATTAACCCACTGTCTTCAAAAATAACCTTATCGGAGGCTCGACCACCATAAGGTTCACTAATAAAAGTAATTGTTCCCGCAGGTGACCCCCCTGTCATGAACTTAACTGTACAATTACCTTTATATTGCGAGTAAAATTTTATACTACAACAGAGACATTGAGGTCTCTGAGTGTATATTTCTGTGCAGTCTATAATTACTCGAGTGTTTTCAAAATCTCGGAAGCAGGTCGGGATATTTCTACTTATTTCTTCTGCCGAAGGAAAATGTATTACTGGCTTGAGTACTGCATGCAATACTGAAAGCATTTCATAGAAATAACTCTTGCAACTCTGCTGAGATATTTGAAATAATATTGACAATACTACGTATGATAAGTTAAGTTTTAATTTTGTAAATGTTAAGATTAATTGTTGCTTTGGGAATAGTTACTATTACGGGAACATTTAAAATATTCAACGACATTAAAACTGTATATTTATTTAAGAGACGATTACAATGTACGTTACTCACCAGTTGTTGCTGCGACGGTATCTTACTGAATAATGACCATTCTATCATTCTGTCTACCTGCCTCCATGCTTCATGGACCGGCGCGTTAAGGGTTTCTAATCTCAACCCTTACCTGTATTGTGAATTTTGAGGTCCATGAATCATGGTTACAATTTGCAGATAGCTTTCTCGTGAGTCATGGGAGGACAAACCAGATTCAAATACCTAGAATTTCGTTGTCACCACATTGCTTTAATCTGTTAGTTTTACTTCCAAGTGTTTTGGTGACCATCTCTTCTATGCGATTGAAAATATCAAAGTTATTAATACCACAGAAACTTTTTAATACACTGTCAGTGCAAAGATTATATAGTTTAAAGATAGGAAACGATACGACTACAGTGAATGAGCGCCATCTCTGGGTCAAATGTGAACTAATGTCACTATAGAATGGTTACAATTCTGGTTCTATGATATAAGTTTCGAAATCAATATAGGTACATGGGAAATGTCATTGATATGAAAAAGTGCCAATCAATTCGTTTGCACAAATATGATTTCACTTCGAACGGCTTTTGTCGTTAGTGTCGTCTCGAAAAAAGTGGAAAAGAGATGTATGCAGGTAAAGCTATAGCCAAGATATATCTTGGCTTGATCTCAAACATCTGTTGCTATTTCCACGATAGAGGCAGAAATAGTGGCTGATAGTGAAGCTGCACGTAAAATGAAAGGGTTAAAGTGACTATTCAGGAAAAGTTTTCCGTCAATTCAAACAGTGATGGTGGACAACGAAGCTGCAATTGAACTGAGCCTGAAACTGGAATTCCACAGACGCACTAAGTATATTCATATTCAATCCATGTATAAATCTCACAATAATGCGCTAATATTTCTGTAATATCTTCTATAAAAATATTACACATGAAATACTAAATTTTATTGAAAATTATGGATCTGAAATATAACAATGAAAAATCCTGAAGGGAATACGAATTTCGTGTCAATTCTTATTACAATTTTCTTCATATTATTTCTAATCAAAACTAATGTTTTAATATGAAAATTGATCTTCAGTGCCATCTCTGGGTCAAATGTGAACTAAAAAATGTAGTCGTTTTTTAGTTCTACGAATGCAGGGCCGTTTCCTATCTTTCTATACTCTATAGTCTATGTGTCAGTGTTTTAAGGTCACTTAAAGTTGATATCTGGGAGGTATTCACTTGGACACTAATATCTTGAGGTGGATTAGCAACAATGTTCTCAACTAAATCACTAGTGAAGTCTTCATTGCTGTTGAATAAACTCAAAGTGCTTGGGCAACTTTCATTTCCTCTTCTGAATGAGTATTCTCAGCACAGCAAGAATCATCTATACATTCCTTCCTCTGTTCTCTTTCGAGGTATCTCCTAGTCTGCTTGAAGCAGCAGATGATGAACTGCCGCCCTAAGCAAGAA
Source organism: Propylea japonica (assembly GCA_013421045.1). Classification (NCBI taxonomy): domain Eukaryota; kingdom Metazoa; phylum Arthropoda; class Insecta; order Coleoptera; family Coccinellidae; genus Propylea; species Propylea japonica. The sequence goes on along the minus strand of CM024240.1, from coordinate 101,051,013 downwards.
GGCAGTATCTCCAGTTTTTATCATTTTCGGGTTTCCTCTTTCTATAGACCCTATACGATAATAAGTACACCTTACATAGCTAGAGAGCAGTAAGTGTTCATCCATTGGTCTGGTAGACTATAAAAATTGCAGTAACTCGTCTTGTAATACCCATTACTAGTGTAAGGCAGTACCTACCTCATACAAGTCTTTAAAGCAGTATCTCCTACAGAAAATGGAGATACTGCTTTTTAATCTAGGTACTACATGGACTTACCACGAAATGCCCCACCACATTCTTATTTTCTGGGTGTAAACTAACGAATACGGCGAAAACATCTTGGTTCCTGTCAGTTTGCTGTGATAAGTTACTCTGCGTATTTATACTCGTTAATTTTCATAAATAATAGAAAAATTAGAGCTTGAAGTTCTTGAAGTTAAAGCCATTTATTGGCAAAATACTCGTTAATTTTCATAAATAATAGAAAAATTAGAGCTTGAAGTTCTTGAAGTTAAAGCCATTTATTGGCAAAATAGTTTTGAAAGGTAGTGAAGCCGAAAATAGATTTCTTCAAATTTCATTCATTTCATTCTTCTAATTTGTTTCTAATCTCAACCCTTACCTGTATTGTGAATTTTGAGGTCCATGAATCATGGTTACAATTTGCAGATAGCTTTCTCGTGAGTCATGGGAGGACAAACCAGATTCAAATACCTAGAATTTCGTTGTCACCACATTGCTTTAATCTGTTAGTTTTACTTCCAAGTGTTTTGGTGACCATCTCTTCTATGCGATTGAAAATATCAAAGTTATTAATACCACAGAAACTTTTAATACACTGTCAGTGCAAAGATTATATAGTTTAAAGATAGGAAACGATACGACTACAGTGAATGAGCGCCATCTCTGGGTCAAATGTGAACTAATGTCACTATAGAATGGTTACAATTCTGGTTCTATGATTATAAGTTTCGAAATCAATATAGGTACATGGGAAATGTCATTGATATGAAAAAGTGCCAATCAATTCGTTTGCACAAATATGATTTCACTTCGAACGGCTTTTGTCGTTAGTGTCGTCTCGAAAAAAGTGGAAAAGAGATGTATGCAGGTAAAGCTATAGCCAAGATATATCTTGGCTTGATCTCAAACATCTGTTGCTATTTCCACGATAGAGGCAGAAATAGTGGCTGATAGTGAAGCTGCACGTAAAATGAAAGGGTTAAAGTGACTATTCAGGAAAAGTTTTCCGTCAATTCAAACAGTGATGGTGGACAACGAAGCTGCAATTGAACTGAGCCTGAAACTGGAATTCCACAGACGCACTAAGTATATTCATATTCAATCCATGTATAAATCTCACAATAATGCGCTAATATTTCTGTAATATCTTCTATAAAAATATACACATGAAATACTAAATTTTATTGAAAATTATGGATCTGAAATATAACAATGAAAAATCCTGAAGGGAATACGAATTTCGTGTCAATCTTATTACAATTTTCTTCATATTATTTCTAATCAAAACTAATGTTTTAATATGAAAATTGATCTTCAGTGCCATCTCTGGGTCAAATGTGAACTAAAAAATGTAGTCGTTTTTTAGTTCTACGAATGCAGGGCCGTTTCCTATCTTTCTATACTCTATAGTCTATGTGTCAGTGTTTATAAGGTCACTTAAAGTTGATATCTGGGAGGTATTCACTTGGACACTAATATCTTGAGGTGGATTAGCAACAATGTTCTCAACTAAATCACTAGTGAAGTCTTCATTGCTGTTGAATAAACTCAAAAGTGCTTGGGCAACTTTCATTTCCTCTTCTGAATGAGTATTCTCAGCACAGCAAGAATCATCTATACATTCCTTCCTCTGTTCTCTTTCGAGGTATCTCCTAGTCCTGCTTGAAGCAGCAGATGATGAACTGCCGCCCTAAGCAAGAAGGCAGTATCTCCAGTTTTTATCATTTTCGGGTTTCCTCTTTCTATAGACTCCTTATACGATAATAAGTACACCTTACATAGCTAGAGAGCAGTAAGTGTTCATCCATTGGTCTGGTAGACTATAAAAATTGCAGTAACTCGTCTTGTTAATACCCATTACTAAGTGTAAAGGCAGTACCTACCTCATACAAGTCTTTAAAGCAGTATCTCCTACAGAAAATGGAGATACTGCTTTTTAATCTAGGTACTACATGGACTTACCACGAAATGCCCCACCACAATTCTTATTTTCTGGGTGTAAACTAAACGAATACGGCGAAAACATCTTGGTTCCTGTCAGTTTGCTGTGATAAGTTACTCTGCGTATTTATACTCGTTAATTTTCATAAATAATAGAAAAATTAGAGCTTGAAGTTCTTGAAGTTAAAGCCATTTATTGGCAAAATACTCGTTAATTTTCATAAATAATAGAAAAATTAGAGCTTGAAGTTCTTGAAGTTAAAGCCATTTATTGGCAAAATAGTTTTGAAAGGTAGGTGAAGCGCCGAAAATAGATTTCTTCAAATTTCATGTTTTCATTCTTCTAATTTGTTTGATATGTCAACAGGTGTCGTGATATACACGATATTTGAATTCTTCTCGATATCGCGACATGTGTTGAGCGAAAAATAATCAGAATAATAGAGATTGCTACCGAATTTCTTAATTAATTATTGCGTAATTTTTTTAAGTTATTTTCTGCCGTTTCCTTTTCAAATTACTCAATTTCTGTGTATTTTACGAACTTTAGTGCTTCTGATAGTGAAGTTTCGCCATTTTGATTCCGCTTCTCGAGAAAGAAGCTAAAGAAAGAACTATCAATAAACCCATTCAAATAGGAGATTTGGGCCCCTCTCTGCACAAGGATCTCTCCGCACTTCCGCAGGACTCCCTTTCTCTGGCCAGTTGGATTGCGGAGAATTTCGTGTTTCTCAAGCAACAGATCTCAAGGTAGGATTTTTTCTTATTTATTGATGGTTCTTTAAACTGTTTTTTCTAAATTCTGCCTCCGAACCAGCACAAAATATACAGTCCGCTCAATTCTTAACATGGTCCTGTCGTGTCAAATTTTGTAATTTAGAATATTCAAATTCAACTTCGATTTTTTGTACAAAGCATCCTTCATTTTGAATTCCTGTGCGACGTTGCCGGTGTATAAATAATTTCCTTTTGAAAGGGAAATATTTCATTCGACGTTGCCAGATTTAACTTTTCTTCCTTGAATTTTAGGAAATTTCAGTTCATTTACAATGACTTCAAAAGCTAAATCGGAATCGATTGATCCAGAACTGATGAAAGTTCAGAGTAAACTTTTGTCTCATAGAGATAATATTTTCGCGACCGTTACATCTATTTTTAATAAGTGCAAAACATATTCTTCTGATAATCTTGCTAACGTTAACTACTTTGTCAATCAACTTATTAAATATTCTGATCAATTTGAAGAAGTTCAAAATGAAATAGAGGCATTCAACGAGAATATGCCTCAAAAAGATAAAATCGAGATCTCTCAAGTTCAAGCTTCCTTTGAGGAGATACTAGCCTCCATTCATAGTATACAGTGTGATTTAGCGAAACGAAATGCAGTTTTGACCACACCTGATACCATCCCTAGGACTACACCGGTACCACAGATGCTTCCGACTATTGCACTTCCGTCATTCGATGGCAAAATAGATAATTGGGTAGAATTCATTTCATTATATAACTCATTGGTTCATAAAAACTCCATGATAGACAAAACACAAAAATTCCAATATTTGAAAACCACCCTCAAGGCTGGTATCAGTGGTCTTCAGTTGATTCCTGATAACTACGATATAGCATATGATGCTTTAGTTCAGCGTTACCAAAACCCTAGACGCCTTGCTTCTGTTTATTTTTCGAAATTACTGCAATTTAAGTCTCTCTCTCATCCTTCACTGTCATCGCTCAAAGATAATCTACATAATCATGAAACAGCCGTGAATTCCATAAAATCTTTAAAAATTCCGGATCTTGCAGATTTTCTGTTGTTTTCTTTAGCTTTGAATAACTTAGATTCGAACACCAAACGTGCCTTTGAAAATAAGTTGCCATCAAACGGTGTTAAGTCAAAAAATGGACTTAACAAAAAACCCAATTCATTCAAGGAACATTTCGTCATAATCATAATATAATCTAATATGTGGACCACACGTTTGGATCCGTAATAGTTGAAAAATATCGTAATATTAGAAGGTTAGTTTAATCAGACTATTTTCATTGTAACAGCGTCTGACCTTGCAACAAATAAACGAAATAAAGAATGTGCAGGTAAGCAAGGTCGCGACAGTGAATCATTATCAGTAGTAGCAGAGAACGACTATATTGTTTACTAATTGTATTAATTGTTATATATAAACCACAACAACTGCAGATCAGACGAGACCGCAGTTAGCTAGTTCAATAAACGGTTGACAGTGAAAGTTCCACCTTTTTCCTCCATCCCCATACAAACTACCCTAGAATCAGCACCTGATTCTACAAACGGCATTCCCACTTATAAACAATTAATTGAGTTCGTAACGCAGCAAATTCGTTTAATGGAACTTTCCAAAACCGCTGACAGCCATTCTCCGAGACCAAGACCGCACGGCTCAAACGTTCTTTTGGTGAACTGTAATGAAGTTCAATTTTATAACTGAGTTACTGAGTAATTGATCTTCATTTTAAAATAATTTATTCAAGTTTCGTTTTAAATTCGGGAATTTTTATTCCGTTCAGAATTAATTCACAACAATCAGGAAAAACCATAGTCTTCATTTAATTTATCCGAGTTTTCATTTTAAATTCGTGAATTTTTATTCCGTTCAGAATTAATTCAAAACAATCGAAAAAACCGAACATTTAGCGATTGATGTTGTTTTTCATACATAAAACATCGTAAAACCGTCCGCAAGAACAACGCCGATCGCCGATAACGCCGTTTTTTGCACATACGTACGATAAGCCAGTTTTAAGATGTTTTTACCGAGGTACTCTCCTGAAAATTTTAACGTTTCTGCGCCTACCTTTTCCACCCCCCTCCGGAAGATTATAAAAGACGGGGTTTCCCTACATCGGTAATTAGTTCCGAATTATTCGCTGCTACAAACGTCTTATCATATTTCTTTTTGAGCTTCTAAATTTTCTGAATTCTCTTCACATTTTTGCTTCAGTGAGTGCTAGTGCAATTGAATTGTAAGTACCGAGCCGATTTATTGCAGTCCTATTTTTATACCTCGTTGAGTCTACCTACATAGCTGTTCCGTCAGATCCTTAACAATACCTTTCCTAGTTTGTCCAGGTATCCCAAGTTAGCCTACTATAGTACGTTTGTCCGTATAACCGGTGCCCGTAGTTAGTCTGTCCTTTATGGCGTGTTACTCATAGTCAGACCGGAGGGCTGATGCAAACCTATGCTATAGTACGTTCAATCGAATACCTTTCCTGCTTTGTCCTGCTCCTTAGTGCCCGTAGTTAGTCTGTCCTTTATGGCGTGTTACTCATAGTCAGACCGGAGGGCATAACCGAACCAATGCTGTAGCAAGTTCGACATATCCTTTTCAACCCTCTAATTTCACCTGGCCAAACCCCAACCTGTTTATACGAGAAACAAGCAAAGTGGTAGACTACGTGGTGAATTCTAGGACTGAAAGAATATCGGACAAGTATAACCGTTGTGCACTCTTATACTGACCCCTTTTATTCCTGTTTTCCTGATTTTATCATATATATTTGAATTAACCGTTTAAATTAACTTACTTTCTATTCTGGCTGACTCGTACCGGGAAAATCTTTGTTTCTCTTGAAAGTGCTCGCAGTCAGACAAAACTGACCAATTTATATTTTGTATTGATTTCATATAGCGTCTTATTTCACTGTATTTTTTTTTGTATAACTATTTTTCGCTATCTGAATAAACTGTGTAAATTTGCTCTATTTCTGATTTTCTCTGTTATCGCTAATATCTTAGATAACGACGAACTCTGTCTCTGACTAGCAGCTGCCCTGGTAGGTTTGCTATTCTCCCTTATTAGAAAAAAGAATAGCTGGCGCTCGAGGTAAGTTTCGCCGAGAAAACCACGTGACAAAAATGGCGCCCGAGCAGGGACCGTCAGAAATAGAGTTTCAGTGAAATATTTTGCGCCCCGATTTAATACTGTACAGTTTATACCATCCGAAAGTGATTCGACTTATTCATTGGTGAAGTAAAGAGAATATTCTGAGTTTTATTTTTGACCGCTGAAAATTTTTAAATCCGTTATTTTTGACCTTTCCCTCCTTGAAACCTGTGTAAAATAAATAAATTGTTCTGAGTTTTAATTATTGCAATTTATGAAACTGAAATGAAATCTTGAATTCTTTTTCTGATAGTGTTTTATTTCTGAACAGTGTTGAACTTGTTTTTGATATTGTTGGATTTTTTTTTTCTTTTCTTGCTTTGATTTCAATACAGGTGCAGTTACAGTGAAATTGAATTTTACAGGATTATTCCGAGGTAGGTGGATTTGTAGTTTGTGCTTGAGACTGAACATTTTCCATTGACCTGAACATTTATTGGTGAATGAAATAAAAGACTTGGTGTTTTATTCCTGCTGGTTAATCTGTTAACTGTTACGATATTTATATTTTGACTATTATCTGTGCGATTGAATTGAACTGCTGGGACAGTGTTTTTCGGTCAACGGTTTATGAACTATTGCTATTTTAGTGATACCTGATTATTACACAAGTGAGTCGTTTTAAACCGGACATTCGTAAACTGTGTGACTTTTGGTGCATTTTTAGCAGTGGACTAGTTAGACTATTGCTATTGCGCTTCTGGTATACCTTAGCTCTGCTATATTTTCTGGTTACTACTTGAACATTGTTGAATTTTCGGTTGTTGTTGGATTTTAAATTTATATGGACTTGACCTGCACTTTAAACTATTCTGATTAATTGATTTGCGGTTTATCTGATTGAATTATAAGCTTTACTATTGCTGGTATAATTGTACTTCTACAACCAATTGTGAACGTTAGCCTGGTTGTGACTGGCATTGCTGTTTACTTGTATACTTGCTATCGATAATTCCTTTACAGCTTTGAACTCTGTGCGAGTGAACAAATAGTTGATAGTTCGTGAGTGTTGACCGGGAACTGAATATACTTTTGATCGACCACAACCGCACTTTACGTGGAAAGACTTAACCGCCAATAGTGAACATGGATGTGAATCGGCTATTGAGTGACGAGTTAACCTACGAACTCCAACTCCGAGGACAAACAGTGCCGGGCACAGTGATGCCTAAGCGATGCTTACTACGACAGGTCATTCAATCAAATACCCCGTTACAATCTGTGACATGGATGGATCCTACCTTGGATATAGAGATATGCCAGAATAAACTCACTGATTTAGTGGAATCAATTCAACACTTCAACCACGACAATGCAGATAACGAATATTCGCGCATTTTCACAAGGCTAAAACACGTTCAAGGAAGATTGAACTTTATTGACACCACTGATGAATCACAATCACAATTGGTCAGTCAGCTGAAAGGAGCTACAGCCAGAGCCTTGGATGCGTTGCAGGAAGTTCATAAGGGCAGCCTTCAACAACCGTCTTCGCAGCAAGAGGGGAGATCTCTCTTGGACCTGGAGGTCCCGCCTTCCCCTGGGGTGTCCCCTATTCAGCCCCAGCGAGCAGCAGGAGTCCAACCATCGCTTGTTGACATCGGGGAAGACATCCGTCCACCGTCCACTGGTGCAGTCTCACGAGCTCACACACCTGAAAGAAATTCTTACTCATAGTCAGACCGGAGGGCATAACCGAACCAATGCTGTAGCAAGTTCGACATATCCTTTTCAACCCTCTAATTTCACCTGGCCAAACCCCAACCTGTTTATACGAGAAACAAGCAAAGTGGTAGACTACGTGGTGAATTCTAGGACTGAAAGAATATCGGACAAGTATAACCGTTGTGCACTCTTATACTGACCCCTTTTATTCCTGTTTTCCTGATTTTATCATATATATTTGAATTAACCGTTTAAATTAACTTACTTTCTATTCTGGCTGACTGGTACCGGGAAAATCTTTGTTTCTCTTGAAAGTGCTCGCAGTCAGACAAAACTGACCAATTTATATTTTGTATTGATTTCATATAGCGTCTTATTTCACTGTATTTTTTTTGTATAACTATTTTTCGCTATCTGAATAAACTGTGTAAATTTGCTCTATTTCTGATTTTCTCTGTTATCGCTAATATCTTAGATAACGACGAACTCTGTCTCTGACTAGCAGCTGCCCTGGTAGGTTTGCTATTCTCCCTTATTAGAAAAAAGAATAGCTGGCGCTCGAGGTAAGTTTCGCCGAGAAAACCACGTGACAGAACTCTACAGATTCTTCTCCTTCTGATGGTAGAACTTTCGCTTGCCCCTTGTGTAAAAGTTCGCATTTTTTGCATCAATGTTCACGGTATCAGAATATGACATTGAATGATAGATATAAATATCTCAGAGAAAATTCACGTTGTTTCAACTGTTTAGGTCGACATCGTAGAGAAAACTGCAATTCTCGATCTGTATGCCGCCACTGTAAAACAAATAGACATCATACCTCTCTACATCCCTCCTCTGTTTCTGCGCCTCCCTCCTCTACCCAAAATTCACTCAATGTAACCTGCCCCCCTCATGGTCGTGACTCATCTATAGCTGAACCCATTCAATCGGTGTCATGCATCGCATCTTCTGGTAGTTCACCAATTCTTCTTGGTACTATAAGTCTCCTAATTGAGGATGTTACAGGTCAAAGACACGTACTTAGAGCCGTTTATGACCCTGGCTCTCATATTTCTGCCATAACTAAGTCCAGTGTTTCCTGCTTGGGTTTGAAAATTTGTCCCTCTACTTGTTCTGTTTTAGGTTTAGGTCAATCGAACTTGCGTATATTTGGGTCCGTTGATGTTTCGTTACATTCACGGCATTCCTTTCGGATGGTCAAGGGTCGTGTTGTCGTTCTTGATAACATTTCGCATCCGCTTCCTCCATCGCAGCTCCCTCTGGAGGTGCGTTCCAAGTTTGCGAATTTGCAGCTCGCATATGATGATTTCGACTTACCTTCTCCAGTAGATTTTCTGATTGGAGATTTTCTCCCAAAACTTTTGATTGATGATGTTCAGTCTATTCCTGGTAACCCAACTGCGGTCAATACTATCTTCGGATGGGTTCTGGTTGGTCCCACGTCTTCTCAAATTTCAGAATCTATTGCCACCTCTCTCCATGTACATTGTGACCTCAGTTCAGCCCTCCAAAAGTTTTGGGAAACAGAGGAAGTTGCACCTAGTTCCCAGCTAGATCCACAGGATGTGTTAGTGGAAGAGCATTTTCTTAGTACCCATTCTCGTGACAAAGATGGGCGTTACATCGTAGCACTTCCTTTCAAACCAAATGTAACTTCCCTCGGATCAAATTGCTCTAGATCACACGCTTCATTCAAACGTCTTGAACAGAGACTCTTGAAGCAACCAGAAAAATTCAACATGTATCAAAATTTCATGACAGAATATCGTAATCTTGGTCACATGTCTATAACATCCTCTACATCCTCATACATAATTCCCCATCACGCTGTCATGAAAGAGACAAGTTCTACAACAAAATTGAGGGTGGTATTCAATGCTTCAGATCCAGACTCGACAGGCATTTCTTTAAATGAGCGTCTTCTAAAGGGTCCAAAATTGCAATCTGACATACAAGACATTATTTCTGAATTTCGCTTGCAGGCAATTGCCGATATACAAAAAATGTATCGTCAGACTCTTGTTGTCCCTGAACATGGACGATTCCAACATATTTATTGGCGTCCTCCTGGTTCAGATATAATCGCAGAGTTTGAACTGAACACCGTTACCTACGGAATGACTCCTTCAGCGTATTTGGCACAACGAGTGCTGAATTAGTTGGTGAAGGATGAAGGTGAATGCTTTCCTCTGGCCTCCTATGCTATAACGAATCAAATATATAATGACGACGTGATAAGCGGCGCCAAAGATGTCGAGACTGCCGAATTGTTAAAGAATGAGTTGCGTGAATTGCTGGGTAGAGCAGGTTACGAACTCAGAAAATGGTCAACTAACCACCCCGAATTACTTTCAAGTCTCCCAGAGGATCACAGAGAAAGTCCTATACGGTTTTCAGATGGCTGCGAATCCCTTAAAATCTTAGGATCATCTTGGGAACCTTCTATAGATGCCACTTTTCATGTACCTTTCAATTCCTCATGTACTAAGCGTAACATCTTATCTTTCATTGCGAAAACTTTTGATCCCTTAGGATACTTGTGCCCTATAACGTTTTTCATGAAGTCTGTACTTCAAAAGTTATGGTTGCTTAAATAAGATTGGGATTTAAATCCCAATATCAATTAAAAATTCCTCGTTTTGTCACCCCCTCAGCTTATGATTCCGTTTCAATTATCGGATTTTATGATGCCAAAAGTGAAGTTGCTCCATTAAAGATCTTGAGTATTCCTCGTCTTGAACTGTCCGGAGCTTGTTTATTGGCCAGGTTGGTCAAACGAATTTCAGAGAGTATACCGCTATCAATTTCAACCGTACGGCTATTCTGTGACTCTCAAATTGTTTTGTCATGGATCCATACAGCCCCTCACTTGTTGAAGACCTTCGTCGCCAACAGAGTGACTCAAATTGTAGAAGACACAAAGAACGTTCTTTGGTCTCATGTTCCCGGTCTGGAGAATCCAGCTGACTTAGCTTCCCGGGGTTGCTATCCTGATTATTTTTTGAAAGGAGAAAATCTGAAAAATTGGTTTAACGGTTTCCCAATGACAATGGATTCCAATATGGACTGGCCTGAACCCCTCCATGTTTCTGAAGTTTCAGAGACTTTACCTGAAACGAAAAATATTTCATTGTCTCTGGTGACCCACAAAATGGATCCCACTGAAATTTATGTTATGTTTGAGTCCAAATTTTCTAGTTATCTTCGACTTCGTAGAGTCATGAGATGGATAAATCGGTTTATCCATAACTGTCGCTGTAGAAAAACCTTTGACTGTGGATGAGTTGAATGATGCCACAGTGTCACTGGTTCGTATTGTTCAACATGTTCATTTTTCTGCGGACTTGAAGTCCGTTCGTAAAAACCAGCCTCCTTCCAAACAACTACAATTTCTCGCTCCCTATTTAGACTCACACGGTCTTCTCAGGGTGGGCGGTAGATTGAAATTTTCTAATTTGGATTTTGATTCAAGGCATCCACTTTTGCTTCCTAAATCATGTTTTCTGTCTACACTTCTGTGTAAACATTTTCACTTGGCCTCCCTCCATTCTGGACCCACCAATGTTCAAGCTCTGTTAAGGAGAACATTTTGGATTCTTTCATCTCGCTCCCTAATTCGTAAGTGTATTCGACAATGTAAAACCTGTTTCAGGTTCCAAGCGTCCTCTTTCCAGCCAACTATGGCAGATCTTCCAGCCTCCCGAGTCAACATCTCTCATCCGTTCAACACTACCGGTGCTGACTTTGCCGGTCCCTTCATGGTTCGCGACACTAAGCTTCGAAAATTTCGAACCACTGAAGGATATCTCGCCTTGTTTGTATGTGCATCAACATTCTTTCAGACCAGGGTCGCAACTTTATCGCCGATACCAGGCAACTGAAAGAAGCATATAGCTTCTTATTGCAGCACCAAAGTGAAATTGCGGACTTTCTTGCTACACGAGAGGTTAGATGGAGTTTCAATCCCCGCCTACGCCCCAAACTTCGGCGGACTTTGGGAAGCTGGGGTAAAATCCGCCAAATCCCTTCTCTTACGCATGATAGGTAAGGAGCTTTACACTTTTGAAGAATATAGTACCATATTCTGCCAAATCGAGGCGGTGTTAAATAGCCGTCCATTGTGTCCTTTGTCAGATGACCCATCAGAGTGTGATTACCTGTCTCCGGGACATTTTCTGGTTGGTACGCAACTTTTGGCCGCTCCTGAATTTCCCTTGCCAGAAGGAATTACGCTCCGTGATAGATGGTACAAGCCTTTTGGACACGTTGGTTAAAGCAGTATCTGAACACTTTAATAGGTTTAATAGGTTAATAGGACACAAGTGGACCAGTTCCACACTTCCTAAAATAGGAGATGTCGTTTACATCCGGGATGTCCATACCTACCCGTTAAGTTGGCCAATGGGACGTGTTTCAGAGTTAAATAACTTCCCAGATGGTATTCCCAGGGTAGCTGTGGTCAAAACTGCAACTTCCAGCATTTGTCGTATACCGTTAACAGGCGAATAGTTTCCCTTTAAATTAAGTTTATTGCCTCTCCATGTGTTTTTTATATAAAATTTCATTTACTGCATCCATTGTTTTTTTTTCACTTTCAATCAAATGCTTAAATTTATAATTATAAATTTGGTGGGCGGTATGTTAACGTCGAAAATCGATTTCTTCAAATTTCATGTTTTCATTCTTCTAATTTGTTTGATATGTCAACAGGTGTCGTGATATACACGATATTTGAATTCTCCTCGATATCGCGACATGTGTTGAGCGAAAAATAATCAGAATAATATAGATTGCTACCGAATTTTCTTAATTAATTATTGCGCAATTTTTCAAAGTTATTTTCTGCCGTTTCCTTTTCAAATTACTCAGTTTCCGAGTATTTTACGAACTTTAGTGCTTCTGATTGTGAAGTTTCGTCGTTTTGATTCCGCTTCTCGAGAAAGAAGCTAAAGAAAGAACTATCAATAGACCCATTCAAATAGGAGATTTGGGCCCCTCTCTGCACAAGGATCTCTCCGCAGGACTCCCTTCCTCTGGCCAGTTGGATTGCGGAGAATTTCGGGTTTTCCAAGCAACAGCCCCAACATCTCAAGGTAGGATTTTTTCTTATTTATTGATGGTTTTTTAAACTGTTTTTTCTAAATTCTGCCTCCGAACCAGCACAAAATATACAGTCCGCTCAATTCTTAACAATAGGTTTTATTATGGACTTGGTTGTTAGTAGATTTATTGCAATATATTATTTTTTAACAGTTAGACTGAACAGCCTTAAATCATGGAAATCCGCGGAAAGAAAATATTGCGAATGCTGCAGACAATGGAAGTTCTGATGAAGGAGGGTGTGACAGTGAAGAGACAGAAGCAAAAAAATATATCAACTTAGAACCGGTCAAGCTGCAAATCACCGAAAGTAACGATTCAGCTTTGCAAAATACACCCACTTTAACGAATTTCTTAGCTGATTCAGATGACTCACTTAAAGACCCTGACTTTTTGCAGTCTGATTCAGATGATAGTGTTGAATCAGTATCAACAACATATCCAGATCCACTAATAATACTTATATTAATAGGAACATCAGAACATCTGCTTCGTCGAGTGCCATAGCTTCAACAAGTACTATTGCATCTTGTAGTGAAAATAATAATAAAAAGGGAGCACTGAGAAAGAGAAGGGGATATAATACAACAAAACAAGAAAGAAGAGTATGCTCAGAAGCAACGAGACAAACACTTCATTCGACCTGGGTGCGTTTTATGCCATAGGAAATGTAAAACATATTTTAAGGAAAATCAGCGATCATCAGTTAACAAACAGTATTGGTCGATGAATTGGCAAGAGAGAAGAATTTTTGTTTCGTCGAATGTCACCGTGCACGATGTAAAAAAAAAGGAACGGTAGTGTAGAAAGGGCCCGGAAAAGAACTTTTAAGTATTTTTTAAAAAGTGATGGTAAAAAGTACGAAGTGTGCAGAACCTTTTTTCTGTGCACCTTAGGATATGATCCAAAAAACGACAAAGTCGTCACAAATGTTTTGGCGAAAGAAGGCCCTGAGAATATCGTACCTTCATTTGACAGAAGAGAAAAACACACAAAAACATCAAGAAAAGACAGGGAATTAATAAAAAAACATGTTGATCTTTCAACCCTTCTGTGTCCCATTATCGGAGAGAACATGCCCCTCTCCCCTCAAAAGTGAATATGTAATATTGAATTATATAGGAACCTACTATTCCCGGTGTAGTACCTAAAATGTGTTCTTCCGAATAATGTGGTGGCACTGAGATATGCTAATTGCCTAATTATTATAAAATTGGAGATTTGTTATCTTTCATGGTACGATGATCTAGAAAAGTCGATTGAATGATATGTTTTAGATAACTAACACTAGTGAATAACTTTTGATTAGGTATTATTCCCTGTAAATTATACCTATAACATGTGTTCTACTGGAGAATATGTTGATTAGTTATTGTGAATTAGGTAGGTATATTGTGATTAGAAATTTGAAATCTTTCATAGAATGATCATCTAAAGGAGTCTATTGAATGATATCTTTCGAATAACCGTTCTATTGAATTAACTGTTATGTCCGTTATCACCATTTTGAATACTCTGTTTATTTAGATATTATTCCAGGTATAATATACCTGAAATCCGCTCTTTTTGAAAATATGTTTATAGTAGACACGATGATCGGTTTTGGAATCTTTTTCAAATATTTTAGGATGAATATTTCAAGATCATCTGAAATTTCAAATTATAGAATTTCATAATTTGCGTTGGAGATTTCGTAGGGCTGAAATTATAACAGTATCTATTATAGTAGTAATATTTTTCTGAATGAATAACTTGGTAGGAATATTATTTAAGAAGTCTATTGATAGACCTCTTTGAGATATTGGTTGAGTAATAAATAATACTCAACCACTCGACTTGAAAACTTGCTGAAAAATATTACCAGTATACTTTAGTCAAAAAGTCGAGCACACAACAGATTCAATCAGGATTTGAAAAACAATTGAATTTCCAGAGTTTGAAATCTTCGAGAAAAAGTTTAGATGTTTTTCAGATCATCTTAGACTCCAAATGTAGTTTGTAACTCGATGTTCGAATTGAAAACTTTCGTATGAATTGAACCAATAGAACCCCAATTATAGCAGAATTTATGAGCGTTTTCCATTTCTGTTTAGAATGTTGCCCTTTTTCGGGGATCGTTTCAAAATAGTTATTTTTGTATTAAGTGCGTGAAATGGGTGTTTTTGTCATGGCATATTATGAGAGTATTAATTTTTTCATTCACTAGAATGTGCCATGAAAAGAAGAATTTTATACGCACGAAATACAAACAACATTTTTTGTACAACTGTGAATGTGACACTCAAATCTTCTTTTATTCATCTTGATTGGAAAAAAGTAATAAATTGTAGTTTGTTTTCCACGGTTTCAATCTCCTGATGTTTGAAGGCAAACCAATTTTGTCGGAAAACTCATCTTTAGATTTGAAAATTGTAGCCAATGAACTTGCGGGAATCCCGAACTTATTAGCTATGTCTAATTTTTTTGTTGAAGGATTTTTGTCAACATAATTAATGATGCTTCGCTTTTCTGCGACAGATAAGGAACGCCTTTTACGTTTCTGAGCCATTGCAAAAAAGTG
Source organism: Propylea japonica (assembly GCA_013421045.1). NCBI lineage: Eukaryota > Metazoa > Arthropoda > Insecta > Coleoptera > Coccinellidae > Propylea > Propylea japonica. The sequence continues at coordinate 101,035,598 of CM024240.1, read as the reverse complement.
AGGAGCAACACTGATTACTTTCCATCAACTAACTTCGTATTTTACGCGTCGAAACCTGTCGCGGCTGAATCACATATATACCTGGTTATTCGTTAAATCGAGGAAGTCGTTATATTGAGGTTCGTTATATTGAGGTTGCACTGTACATGGCCGACTTCTTCAGAAGGATTTTAAAGAAAAATATTTTCATGTGTAGAATTCAGAATTATTTTATCCTAATTATTTATAATTTGTATCTTTAGGTTTTGATTCACCATTACTGAAATGTCATCGCGGACTACGTCGAAACGACATATTCAAAGGAAAGCTCGAAGTAGAGTTCTTGAAATAATGAATGATTGCATCTATCAGGCCCCTTCGCTGAATCCTTATTCAAAAAATGTTACTGAAAATAGTTGCAGTTTCTTCAGAGAAGATTCAGATCTTCAGATCCATCACAAAATAGAAAAACAACAATTCGTCCTGATCTCAGAAAACATTAAAAAGTAGAAAAAAATCCACCACCAAAATTATCTGAAAGAGAACCAAATATTAATACTGTTCTATATCTTGAACCGCCGAATACTGCTAGCAAATATTCCAATGTACCATTGGAAGATTCATTGGTCGTGCCCATCAATGAATCTGTTCCCTTACCTGTTGAAAGAAAAGAAACTGAAGACACTCAGTTTTTGTCTGATTTGAAAAAGTGGGCATGTATACATAGGGTGACTCAACAGTGCTTCAAGGATATCATTCAACTCATAAAGCCAAGATATACTTTCTTATCGGCGGATCCTCGAACGATTCTGAAAACTCCAAGAAAAACAAATACGCAATCCTTGAGTAATGGACAAATGATTTATTTCGGTCTCAAGGAAGAGCTATCAGAACTTTTGAAAGATAATACTAGTATTCAAATGAACACCATAAACCTTCAATTTAATATCGATGGATTTTCTCCATTCAATTGCAGCACCCAGGAATTCTGGCCCATATTAGGGAAAGTTGAGAGTTGTAACAGAAAAAGGAAACCATTTATTGTAGCTCTTTTTTATAGCAGAGGCAAACCTGATCCCTTGGACATGTATCTAGCTGACTTCATAAGTGAAATGGCAGATCTATTGGAAAATGGTGTGCAATTCGAAAACAAACGAATTTATGTGAAAATATCGTGTTTCACATGCTATGCTCCGGCGAGAGCATATCTCAAAATGATCAAAGGACATACTAGCAAAAATGGCTGCGAAAGGTATTTCGCTATAGCAGAATATGAAGACAAAAGACATTTCTACCCTGTTAATATAGTTTCTGAAAAAAGAGAAAATCAACATTTCATTGAACAATCTAGAAGGGATAGTCACATCAAAGCGAAATCACCGTTGTTACTACTCAATTTAAATTTAGTCACAGAATTCGTTTTAGATCCGATGCATTTAGTATACCTAGGTGTTGTTAAACGGTTATTGAAATTATATCTTTTAAAAGGAAAAAAAACATAGATTAGGTAACTGAGTACTTTTAGATAGAAAGATGAAAATAGTCAAACTTACAAATGATTTTGGCAGAAGAATGAGCCTTTTCAGTAATGTTAAGCGGTGGAAAGCCGTCGAATTCAAAAATTTCATCTTATATTGTCCTTTCATTGTGAAGAATCATATCAAGTCGGAGCAGTTTGACCACCTTTTAAAATTACATGTTGCTATAAGTATACTAAACTGCAATCATCTAATTCAAAAATATTTTGTATTTGCGGAAAAATTGTTGCAGGAATTCGTCAATGACAGTCCTCAAGTTTATGATAAGTAGTTTATTTGTTTCTCATTTGTACACGTCAGATTCCAGAAACACAATATTAATCAAGGAAGTTTATTTTTTCAATTCACTAACTTGTAAAATTGACAGTTAACTTGTAAAACTTTTACAAGTTAGTAGTATTATTTACATTGAAAGTTGTCAAGTACTTGCTTCTAATTTAATTTATTCTTCTAATCTCAGAGTTCCTGGAACAAATGTATTTCTCAATAAACGTTCTCAAACTATTCAAAAACGATATTCGTACCTTGTTATATTCGTATCTATTCGCTTTCCTTTTCACGTACTTGCTTCTAATTTCATTTATCCTTCTAATTTCATCGTTCCTGGAACAAATATTTTTAGTAATAAATGTTATAAAAGTATTAAAAAACGATATGCATACCTTGTTTCATTTGGATCTGGCCTTTTTAGTCAGAAATCAGCAAATATTCTCGAAGGACTTCCCTCTCGTAAAGCCACTGACAGTTGTCATAATTTTCCGTTGTCATAAATAATCATAAATAGCTTACGACATTTGCGACAAATTATTGAGATTTTTTTGGAATTTATCCCACCTTTTTACAAACGAGTAACAAATAAAATTTAAAACAATACACGCAAGGTAACGGGTTTTACTGGCTCAAGGAGGTAACTGACTCGCCTGCGGCTCGTCAATTATATCCTCCATTCGCCAGTAAAAACCCTCTTACCTTGCTAGTAATGTTATATACTATTGTTAGTTACAATGTCCATAGTTTGTGCCATTTACGCGATGATGTTAAAAAATTTGGAATTTTGCCGAATTTAAGTTGTTTCCCCTATGAAAATTATTTGGGTCAGTTGAAACAAACTATAAAAGGGACTACAAATCCATTGAAACAACTTCACAATAGAATTGTGGAGGCAAAAAAATGTTATTCTCCACTAGAAATAAAACTTTATGTTCCTTATTCTACTTCGAATGTGAGTACCTTGAAATAAAAGGAATATTCAATATTTCAATCAAAACTCCGAATGATATAGTCATTGTCAAAAACAGGGTATTCAGAATCAAAAGATTGATTTCCTTCACAACCGCTACCTTTGCATGGGTACTCCATTTCGAAATATGAATGATTTGTACAAACGTCCCATTCCATCATCTCATTTGAACATTCACTATGTCAGAGGGGAAGGCAATATGGAAAATTTTGATGATACTTCAATAACTTGTAAATGTATTTGTCATAATTACAAAGAAGGTTTTTCTGTGTTTCCAATATTGCATACTTACATCATGGACCTATAATACTAGTAGTATTATAAATCTATGACTTACATATCTCTACAATGAAGTAAAATCAAATTGAAAGAAGTTACAGTTTCTGTAGAATAGAAATAAAAGATGGTCATTTTTTTATCAATATTATTTTAATTTCCTCATCTTCGAAGGTGAATTTTTATAGAAGTGTTGGCTGATTTACTTTTTCCAATTTCGAATCAATATTATGAGAAAAATGCCATTCGGAAAGAATATATTATATAACTATAAATATTGCTGTAATTTATTTATGACGTTGTGACGACCTTTTTTCCCCTGCTGGTGATTTACGGTTTCGGTTTCCTTTCCTCGGGCGCCAGTTGTGATAATTTTCCTCAAGGTCACAACTCCTTGATGACGTCGTTCACTTACCTAAGCCTGGGTAGCTTTTACACAGTTGGAGAAGGGCTCGGTTCAATCTGAGTTCTTAGCGATTGAATAGAGTCTATCAAATAACCAACGAGTATCGAGTCTGCTCACCTTCAGGTTAAAGAAACACACAAAAATATATATACAATTTTATTTACAGTATATACAATTTATATCCACAATAACAAATAAAGAAATATTCCAGAATACAAAGATAAAATAAAATATAATTCAAACAAAAAGAAAACACGTATCACTGTTGTTCTTCCAACCTGAAATTCAAAATAATAAGCGGTCTTTAGCGGTGAGCAAACTGAGCAGGTGATACAAGCGGTGAGAGCAGGTGAAATAAGCGGTGAGAGCGATGTAAAAAATAAATGGCCAGTGAGAGCAGGTAAAAACAAACGGTAAGAGCAATGTAAAATAAACAGTAGAAGCAGGTAATGAAATAAAACACAGAAACAGATATATTTCTTCAGCAAGAGAGCATACACTTAAATAGGTAATCAGTAATCTGAATTATCGGTTGGCTGTCTGGAAACTACAGGTACCTTACTGTGTTCAATTACGTACACGACAGAAATTTTACTTGTGTCCACTAATAAAAATAGGTTCGGAACAGGAAAACTGATTCAAAATAAATAAAAAAAAAAATATAACAGGTCAGGTCACACCCTTACACCAGTTTAGGTGGGTTGCCAGTCGTGCTTAAGCCGCAATAGCCAACCACACCTCACCTAGTGCCCTGGGGACGGACGGAAACGGAAAAATAAAAAGAAATAAAGAAAAATAAAAAAAAAAAGATCAACAGGTCGGTATCAAACCCTTGCACCAGTTTAGGTGGGTTGCCAGTCGTGCTTAAGCCTCAATAGCCAACCACACCTCACCTAGTACCCTGGAGACGGACGGAAACGGAAAATAAAAAGAATAAAAAAAAATGAGATCAACAGGTCGGTATCAAACCCTTGCACCAGTTTAGGTGGGTTGCCAGTCGTGCTTAAGCCGCAATAGCCAACCACACCTCACCTAGTACCCTGGGGACGGACGGAAACGAAAATAAAAAGAAATAAAAAAAAATAAGATTAACAGGTCGGTATCAAACCCTTGCACCAGTTTAGGTGGGTTGCCAGTCGTGCTTAAGCCGCAATAGCCAACGACACCTCACCTAGTGCCCTGGGGACGGACGGAAACGGAAAAATAAAAAAAAATGAAGAATAATAATATCTATAGGTCGGGTCACACCCTTGCACCAGTTTAGATGGGTTGCCAGTCGTGCTTAAGCCGCAATAGCCAACCACACCTCACCTAGTGCCCTGGGGACAGACGGGAACGGAAAAAAAAATAAAAAAAAATTAAAAAGAATAATATCTACAGGTCGGGTCACACCCTTGCACCAGTTTAGATGGGTTGCCAGTCGTGCTTAAGCCGCAATAGCCAACCACACCTCACCTAGTGCCCTGGGGACAGACGGAACGGAAAAATAAAAAAAAATGAAAAATAAAAATATCTACAAGTCGGGTCACACCCTTGCACCAGTTTAGATGGGTTGCCAGTCGTGCTTAAGCCGCAATAGCCAACCACACCTCACCTAGTGCCCTGGGGACAGACGGGAACGGAAAAATAAAAAAAAATGAAAAATAAAAATATCTACCAGTCGGGTCACACCCTTGCACCAGTTTAGATGGGTTGCCAGTCGTGCTTAAGCCGCAATAGCCAACCACACCTCACCTAGTGCCCTGGGGACAGACGGGAACGGAAATAAAAAAAATAAAAAAAAATCTACTAAAGACACTCTGTATGAACGGAATAATTAAGCGGAATTCTGTCGTGTAAAACTTTACAGGAGCGGGGTCGGAAAAAAAGGAACACAGTAAAGTAAAATAGCCAAATTAAGTATTTCAAAGCCCAAAAAGGCCTTACCTCTGTATCACTGGTACAAACTGATTTTAATTCGGAATAATATTCACGTTTGTCAACGATTTTAGAAATTGAACTAAAAATTCTGAATTTTTACTTTGCTTGCAAAATGTAAAAAGAAGAATGAAAACTACTGATCGGTTATCACGAAAACTTCGAGCTGAATTCCTTATTTTTGGGCGAATTTTGGTTATAACGGCATGTCCCCACCGACCAAGACATGCGTCAAAATTCCAGAAAAGTCGACGGCGGGGTTAAAACGGTGCTCTCGGATTGGCCACTTCTCCCAAAACTCCATTTTCGGCTTCGAGAAAATTCGGAATATTCGGTTAAAATCGGAACTAAAACGGCGGACAATTTCTCTATCAAATTCCCAACCTCCGAAAAACACGAGCAGCATATGTCGGAAAAAACGGTAAATAACAAACTGCATCTCGGACTGGTGTTTTTCTACATGGGTTGGAAATCGAAATTGAAATAATTTATTTCGTATTATAATATTCCGAATTTCTCAATTTTTCAATTTCATTAATTCGGAAAAATTAACGGAATGAAATTGAACGGAATGGAATTTCTCTGGTAATAATTCGGTATCATTTTCATGTTTCATCGTCGGGAAAATAAATAAACGGACGGTTAAAATAATAATGTGAATTATTATAATTCACAACATTATTAACGGATTAATTAATTATAATTCTCTGAGCAGGACATCTTGAGAAAGTAATAAACGCGGTCACTCCAACAGAAACATCGTAAAACGGTATACGGGGGATGTCCGAATTGAGAGGGACCCAAACGAACAATTTCGGAACGAAATTATTCTTGTTTCGGTTTATTCTCCTCGACATGACATGAATGATATATACGGCGGTCGGAAATTATTACCATGGACGGAATAATATCGTACTGTTTTACCAGTAGTCAATTATTGTGGTATATTCAGCGGCTTTAGTAATGAGCGAAAAAAACGCTTCATTACACACCCCCTTTTCCTCCACAAAAAAAATGAAGCCGTAGGCTTCTATTTTTTTCAGAGACGGATTGTCTGGGTGCGGTTTCGGGATATGACGGATATGATATACTAGTACTGTATAACATATTACGGACTCACGTGGGTCTGAGTCGGTTCTTCACCTGACTCATCTCCACGGAACGGTATCAAGTTTATGACTTGAATATTGCAGGAAGTATCCCTCAAGTCACAAACGACTGGGGACACTATTCGGGTAACGGTATACGGATATTTCGGCACGCGCATGCTCTCTTTGCTCTTACTTCAGGATTTTACTACTTTACATTGCTCTGGGTTGTTTCACCCCCTGCCTCATTTCCGCGGAATGGTTTCAAGTCTTTGACATGAATACTACGGAGGTATTTGCCGGAAGCGTCCTTCAGGTCATATACGACTGGGGACAATATTCGGGTAACGGTATACGGACCGGCGTACTTAGCAGCCAGTTTGGAGGCGAAACCTCCTACGGCAGATGATAAGGGGTGCTCTCGACGCCAAACCTTATCACCTATTTTACAGGTCCACTCTCTTCTACGGAGGTTGTAGTGGTGACTCTGTTGGGAGAACGCTCTGGCTAGGTGAATTTTTACAAATTCATGCGTCTCCTGGAGTCGTTTGATACGGTCGGCATATTGGGTCAAACCCTGGACGGTCGGTTCCTCGGCCAAACCGGTTGTATCTCTTTCTGGGATACGGCGGTTTGTTTCCGGCGATCTGAATTCTCGGCCGAAATTCAGAAATGCCGGTGTGAATCCAGTGGACTCATGTTTGGCCGAGTTTAAGGCAAAAGCCAATTCGCTTATGTGCTCGTCCCATTTACGGTGATCACCTTCGCAAAACTGAGCGATCATGGTTTTGATGGTGCGGTTAGCCCTCTCGACCGGGTTACACTGCGGAGAGTAGACTGGTGCAAACCTATGGTTTATTCCCATCTGTCGGAGGTTTCCCTTGAATAGTCGTCCATCGTACTGGGATCCATTGTCACTGATGACGGTCCGGGGACAACCAAACTTCAAGACTACTTGATCGTAGAAAGCTTGAAACACTCCTTTTCCGGTTGCTGCTCTGAGCGGTTTGCACTCAATCCACTTTGAAAAACGGTCTTGGAACATCACCAAGAAGGTGTTTCCCTTTTTCGATCGAGGCAGTGGGCCTATCAGGTCGGTGCTGACGGTATTCCATGGCTCACTTATGTGATACGGTTGCATTTTTCCTGAAGGCTTCTGCTGGCTAACTTTGTACCTCTGACACTGTCCACAGTGTCGTACGTACTTGGCCACCTCTCGGAACATTCCAGGCCAGTAATAATTCTGGGCCACTCGAGTTATGGTCTTAGCGACTCCCAAGTGGCCTGCTGCTGGCTCGTCATGGTTTTCCTGTATCACGGTCAACCTATCTTCGGTCGGGACGCAGAGTTTCCAAGGAGTTCCCATTTCTGGTTCGGTAAAGTCGTTAGAACTCCAGAAATGTCGGTATAACTTTCCTTCCTGAATACGGTAATCAGGATATTCGGATGGTTCCTTGGAGACTTCTTGGTATTTCTTCACGTACCATGGGCAAAGGATCGCTTTTTCGGTCAGGCAAGATTGATCATCATACGGTAACGGGTCCCTAGACAGGGCATCTGCCACCCGATTCAAAGCTCCTGTCCTATACTTAATCTCAAAGTCGTATTGCTGAAGAAATACGCTCCATCTTGCAATTCGTCCTGAGGGTGACTTAATGGACTGTAACCAGCGGAGGCTCATATGATCGGTAATAACGGTAAAACGGTAGCCTTCTAGGTACGGTCGCATTTTGTCTATAGCCCACACTATTGCAAGACACTCCTTTTCGGTAACGGAATAATTCCTTTCGGCGTCATTCAACGAGCGGCTGGCATAAGCAATCACTCTTTCATGACCCTCCAGGACCTGCGTCAGAGCGGCTCCCAATCCAGTTTCCGATGCATCGGTTTGCAGCGTAAATGGTTGGGAAAAATCCGGACAGGCCAATACTGGTGACTCAGTTAATTTCTGTTTTAACTGGTCGAAAGCCTGCTGCTGGTCGGTTCCCCACTTCCACCTTTGCTTTTTCTTCAGCAAAAGGGTGAGTGGTGTCACTATTTTCGTGAATTCCTCAACGAATCTTCGGTACCAGCTGGCTACTCCCAGAAATCGTCGGAGTTCTCGGACATTCTTCGGTCGTGTCATGGAATTAATGGCGGCAATCTTCTCTGGATCTGTCGCAATCCCATTTTCAGTCACCACATGACCCAAGTATTTAAGTGACTTCCTCACAAACTCACACTTTTCCGGATTAATTTTCAGATTCGCTGAGCGAAGTCGGCGGAAAACGGTTCTTAAATTTTCCAGGTGTTCCTCCAGTGTTTCACCTAACACCACAATATCGTCAAGGTAGGCGAAAGCAAAGGGGTCCAATTCAGGTCCCACCACTCGGTCCAAGAATCTTTGGAAAGTTGCTCCGGCTGAATGTAAGCCAAATGGCATCACCTTGAATTGGTACAAGCCTCTCCCTGGAACGGTAAATGCGGTGATAGGCTTGCTCTCCTTAGTAAGAGGTACTTGCCAATACCCCTGTTTTAAGTCCAAAGTAGAAATAAACTTGGCTTTTCGCAACTTGTCCAAAATTCCGGCTATGTATGGTAGGGGGTAGGCGTCCTTGACCGATACTTCATTAACTGCCCTGAAGTCGATGCAGAATCGGGGTTTGCCGTTTGCCTTCTTGACGATAACCACACTCGAACTCCACGGTGAATTTGATGGTTCGATGATTCCTTCGGCCAGCATTCTGTCTACTTCTTCATTGATGATTTCCTGCATCTTGGGATTGTAGGGACGATACCTTTGCTTGATGGGTTCGGCGCCAGGTTTAATTTTGATCTCGTGCTTGATCATGTCAGTTATACCACTCACGTTCTCGAACTTCTTGAGTTCATCCTTCAAGAATTTGTCCAGAATTCGCTGTTCTTGTGATGATAACGGATCCATCATCGAGTTTTGAGGTGTTTTCGGAGGTACGGTCGAATTCCTTAGTGGTACATCTCCAAGGAAGCATCGTGAGGTTTTAAGATCTATTCGGAAGTTATGACATGTCAAGAGATCCATTCCCAAAATGATGTCCATGGGCAAATTCGGAACTAAAAATAGGTGCGAGTCGATAAACTCGTTCCCAATTTTTAGTGTCGGTTCGAAGACTTCCGTAACTGCAACTGAATTTCCATCAGCCACAGTAGTCCTCATGTCGGTGACCCCAATCGGTATTATTCCCAGTCTCCTACATCTATCGGCAGTCTTTTGACTCAGGAAGGACCTCGAAGCTCCGGTGTCCAATAAGGCTTTGAAAGATTCACTTGCTATGTACACGGTGATGATCGGTCGGTTTTCTTTCGGTGAAGGTGTTTGAACCATAGGGGATGCTTTTGTCGGAATCTGCCTTCTCCCCACTAGGCAGCTCCGCTCTAGTTTTCCGAACACTGGCAGTCCCTGGACAAAATCCCCTGTTTGCCACACCGAGAACAAAATATCCTCGGAGTAGATCGGCATTCCCTTCGCGTGTGTCCCATCTTTCCACATCGCCAACATTGAACTTCTGTGTCCTTAAAGCTCACCCTATTTGGTCTCACATCTCCAAATTTAGTAGGAGCTTTCCTTTCTGGTTCCTCCCGCCGGATTTTCGGCGGCGTTTGCGGCTTAACTGGCGGAAGTGTCGGTTCCTTCGGTCCTGGCACTGCATCTTTCGGACGTTGATGCACGTATACCAGGTTCGGTTCATCCAATAGTCCCTTCTGTGACGGCGGTGGAGTGTAACTGTCGGCCTGCCACTGGACCAACTCAATTATTCTCCCCTTGTCCAACAACTGCTTATAAGTCCGGGTTTCCTGAAAGGCCAATGCTTTCTGCAGATGAGGTAACAGGCGTTTCCTAATGAGGTTAACCTGCTCTTCTTCAGACGGTCTCCTGGTTGTCAACTTGAGGAACAAATTCTGCATCCTAGTCACGAAGAAAAGTATCTTCTCCTGTTTTCCTTGTGTCCTTCGCCTGATCTCATCTAATAGGCTTTCCTCGTATTCCGGTGGCAAGAAAGCATCCAGCAACTGATCTTTAAAGTCCTCCCAATCAGCGAATGTACCTCTCCTGGGAATGTACCATTCCTTGGCATCACTCCGCAGTAACTCGAAAATACTTTCGAACAGTTGCCGGTGGCTGACCTTTCGGGTTTCGGCCAGTTGTTCGACTTCCTCCAGGAAGGAAGTCACACTAGTGGAACCATCGAAGTAAATGTTCCACTTATACACAGGGACGGACGGATAGACTGGCGATGTCACGTAACTATTTGGAGTTAGTGTTGTTCTGCCAATCTCCCTCGGACTTCTTGGACGATTGCGGTTCGGGCTTCTCCTATCGGTTGTCCTATTGTTGTCATGTCCATTCAACTCCACAACTTCCGGTACAATTTGACAGGATTCTGTCGGAACGGCCACGGATCCTCTTAGAAATCCAGGAATTTGCTGGTTCGGTGCTGGTTGAGAATTTCCAAGTTCGTCCTGGTCCTCCCAATTCAGGAAGGGAAACGAAACCCTCCTGGTCGACTCAGCCAAAATGGGTCTACTTCCCTGAGTTTCTCTGTCCAGCAATTCCTCCTCCTGTCCGGATAGTGAACTCGTAAAGTTCAGACGGCGTCGGACAGCCTCTGAAGCTCGATCCAGCGTACGCTGAAGGAAGTCCAGCAGTACTCCAATCAGCAGAGAAACTGAAGCTGCATTGTTAACTGGTCGGTTTCTCGTACTTTCCGCTTGTCCTGTGGGGCTTGAGTTGCCCTGGCATGTCCTGTTCGGCGGGCTGTCCGTTCCAATATCACGGGATTGGTTGTCTGGGATGTCCTGAAAAGAGATCAGGTCAGCATCCTGGTTAGCTTCGGGCACTTCTTCGGTTCCTTGATTCCTCGAGACTCCTGTTACATCGATACATTCCCCCAAGATGCATGCAACATGTGCCTTGTCTCAGCTAAGGTTTTTGCATCCCTTAGCATTTCCTGAGTCCGAGTAAGGACTTCCTCCAGGTCGTTTATCCTGACCTTTTCCTGCAAGTTGGTCGGTATCAATCGGCTCAAACGGTTACGGACGTGGATCAGCCGGCTTCTCAGTCGAATCTCTTCGTTAACTGGGTTTTCCTCATCGAATTCCCGGACATCCTCTAGTATGGAATTCAGGATCCTGTTGGCGGTGTCCAACTCCCTATCTACGTTCCTTGACACTAGTAGGAATGGAATCCTCTGAGCCAGCACCCTGCGTAAAGCTGCTCGGTTCTCCTGAACGGTCCTGCCGGCTTTGCATCCACGTGCCTCGAGTTCCCATACCAACTCTTCTGCTCTCAGACGGTTCACCTCCATTGTCGGGCTCTCCAACGGTAATGTCCTCTTCTCCACGGTTAGATATCTGATAGAAATTGGTCCCTGCTCGGGCGCCAATTTGTGACGACCTTTTTTCCCCTGCTGGTGATTTACGGTTTCGGTTTCCTTTCCTCGGGCGCCAGTTGTGATAATTTTCCTCAAGGTCACAACTCCTTGATGACGTCGTTCACTTACCTAAGCCTGGGTAGCTTTTACACAGTTGGAGAAGGGCTCGGTTCAATCTGAGTTCTTAGCGATTGAATAGAGTCTATCAAATAACCAACGAGTATCGAGTCTGCTCACCTTCAGGTTAAAGAAACACACAAAAATATATATACAATTTTATTTACAGTATATACAATTTATATCCACAATAAACAAATAAAGAAATATTCCAGAATACAAAGATAAAATAAAATATAATTCAAACAAAAAGAAAACACGTATCACTGTTGTTCTTCCAACCTGAAATTCAAAATAATAAGCGGTCTTTAGCGGTGAGCAAACTGAGCAGGTGATACAAGCGGTGAGAGCAGGTGAAATAAGCGGTGAGAGCGATGTAAAAAATAAATGGCCAGTGAGAGCAGGTAAAAACAAACGGTAAGAGCAATGTAAAATAAACAGTAGAAGCAGGTAATGAAATAAAACACAGAAACAGATATATTTCTTCAGCAAGAGAGCATACACTTAAATAGGTAATCAGTAATCTGAATTATCGGTTGGCTGTCTGGAAACTACAGGTACCTTACTGTGTTCAATTACGTACACGACAGAAATTTTACTTGTGTCCACTAATAAAAATAGGTTCGGAACAGGAAAACTGATTCAAAATAAAATAAAAAAAAAAATATAACAGGTCAGGTCACACCCTTACACCAGTTTAGGTGGGTTGCCAGTCGTGCTTAAGCCGCAATAGCCAACCACACCTCACCTAGTGCCCTGGGGACGGACGGAAACGGAAAATAAAAAGAAATAAAGAAAAATAAAAAAAAATAAGATCAACAGGTCGGTATCAAACCCTTGCACCAGTTTAGGTGGGTTGCCAGTCGTGCTTAAGCCTCAATAGCCAACCACACCTCACCTAGTACCCTGGAGACGGACGGAAACGGAAAATAAAAAGAAATAAAAAAAATGAGATCAACAGGTCGGTATCAAACCCTTGCACCAGTTTAGGTGGGTTGCCAGTCGTGCTTAAGCCGCAATAGCCAACCACACCTCACCTAGTACCCTGGGGACGGACGGAAACGGAAAATAAAAAGAAATAAAAAAAAATAAGATTAACAGGTCGGTATCAAACCCTTGCACCAGTTTAGGTGGGTTGCCAGTCGTGCTTAAGCCGCAATAGCCAACGACACCTCACCTAGTGCCCTGGGGACGGACGGAAACGGAAAAATAAAAAAAATGAAGAATAATAATATCTATAGGTCGGGTCACACCCTTGCACCAGTTTAGATGGGTTGCCAGTCGTGCTTAAGCCGCAATAGCCACCACACCTCACCTAGTGCCCTGGGGACAGACGGGAACGGAAAAAAAAATAAAAAATTAAAAATAATAATATCTACAGGTCGGGTCACACCCTTGCACCAGTTTAGATGGGTTGCCAGTCGTGCTTAAGCCGCAATAGCAAACCACACCTCACCTAGTGCCCTGGGGACAGACGGGAACGGAAAAATAAAAAAAATGAAAAATAAAAATATCTACAAGTCGGGTCACACCCTTGCACCAGTTTAGATGGGTTGCCAGTCGTGCTTAAGCCGCAATAGCCAACCACACCTCACCTAGTGCCCTGGGGACAGACGGGAACGGAAAAATAAAAAAAATGAAAAATAAAAATATCTACCAGTCGGGTCACACCCTTGCACCAGTTTAGATGGGTTGCCAGTCGTGCTTAAGCCGCAATAGCCAACCACACCTCGCCTAGTGCCCTGGGGACAGACGGGAACGGAAATAAAAAAAATAAAAAAAAATCTACTAAAGACACTCTGTATGAACGGAATAATTAAGCGGAATTCTGTCGTGTAAAACTTTACAGGAGCGGGGTCGGAAAAAAAAGGAACACAGTAAAGTAAAATAGCCAAATTAAGTATTTCAAAGCCCAAAAAGGCCTTACCTCTGTATCACTGGTACAAACTGATTTTAATTCGGAATAATATTCACGTTTGTCAACGATTTTAGAAATTGAACTAAAAATTCTGAATTTTTACTTTGCTTGCAAAATGTAAAAAGAAGAATGAAAACTACTGATCGGTTATCACGAAAACTTCGAGCTGAATTCCTTATTTTTGGGCGAATTTTGGTTATAACGGCATGTCCCCACCGACCAAGACATGCGTCAAAATTCCAGAAAAGTCGACGGCGGGGTTAAAACGGTGCTCTCGGATTGGCCACTTCTCCCAAAACTCCATTTTCGGCTTCGAGAAAATTCGGAATATTCGGTTAAAATCGGAACTAAAACGGCGGACAATTTCTCTATCAAATTCCCAACCTCCGAAAAACACGAGCAGCATATGTCGGAAAAAACGGTAAATAACAAACTGCATCTCGGACTGGTGTTTTTCTACATGGGTTGGAAATCGAAATTGAAATAATTTATTTCGTATTATAATATTCCGAATTTCTCAATTTTTCAATTTCATTAATTCGGAAAAATTAACGGAATGAAATTGAACGGAATGGAATTTCTCTGGTAATAATTCGGTATCATTTTCATGTTTCATCGTCGGGAAAATAAATAAACGGACGGTTAAAATAATAATGTGAATTATTATAATTCACAACATTATTAACGGATTAATTAATTATCAATTCTCTGAGCAGGACATCTTGAGAAAGTAATAAACGCGGTCACTCCCAACAGAAACATCGTAAAACGGTATACGGGGGATGTCCGAATTGAGAGGGACCCAAACGAACAATTTCGGAACGAAATTATTCTTGTTTCGGTTTATTCTCCTCGACATTGACATGAATGATATATACGGCGGTCGGAAATTATTACCATGGACGGAATAATATCGTACTGTTTCACCAGTAGTCAATTATTGTGGTATATTCAGCGGCTTTAGTAATGAGCGAAAAAAACGCTTCATTACACGTGGAGAATGAATGGATTTAATATGTTTTTCTCAAGGCTCCTTACGAAGCAAAAAAATCGTTTTACTTTTAGTTGAATAAATTGATTGTTTTCACTAGTCAATCAGCAAATTATCCATTACTTATATCAGTTATTATATCACACTTTTTCCTCAATAACTTTACCCAAAAAATGTTTTGGTTCTTCAGGTATAAAAAGTTTGTGGTAGTGGAATTCACTACAAAGGAGGTATTTGTGGTACCTCTTGTATGGATACAAGATGGCCAGAACTGCCGGTGGCCGCCTAAATGTACCAATACCACAATTAATAAAATGGTACAGGCTTTAGAAATACCCAAGCCGGAGTGGACAACGCACCCAATAAGGAAAATTCATTTTACATCTGGTTAGTATTTGTCATAATATTTTTAGTCTTTTACGGTTCAACCTCACTTTCGGGTTTAATTAATTTATTTTTTTACTTTTGTCTGTCATAGAAAATATCTTGGATGCAAAAAGAATCATGGATGACATAATCGGAACAGTAACCACAGATAACAATGAGGAAGACAGAAATAATATCAAAGACTCTACGGAGATATTTGAGACTGAGTAGGAATGCTACCCTAAAAATAAGTAAGTTGATTTGAAACATTTCAATCTGTTTTGCAGAAATGCTGATGAAACATTAGAAAATCAGCCGGAAACACTTCTCAATGATATGGCATCGTAAGTTAATTGATATAATGTGTTCTCAAAATCTTCAACAGTTTCTTATTATTTCAGTTCATCCAGATCTTCGAGCATCATGAGCTGTCCAAGCCCTGGAGCTTTCGCAGCTTCGAAGTTCTGCGAAAAGGTGTTCATGAGGTTGGAAGCCATTTCAGAAGAAGTTGCTCAGAATACCTACAGAACTCAAGAAATTCTAAGAATATTGAGTAACAACGAAATGAAACACATGACAAAGCCTCCAAATTTTCCGAAATTGCCCTTTAAAAAGACGCGGGACGTAAAGGCGTTAGAGTAAAAGCTGGATGACCCAATATATGCCGATTATTTGGTAATTAGATACTCACTCACCGACTAGATTTCTTTCTCACTCAATATTTTTCAGAGAAAGAGACTGTCAACCCTGGGTGGTAACACAATCAAACATGCCACCACGAATATGTTAAAATTTTTACTTACAAATAGGTGTGCTAGAAAATACAGTTGGGCTGGTCAAAAGGCCAAACAGAGCTTTCAATCGTTGAAATGCTTGATTGGTGAGTTAAAATTTCCAGACATCTTCAATACTATTCGTGAACTTTTCCTGGAAACTGTCAGGTGTGGATTCTGGCTCCCCAAAAAAAAATATTTTTAAAAAGGGTGTATCTGAATAACACTGAAAAAAGATAAGGGGTGATTCTTTGAGAAAAATTAAAATGGATAGTTGGTATGGAGTTTATTGAAAAACCTTTCTCTGAAGAAGTTACACCCCTTCGAAAATTAACAAAAAATGTTTTTTTTTATTTTTCTTATACAGGGTGTTTCATCATAAACTGGACAAACATATATTTTCGTGTAAAGGACTTCGGGAGAATCATTTTTGCCTTATACAATATATCCCGTTTTCGAAGCATAAGCGAGATTCAGGATGTCAAATGTCATTTTTGAGCAAAATTCTTATGAGTGTGGTCAGTTATGTATCACACTTGGTGTAACGGTTTTTGGTCAAATATCAGTATTTATGGGTCCTCTATTCAGAAAAGTTGACGAACTCCGAAAAAAAAATTACAAAATGGCGGAAGACCTGCAATGTTCCAATTTTTTTTGCGATTGTCAAATTGACTTTCGTTTTCTGAATGAACACAATTTTCTAAGAATTTCTGTGAAAAAATTTTTTCAAAAATCGAACACAATTTTTTTTTACATGTCTACAGCGATGAAAAAATTTCACTCGAAATGGATGAAATTTTGCACAATTGTACTTCTGGAATTATCAATCACGAATATGAAAACAGAATTGTAAAATATCGAACGGTTTCGTTACTACGGTCATTCAAATGTTTCGTTCAGACCTCTGAAATAATGAAAAAAAAATTGTTTTGGAGTTCTAGAGTCAAAATAATTAAATTATTGGAACGAAACATTTGAATGGCTGTAGTAACGAAACCATTCGATATTTTACAATTCTGTTTTCATATTCGTGATTGATAATTCAAGAAGTACAATCGTACAGAATTTCATCCCTTTCGAGTGAAACTTTTTCATCGCTGTAGACATGTAAAAAAAAATTTGTGTTCGATTTTTGAAAAAAAATTTTCACAGAAATTCTTAGAAAATTGTGTTCATTCAGAAAACAAAAGTCAATTCGACAATCGCAAAAAAAAATTTGGAACATTGCAGGTCTTCCGCCATTTTGTAAATTTTTTTTCGGAGTTCATCAACTTTTCTGAATAGAGGACCCAAAAATACTGAGATTTCACCAAAAACCGTTACTTTGAGTGTTATACATAACTGACCACACTCATAAGAAGCTTGCTCATAAATGACATTTGACACCCTGTATCTCGCTTATGCTTCGAAAACAGGATATATTGTTTAAGGCAAAAATGATTCTCCCGATGTCCTTTACACGAAAATATATGTTTGTCCAGTTTATGATGAAACACCCTGTATATTAAGCTGAAGACTGGAAGCTTGGTAAATATCATCCGTCAATGTAATTACACTTTTCCTTTAAAAGAATATGATTGAGAAGCCTAATTCATATACTAGTTTTTCCATTTCTAGCTCATATTAAATAGCATTTTATTGAACAACAGCCAACAAAATTTAAAAACACTGAAATTGTTTTCTCGTGAATGATTGAGTTTTCGAAAAGAATTGTAGAAATGAAAAAGTAAGCTTTCCAGCCATGTTTTCTTAAAAGTAAAATTCTCATAAAAAAAAGTTGTGAGAAAAAATTGTTTCCGTAAATCTTTGGAAGGGTGTAACCTCAGTTTTCACCATAGCATCACCCCTCAAATTTTCTCGGTGTTATTCAGATACCCTGTATCCATAATTTTTAAATTTTTTCTTCTATTTTTCAGAAAAAACTGAACGCAATATAAAAGTATATCGTTTGAAAAAAAAACTAAAATAATTTTCTGCAAAACTTCGATATTCTTTTGTTCTAAGTTAAAACCTTTGTTGTGAATGTTTTTAAAAGTTGTACTTTGCAAAAAAATTTTTTTTTAAAAATCACTCATTTTGATTTGTGTGTTGGTTCCAGAGGCTGTTTATAATCTATTCGAGAGTGAAACCCCGGCAGATCTCAACGATACGACCATAAAAAAGGCAATTCAATAGTGGTTACGCCTTGCAAACCAAAGAAATGAATATCAGAAAACGAAGAGCAAATCTTCAGAAAGTGCCAATGCCTTGGACATTGTAATTTATTCTTCAATTGAACAAATTGTCTCGACTACATTGGTCATTGACAAAATTTATATTTTTGATAGATTTGTATTATGTTTATTTGTGTTTTTATTATTATGAATATACCTATTTATTTTTTCATATCAGAACTTGTTTTTTCTTTCCTAACTGCTATAAGAGATTTCAACTGTGTAGAAAAAATATATTATACCTGATAATTAGCTGGGCCGCACACCACAGAAACATGAAACAGTTTTCATTAATAAAATGAATGAAAATGTTTCTTGTTTCATGTTTCTTTGGGGTGTGGCTTATAGATTATCATATACTTATGTATTTTTTATACTCACAATCTGTTCTGATAGTCCGAGAGCTGGCACGAATTTTAGGGTAGGTATTTGAGGCAAGCTGAAAACTTGTCAGATACCTCTCATATTATATCCCAACTCGGGATTGCAGACCTGGCTGGTGAGTAGCGGGGCTAAATCAACCCTTACATTTTTAAAAATATTTTCCAAAAAATTATAAAAAATGTTTTTGAGGCAGCTTGAAATTTTAATGGAGTGTTATTCATAACTAAAAAATAAGATTCCCAAAAAGACAGATCATTTCGGTAGGGCTTTCTACCTGCCAGGTGATCAACAAAATAATGAATGGGTACGAGCCTGTAGTGCTAAAGACAAGCTGTAGTGTGAGAGAGAGCGCATTACGACAGGTGTCTTCGTTCTTACTTGCCAAAAAGGCAAGATAAGACCATACAAAATATTGATGAAAAACAAAAATTATCACAAAGCATTAGCAGATCTTGGAGTTGCGCATGCTACCCTCGATGTTACCGGTTCGCGTGATGAAATTTTGCCAGTCTTAGAAGAATTCGTATGCGAAATTTATGGATTTAAAAATACATCGAATATAAATGGAGCACGATTACTTAAATTTTGTGCGACTTACAAGGCTGACACTGAAGATGAACCTTTCAAAAAAAAACTGAAAAATTGTGATCCCTCTACCTTACCTCCATGCAAAGCTGACTTAAAACAACATCTTTTAAGAACGCAATACATAACAAGCATTCGGAGAAATGCATATTTGCGATTCCCCAGCTCTTTGACCCCTAATAGAAATGGCTGGACACTTAATGAGGATATACCAGATTTTCACTGGTATGGCGCAATTAGTATTCGACGCTGTTGTTCAGGAGAAAATAAAATAACGATGATGAAAATCATACTGCAGATGAGAATAAATGGTTTATTTTTAATAACTGTTGCATTCAAATTTCTATGATTAATTAAGAATAAAAACATATATTTCTTTTCGCAGATGGTGTAGAGGATGCCGAATATGACACAGATGAATCCGATGATTTAGTGACTTCTGATGAAGAATCCACAGATGAAGAAAGTTAATTTATATGTGATATGAAATGAATTGAATTTATTTCTAATTTTTTTTATACTTACTTAAAATAATTGTACTACTGCAGAATTATTATATTTTTATAAACCTGGTTTTGCAACTTTTTATTTTAATTATTGCTTTTTTTAATACGCAACCCTTATTAATTTTAAGATAAACAAATTTTAAATTTCCATATACACTTTGATTTAGAATACTGCCAGAGAAAAAAAAACAATATTTAGTTTTGAATGTAGGGGTAATAATATAACTAGAAACCTCATGGGTTGTTGTAAGTCACGTGGCCTCACCAGAGCCAATAGTAACGCGGCAAGTAAGAACGAAGACACCTGTCGTAATGCGCTCTCTCTCACACTACAGCTTGTCTTTAGCACTACAGGCTCGTACCCATTCATTATTTTGTTGATCACCTGGCAGGTAGAAAGCCCTACCGAAATGATCTGTCTTTTTGGGAATCTTATTTTCTAGTTATGAATAACACTCCATTAAAATTTCAAGCTGCCTCAAAAACATTTTTTATAATTTTTTGGAAAATATTTTCAAAAATGTAGGGGTTGATTTAGCCCCGCTACTCACCAGCCAGGTCTGCAATCCCGAGTTGGGATATAATAGGAGAGGTATCTGACAAGTTTTCGGCTTGCCTCAAATACCTACCCTAAAATTCGTGCCAGCTCTCCTACTATGATAGGAATGCAATAATATTTGAAAATATTCAGGAGTTAAAACATTTAAATCTATATCTGCATACTTTTGAAGTCTCACACCAAATCTCCTTAGGATGAACATGATCTTGAAATTATCAAATGTCAATTTTCTTTGAATTTTTTGACCATATAACCCTTCTTCGAAAAATCTGATGGAATAAATCAGTAACAGGTCATTAATATGACGTCTTTCAACTCATTACATCAATATTGTTTTGAAATTAACAATAGTTAGATGTCAAAAATTATAGAAAAAAAAGACTTTTTAGGGACATTGGACAAACGTTCATCTTATGTCATCTTATATACGTGTACAATACCACCAACTATTTTCATAAATAATATTCCGTCTAATAGACGTCCAATTTTGATCATGATTACAATGCTCCAAAAAAGATCTATTATGTTATATGTTTTTAAGGTCATGCGTGTGGATGTTTTTCGGATCATCTATAATATATATTATCAGATTGTTGATCGAAAAAAAACGACAAAAAATTAATGTTATATAGACATCAGAGAGTCATCAAAATAACATAAATCCTCAAACGTCTATTACATGTCAAACGTGATACTAAGTTAGGACAAACTAAAAAAAACAGAAATTTCACTTGTTATAGAAAGACTTATTTTTACGTAAAAAAGATGTCTAAAATAGTAATATTCTCTCGCGGACATTTTTACGTCGAATCTAGGTTAGAAATTCAATACATTTCGATGTTTTATAGATCATCTAATAATCTATTTTATATAGTCTATAAAATGTTTAAAAGATGTGTGTGTGTGTTGTTTGGGTGCTTTGAATATTAGAACTTCGAGAAGTAAAAGAAGACCAAAACAACTCTCATATCTTAATGGTCTAGACTCTGAGAACAATATTCTTGCTGGAAATGCGTCAATACCAGGGGGCCATCAAGCAGAAGTCTGCTACGGCACGAAGCCGTGTTGGTGCAAATGTTTTGAATGTAGATGAAACAGAATCAGAGCAAAGCACTCTAACCAAGAATGGGCTTCCTAGATGTTCAGGAGAGTTTTCTACACCTGCATGTTTGTTTACACATGTATTATTAGTTGTGTTTACTATATTTTGTGATCACATCTGATTTTGTTTTCCGTTGATATGATCTGATCGGAAAGGGAACTTGGCCAGCGGTGGGTTTTTCACGGTTCTGTGGTATTTGTTGTCAATGCAGTAGTTCGAGTGTAATTAATTTTGAGACAGAAAGTCACTGTCAAAAGTTTAACTACTTGTTCTTTTTGCTTCAACGGCGTAACTGTTGAGACGTTATTTCGAAATTGTCAATTAATTTGAATATCAATTTTAATCTGAGCCGTCAAGGTAAACACCCGGAACAAAAGGATAGTGTCACGTTTGGGGTAAGATATTTTCTTTTTATGGACGTAGTTTTGAGATATTTAGACGTAATCACGTGTGAACTTAACCCTTTCTTTTTCACTGTAGTGTTTTGGGCTCCTGATTGAAAACCCACTACTGGCCAACCCCCAAGTTTTTGTAATAATTAGACCATTATACAACACAAAGAAATATATTCTGGAAACTAAACAATTGTTTCAATCACTGGAACCACCAACCTACACCCTTGGATAACCTCAACCATTTGGGTAAGGTTACAAGTCCTTATAACAAACGAATCCAATTATGACATTCCGTCATCATGGAACCTCATTTTGATAGACTTCTCGATGAGCCAGAATGTTTGATTACAAAATAATGTTTTTGTTGAAGTACCTATATGCGCCTAATTTATTCCTCTTATTTGTTTATAGAGTTACTATTTTTTTCAATTATGATTGTTCTGTGCAGTGAAGAATTTTTCTTTCATTTAATTATTTGTTTCATGAAAAAATTGTTTTCAGAACATAATATTGTATCCAAACTGATAATAATAGTGATATGTGCAAGTGATATACATATAACTTTTGTAAAGGAATTATTTTTTAATTTTTACTGTTTCGCCTTTTGAAGAGTTTATTTTACTTGATGTTATTATATGAAAAAAGCCCAAGCTCACTGTTCCTACATTTATTTTTCGTCAATAATATAAGTATGTAAAAGCGGTATGAAAACTACATCATTTCCATCTATAACAGTAGCAAGCTTACATTTCACGTCATCTGTTGAATATTCATATGAAGGTCCTAACCCTCCATCTGATTAGTAAATATTGAAAAATTATGAATTTCTAGGAAGTTCAAAAAGATTTTGAATATTTACTACAGGACACCCGTAAATATTCATGATGTTATTTTTCAATGATGCATATGACAACTTGATTTTTTGAAGTTTAAAACCATTTATCTTTGAAAATATGTGAATTTGATGAAAAGCATTCAAATTGAATGATCTTAGATCGTTTGTGTTCAACAGGTTTTTTCAAATTAGGCAATTTTTTTGTGTTTTGGTATTTATCAACATCTAACCTTTCGTCTAATCGCTTAGCTATTTGTGAGAGGGTACAATTTCCATTTCTAAGTAAGATTTTAATGTAGAAAAGTCTGCTTCAAAGGAATAGGCATTGAAACTGGAAAGAACCCCAAATTCCTCTACTTTTTCTGTTAAATATAATAGGTTGTGAATGTTATTAGCCGTATAATCTTCACCATAAAACTCCCTATATAGTTCCACATAGTGTTCTAACATTGATTCGGCCAAAGGCAAAAAATGTGTGAGCATTTTTGTGGAACATATCGTTACCGCAGAAAACAACGAAAGGAAATGTTCATAAACATTAGCAGAAAGTCACTATGGTAATGTATAAAAGAAAGGTTCGATATTCAGTACCTTTCCAGTTAGCAAGTGTATCAAGCCCCCGGTCTGAGCGATGAATTTCTGAAGGCATATTACAATTTTTTTTAAATCTTGATACTTTTTCAATATCATTAGCACACCATTTTGTGGAGTAATTCCCAAATTTTTTATCTCTCCCCCCTGTTAGACATCTTTTCATTACACTTAGATCAATGAGATGTAAAGAATCCCCCACAGAAAAATCTTTTACCATATCTATTGGCAATTCCTCTAGTGGAGTTTCAGTTTTATGATGTTTTCCATGTTTTCTATTTCGGAAACCCTCATCGCAAATCGCAGGCAGCTCTGGGAAAGGACACGGTGTGTGATATGTGCGAGTACCCGCCGATCGTTGTACATTATAGACAGCCATGTTTAGCATTAAAACTCGCTACTCCTGAAATAAAAAATTTTTTAAGTTACCTTTAATCAAAGCTCGCGCTGGAGAGTCTGCAATAAAACATCGAATTTTTAATTCCATTTTCAAGCACTTGCTTTGCCTCGTTCAGAAAATTCCGTAGATAGCTATTTATATCAGAAGGTTTTTTAACTTCTGGGATTTCGTGTATGTTAAATAAAATGGGCCAAAATTCGCACTTTGAACTTTTATATATTGGAAGCCCGTCCATGTTTTTATTCCAGGAAATAGATTCTACAAGAGAATATTCTTCCAAACATTTTCTTAAGTTGGATTCTAGACCATTGTGCCAATGAGTTCTATTCTCAAGTGTTATCAATTCAACTTGTTTTGGAGTATTTAAAAATGTCCTTGGATTTGTAGGAAGAAGATTAGGAATAGCCAGGTTCCATATAACGAAAAGCTCTCTCAATGCGGAATGGTTGATGTTGTAAGACCGTAACGGTTTAAAAAACCAGCCTTTATATGATCATGCTTTGGCGTTTGTTTTATTAAATATTAGAACACAGTTTTCGCTTTGCGTCCTAAATCCATCTCCAGGAGTTAATTAAAACAATTCATTTAGACCGAAGTATTCCTTTATTCATATTTAACAAATAATATGTTAACGTGCAGGTCAAACACAGGTGGCGATCGGAATCCATATTTCTTTTTATTTTTATCAGATCGGGGGTAGATAAGAATTAATCCAGATTCTTCGATGTTTCATTCCGTTGTCTACCTGAAAAGGGATTAATATTGACAAATTCGAAATATTGAAATCTGAATTCAAGAATTTTCCATTTATTATACCGATTGAAATTAATATCGTTTCATTGGATTTTGTAGAAACCCTTTTTTTGCTAAAAGGTGAGTATTTTCTACGATGGAATTTTAAAATTCCTTTGTTCGTCGTTACATCTGTAACATTTCGTTGAAATTACATTTTAGGGTTTCTTTTACTACCGAAGATTTGGATACTGCTAGATTGAACGTTACAAGATCAGGATTATCGAATATACTTACCTATAACTATTTCAAATATCTTTGTAGAAGATATTTTTTTTGAGTCCAAGGCTACGCCATTTTGTGAACAGCCATTTCGTCAAGTCATCTTATTATAAGGCCAGTTTCAACCAAAACTATTATTATTTCAACTATTATATTCCTGAACATCCAGGAAAGGTTTGGTGTAACCAGCACTTCACGATTACGTCACATTTCATTGTTGAAAACAAACACCCACATATTTGCATTTTTTATTGAACATTGGCATTGCTAAAACTACTAACCCTTTTTTTTTGAACATTGTATAACTGAAGTCCATCATTATAAATTCTTATCGTAAAACACTATTTTTTATTTCATCAATTGTCATATGAATTAGAAATTATACACTGCTTGTTTTTTGATTTTTCAAACAGTTGGATCATTAAGAATAGGTTTTAAATAAATCAAGTGGCGCCCTTATAAATTAATTATTATAAGTGAAAGTAGAGAAAAGTTAAATAAACCCACGACCTCAATGTTCTCTGGCGAAAAGCTGCCGTCTATATACAAGCCGTCGTAAAGTACGTGGCATAAAAATTGGCGCCCAACGTGGGGCGATTAGAATATTTATTTTTTATTGCAATATTGAGTACATTTTTGATATATTGTGCATTTTATTGTATATTGAAACCATTGTTATTGTTTATATAAGGTTTTGTAAGTTATATTACTGATAGCTGAAGTGCACCAAACTTTTCGAATTTGTTATTGTGACAGTTTATAATCTCGTTTACTGTCGACACATCTTTGCTGGCCGTTTGAGTATATTTTTTTATAAATTTTTTTTTGAACTATGGATATCGAGATCAAACCCACTCATTTATCTATTGATGAACTTAATTACGAATTGCGAATCAGAGGCGTCGTATCAACTAAAGGACAGGATGACAAGAGAAAAATTTTGCGTAGATTATACCAACGTCAAAACAACGTTCAAAACATTCAGTTAGTCGATCCAAACTTTTTGTTCGATACAGAACAGGGTGAAATTAATTCCACTTTAGAATCAATTACACTAATAATAATAATAATAATAATAATAATTTTATTGATCCTTTAAGACATTTATAAATGTATAGGACAAGTCGTATAGAAAAAAAAATAACTTAACTATTAGCACGTACATATATAATCGAGAAAAAAAATATGTGTATTTCTAGGAAATGGTATCAGACAGAAACTCTTCGATACTATAATAACATTTATCAAGTAATAAAGACTTGACTTCTCTCTTGAAAAACTTTCCACTCATTGATCTCATTCGACTAGGCAAATGATTGAACAATTTAATACCCATATAATTTGGTGATGACTCAAATTTAGCTGTACAATGTATGGGAAATGCTATAGTATCAGTATGTCTTGTCGCATACTTATGAAAATCTGAACATCTCTTAAATTTATCCAAGTTCAGGTGGACATTAATAAGGCAATTAAAAATGTAGATGCACGGGAAGGAAAGTACATCAAACTTTCGAAATGTTGGACGACATGAGTCACCAGGCCGTAGTTTGAATATGAGGCGGATTATTCTTTTCTGAGAAATGAAAACTCGGTGAGATCCTCCCGATGAACCCCAAAGTACTACGTTATAGTTCAAGTGGCTATATACCATGCTGTAGTATATGCTCATCAAATTTTCTATAGGGAGACAGCCCCTGAGACGTGAGATAGCATAGTAAGCTTTATTAAGCTTACCACACACGTGCTCTGTGTGCTGACGCCATCTGAGGGTACCGTCGACAAACAACCCCAGAAACTTAACGACCTCCGTCGACTCTATGAATCCTTCCTTATGTTTAATAATGAGAGGTCTTTCACTTGGGCTCTCCTGATTTTGGAACTTAATAACAACTGTTTTCGACAGGTTAAGAATAAGAGCGTTTCTCTGGCACCAATCCTCGAAATATTGAACGATGGTTTCGCAATGCAACCTCAATTCATGCCAACTTGAAGCTTTAATTGCGATGGAAGTATCATCGGCAAACATTATTAATATAAGTACCAGCAGATAAGTAGGGAGATCGTTGATGAACAAAAGAAAGAGGAGAGGGCCCAAGACGGACCCCTGCGCAACACCCTATTCGTTGGTGAACTCATCGGATGAATTGCCGTCCAGTCTTACAAACATTCTGCGATCTGACAGAAAGCTCCTGATCCAATTCAGAAACAAGCCCCTGAAACCCATCTGATACATCTTCTCCAATATGAACTTATGTTGAAGCGTGTCAAACGCTCGGGATAAATCGAAAAATATACCTGCAACACAGGCGCCGCTGTCCAGGCTGGTGTAGACTCTATCGAAAAACTCGCAGCAAGCGGTTTGGGTTGACCTACCAAGTCTGAAACCGTGTTGATGGCTAGATAAAATAGAATATTTGATTAAATAGTTATACATGCGATCATATATGACCCTCTCCATTATTTTTGATATTTGGCTCAGGATAGAGATAGGTCGATAATTCGTTATATCATAGATATCGCCTTTTTTGTGGATCGGAACAACTCTTGCCAACTTGAGAACAGATGGAAAACAACCAGAAGACACAGACTCATTCAGTAGGTACGCAAGGGGTTCGGCAATTAATGGAGCTAAGAATTTGAGACATTTGGCGGATAGCATGTCAGGTCCTGCACCACTACTGTTTTTCAGACCACAGATGGTAGTGGAAATTTCCTCTGCTGTAGTGGGAAAAAAGAAAAAATTTTGATTGAGGAGAATTTGCGTAGTGCAAGAATCCGAAATGGACCCGCCAAAGTGCTCTTGGATAGAGACACGGTTAACTTCCGTGAAATACCGGGCAAAAGTATCAGCGATCCTCTGAGGACTGGAAACAATCAAACCATCAACCCTCAGTGAAATATTATTTGAAGATTTAGAGTTACTATTAATTTCCTCATTGACCATTCTCCAAACAGTTCTAGAAACATTGTCAGAATTTTGTAAGATTTCTTTATTGTAATTGAATTTTGACGTTTTTAAAAGTTGGTTATACTGAGTTTTAGCTTCACGGTACAAGCGTGAAGTCTCGGCCGTATTCAAATTCTTTGAGAGCCAATGCAAGTTTCTCAAACTGTCCCTTGCTTTTAAAATTGTGGCATCAATCCATCCTGCCCTACGCGGTGAGGAAACATTAACATATTTGAGCGGGAAGGCTGCGTCAGCTGCAGACTTCAACAGAGTAATGAAGTTATTAAACTTATCGTGTACTGACAAACCAGAATAAACCACACGAAAATCAATGCTATTGATCAATGAATAGAAAGTTTCCCAATTATCATCTGACATCACTCGCAACATTTTTCTATTTGGGATACAGGGCCTTACATCATTACAAGTAAATTCAAGCATAATTGCTCTATGGTCGCTTATGAATGGTTCAAACACATATGCGTTAACAAGTTTAGAGTTAGCATTAGTAGTTATATAGTCGACCTTGGTGGATGAGGTAAGGCCATTTTTGTTAGTAACTATTCTTGTTGGCTCTGTTGAGCTGACCTCTAAATTGAAACATGCGAATAAATCATTAAGAGATTGAGATTGAGCAGACTGGGATAGATAGTCTACATTAAGATCTCCACATACGAATACAGTCCCACAAATTGAGGCGCAATGTGCAAGGGTATATTCCATGATTGTTAGAAAAAGTTTGAAGTCACCTGAAGGAGGTCTATATACACTTATTACACAGAAAGAAGTCTCACCAAATTTAATTTTTACTGCGCACAACTCGCAATGCATTTCAACTGAGAATTTGGATACATTAAGCTGGTGCACTTGATGAGTTGATTTGGTATAGATAACAACACCACCATGTTCACGATTTGGTCTACTATAAGAAGCCACCATCTGATAACCAGCCAGCGACATGTATGGTAACCGCTCACAAGAACACCAGTGCTCGGCCACACTAACTACATCTGGGCTGAAAGAACTGAGTAAAACCTCGAGGGAAGCTATTTTACTTACAATACTTTGTGCATTTAGTTGCATTAGTT
This sequence comes from Propylea japonica, assembly GCA_013421045.1. Taxonomy (NCBI): domain Eukaryota; kingdom Metazoa; phylum Arthropoda; class Insecta; order Coleoptera; family Coccinellidae; genus Propylea; species Propylea japonica. The sequence goes on along the minus strand of CM024240.1, from coordinate 101,006,977 downwards.
TGAATTTGGCAGATCTCAGTTCACAGCTTCGGTCCTGGATGGAATATTCGGAATGGGAGGCCCGATCGGCTGACGTGCCCGGAAAAACCTGTTGACAGTTACTCCCTCTGGCCAAAAGGCTGGCTCCATCAGCTGAGATAAATATTGAAATGGAACAGATAATTTAAACGAGGAGTAGATGTCAGGCTGTTTGGAACTGAGCTTTATGCAGATAGGATCAGCGATTGTTTTCTCAAGAAACTTAAGTACATCTTCGGCAGAAGTTGACGGACTGAGTCTTGAAACGTGAAGATGAGCCATGGCCCTTTTCGGGGCACTCATCAAAGCTGTGCTCTTCGATGAACCGACTATAGGTGACCTCGATTTCCTCTGCTGTCTCAAATTGGTATTGGATATTTTCTTATTATTTTTTTTTGTTTATTCTCTACTGTCTTCCATTCATAGTCTCTGTTCTCTAATTGGGGTGCGTTTGCTGGATTTTTACTTTGGAGGTGAATATCTTTAACTTTCTCATTTGGACCAGCTGTAGATATCGTTAGTTTATCGGAATTTATTGTATGAATCACATTGTTATCCGAAGGTAGATTCTGTACTCCAGATGTGGGTCCACTCAATTCACCCACAGTATTTATCGTATCTAGAGACGGGACATCAGCCGGGAGATTCCGCACAGCTGTTGATTTGTGTGCGTTTTTTTCCTCGGTCATTTTCTGAATTATTTCGAGCAGAATATTTATTTTATTATTTTGTTCTCTTACCTCATTTCTCAATTTTGATAATTCGGAATTCAAAGGTCTTATTGCATCTTCAACAGCACCACGAACTATTACACTCATATCATTCATCTTGCGGCCGGAATCGTCTTGAGGGCACACATTAGAGATACTTGTTTCTTCACAAGGTTGACAAATCCATTCATTAAAATTGACTTTCTCACGCATTTTATTGAATTCATCCATAGAGATATTCACACACTTAATGTGGAAACTGCCTTTACATAATTTACAACAAATTGGATCGTCGTATCTATCAATCTTGTTCGTACACATAGAACAGCTTATTCCGCGTATTCTCGACATGACGGCTTGATGCTGATCGTAGTATTGAGTTTGAAGGGAGGCTAGAACGCGGCAAAATCGCAGCATCCGTGTCCGGAATTGTTGCAATCCGTTGATCCGCAGTATCAACCGATCCGATTGAATCGCACATTGACAATTCTACCATATAGGTACTGTGAATAGTGATTGTCATCATAGAAGCTAATGTTGCTTGCAGTTAGATAACAACTGATGAGAATGATCGAACTTTTAGATCCAGTAGGACCTGAAACAAGTGTTTTCTAATTCGGACAAGAAGAGCAGCAAGATTGGCATTTTCTCGGATCATTGCATATTCAATTCGGTAATTAGTATACAGTCGGAAATATGTATCAGATAACGAAGAATCAAGAGTCAGAATTGACCACAATTTCTTCTCCTATTTCATTCCAAACCTTATCTTCTTGTAAATATGTAATCAGAAAGCATACAATTACGGTGTCGTAATTCATAAGTTTTTCCATCTCGTTGCACTTCGTTGCGAATTATGCAGATACGGTCAAAAAAGAATGCTGAGTTTAAAACGCAGAGCAATCGATGTCGCGATTAAAATCGTGCCGGTTAACACACCTAACGACGTGCAATAATTGCGGATGACGTACGAAATTCGCAAGTGTTTTGCCGCATGGTCTGATTAAAGAGGACTGCTTTTAAAGAGCAAAGTACGCCTTGCGCATGTTTTAGGTAGAATTTCGCGGCTACCAATGAAAAAGGGGCGGTCGATGAAAAAGAACGTTTGTCATTAGAACGAAGCATATGCTACTTGTATAGTTTAGAAGCGGATTTATACGATAAGATAATGCGCGTTCCCACAAGGCGTTTTTCACGACAGTGAACCACGCTTTCGTGAAATACACTTCTGTGTGAACGCATTCCTCACGAAAGCAAGTTTAAAAACTATGCGTTCACACAGAAGTGTATTTCACGAAAGCGTGGTTCACTGTCGTGAATAACGCCTCGTGGGAACGCCGTTTTACTGATTAACCATTTTCTGTTCGTAACATTGCCAGTTCTCCTTATATACAGGGTGAACCAGTATCTTCGCAACCTTCGCGCAGTCAATCAGATGTTAAAGCAATACCTGTTTATAAATGGGGTGAATCCTTTTCTGGCGATAAAGATACCTTATCTTCATTTCTAGAAAATGTTGAGGAATTAAGGAAAGCTAGGCACATAAGTAAGGTCGAGTTGTTTGAATCAGCTAGGGATCTCTTCACAGGCGACGCGAGATGTTGGTTTCGGCAAATAGTTAGTAGTGTTAAAGATTGGGATGGTATAGTCGAGGCACTTAAAAGAGACTTTAGATCACCTTATTATGATGATGAGCTTTGGGACAAAATTAAATGCTGTACACAGTCGAAAAACGAATCGGTTGTTATCTATTTTGCTAAAATGAACGAATTATACAATCAACTTTCACGAAGTCCCGCAGAACATACCAAAGTCAAATATATTCGTAATGGTCTCATTCCAGAATATCGAAAGGCCGTGGCGATGGTCGAAATTTGTTCTGTCTCAGAACTTTGCAAACTAGTTAAGCGTTTAGAAGATGAAAACTATTTGGACATTGATGAATCACGCAAACAAAATACTCCCAAGTATCCGCCAGAAGATACTCCTAGATTTAGGAAAAATACATTCGACAAAAACTCTTCTAAATATAATCGCAGTCCACCTAAATTGTCAGCTGTAGGTGAACTTAGTAATAATGAATCAAATTTTGGGACGAATCTTGAATGTTGGAATTGTCGCAAAAAGGGTGTAATGAAGTTCGATTTTCCGGGATAATGATCGTACTCCATTTTTAGTATTTTTCTATATTCGATTCAGTTAATGATTCGGAATTATTGGAATTGGTAATTTTTGTATTGGTTTTCGTATATTTCTGATGCGAAAATCGTTAAATACTGAGGTTTTCTGAATTCTGTAGTTTACTCAATTCAATCAGTAGTTCCGAGTTATTAAAATACGTATTTTTCCGTTAGTTTTCACATTTTTCCGTTCATTTAATTTGCCGAATATAGAAGTCCGTAAAAGATCAAAACATCGAAAAAACGCCGAGCAGAGATTTAATCGCGTTTTTCATCGCTGCAACCGGCATAAAAAGCATATGCAGTACAGATAAGGACATGTTTTTGTTCAATTCCTCCGCCAGCAACGCGAATTTTGGAGTTCGGGTCGGCGCAGAAAATTTTCCTTTTCCGTTCCCCCCCCGTGATGTTATAAGTAAAAGAGTACCCCCGGTCATTAGTCAGTTAGTGCTCCGGTTTTCCGATCGTAAATTAGTTAGTTAGTGCTCTGGTTTTCGGTCGATTAAGACGAACAGTATTTTCCGATACTCATCCGAATTTTTGCTGTTACTTCTAACTTCCAGTTTTCTTTGAGTTTAATTATTAAGAATTTAAATTTTCATTTCCTTTCTTTTATCGCCGGTTAGTCCGTGTTATTTTCAGTTGTCAGTTTTTTTTTTTAGTTATTTTCGCGTTGGTAACTTCAGTGAGTGAAAGGTATCAGGTTCTAGGTAAAATACAAACACTATTTTTGTCTGATTTCTGGTTGCATGCGAACCGCGTGAATCGGTTTTTTTTTCTTTTTTTATATACATCGGGAATAATTTTTCGCGAGTTCTGATCTCGAATTGTCCGTCGTGAGAGGTGGTCAATTCGATATCCCGTTTATTATCCGTCCTGATTCCGTTTATATACACCCTGGTACAGAGAGTTCGAGGAGTCCAGTAACTATCGTTCATGGCGTGCGAACTCATGGGTAGGTGACTGGAGTTTTCGTTGAATCGTCTGCCGGACAGGCGTACAACTCTGGCGGCTGACGATTTAATTTTCTCGCTATAAACTCCGAAAGAACATCCCCGATTCCGTCCGAACCGAGTTAAACGAAACTGAAAGAATATACAGAACAACCAGAAATCTAGATAGGTGTTATCATTAGCATTTCTTTTGATTGTGAACATTTCTGATTTCGAATATTTTATGTGTCTGTTATTTTATTATTGCGAATAATTTATATTAGGTTTTATTTTTCGGTCCTGGTACTGACTCGCGATTACGTGTGCGGAAATCGTGAATGTGCTCGAACTCAAGCGGTAATTTATTTGAATTGTTTCATACGTAAATATTTTCTTTGAATTGTGTTCATCCTTAATTGCCAAACTTGAATAAACTTTTGTTATTACACTCTATTTTCATACGTCTGCGTTGTCGCTACTACCCTAGACAACATAGAACCTTGTCTTCGACTAGAGTAGCTATCTGGGTAGGTTGTGCTATTTTTCCCTTGAAAGAATAGCTGGCGCCCGAGGTGTTAATTTTTAGCGAAATTATATTGTGAGGAAAACCCGTTACAAAATTGGCGCCCGAGCAGGGACCTGAAAATTTGAGTGAATTTATTTGATTTTCCTCTTTATTGATTTTTCCTGACATTTTTCATGTTTATTGAAAAGTGTTAATTCTTTTTTCAGCCTAGTGTATTTTTCTTTTCTGGTTCCGGTTATATTGACCTGAAAATTTGAGTGAATTTATTTGATTTTCCTCTTTATTGATTTTTCCTGACATTTTTCATGTTTATTGAAAAGTGTTAACTTTTTTTTAGCCAAGTGTATTTTTTATTTTCATTTCTGGTTCCGCTTATATTGACTTGAATATATTTGATTTGATTTTTTTTTTATTTATCTGGTCAGTGTTGCCGCCTGTTTTATGTTTACCACTCGGGAAATCCGAATTTACTGTATTTGAAATAAATTGAACTGTGTTTTATTTCCTGAGGGGTGAAATTTTTTTTTTAGGCACACTGACAGATAAAACTGATATTGTTTTTTTTTTGCTATTTTATTTCTACTGATCTGTTTATTGTTTTTTTTTGACATTATCTGAAATCCTGATTTGATATACTGAGTGATACATATATTTTTTTTTGTGCATTTGCTGAATTGTTGGTATTTACTGATTTCTTTGAATCGCCGTTGTAGAATAAAATTGTTGTTCTATTTTCTTCTGAATTTCTGATATTTCTGGTGTTTTTGAATTATTTTTGATACAGTGATATTTTATTATTATTTTTTTTTGTAAATTGACGAAGCAACCTGAAATTTTTTTTTTGTTTTTGTTTCCTGCTTTTTGAAATTTACTGCTGAGATATATTGTTCATTTTTTTAAAATTTCATCTTGGGTTATCACTAGGTAATATCCGGTTCTAGAATTCAAGGTTTGGTAATTGGAGTGTTTATATATCCGACATTTATGAACTGATTTAACTGTGCGTTTGCGAACTGAATAAAAGACTCTGAATTTCCGGTGAATTTTTTTTGTGTCGTTTTCGTTTTGAACTGGTGTCTTTCTGAACTGAGTGTTGTTTGGAACTTATTGCTGAATATTTTACAATTTTTTTTTTGTTGTTGCTGTTAGTATACTGACATTTTGACGAAGTGATTTGTTGAACTATTATACCGGGTGTCCGATTATATCATTTTGTTTTTTTTTTGACAAATTTGTGTTGACCAGACACACCAGGTAAAAGTCATAGATACAGGGTTACAAATGGAGGTGAATCGACTGAGAGCCGAAGAATTGATTTGGGAACTTCAGGCCCGTGGTTGTCAAATAGCCAGGACAGTGCAAGAGAACCGAATGGAGTTAAGAAAAGCACTGGCAAGAAACATCCAGTTCCGTGACATGCCGAATATTGAAGAGGAATTGGACGATGCAGAACGACTTCTGAGGAATCTGGTGGAACAGATCCAGGAGTTCGACGACGATAATGCTTCTAACGATGAACCCCGAATAAGGAGCCGCCTGCTACATCTGGGAAACCGCCTGGGCCAACTTAAACCATCATCACTGGAAGAACAAAGTCGTTTGGATCAATTGAGAGAAGTGCTGGAGCAGACTTCCGACATGTTGAGGGATGCCAAATTGTTAGCTGAATCAAGACGTACACTGCCGGAACCATTAGGTAACATGCCGGTCAATACTAGTCATAATCGTCAGTCAAAAAGGGAAGTGGACCTCATTTCTTTCGATGATGTCACAGATTCTGGAATACAAGCCGCTGGAGACACACATACGGTTCCATCTAGAGAGGGACAGCCACAGCAACCCCAAGATAGTACGGGATTGACCTTGAGTTTCCTCCAGCGATTGCACAACAGAGCTTGTGAGGCCGTCCGTCGACGGTTGGATTTCACGAGTTCATGGACACACACTGCTGAAAATGGAGACGAGCCGTTGATCAGAAAGGAAAGGATAGCAGAATCCACCCGCAGAATATCGTTTCCATTTCTGCAGCCTGAAAAACCAGACCACACCAGAAGAGAGTCAGCCCCCACAGCGATTTCGTCTAACACCAACATACAGTACGAAAACTTGGGACGCAGCGACCCTGGACAGTCGTTACATATTGCACCAGGACAGCAGAGACCAAACTATCCATTTTTACCCATATATAAATGGAACATATACTATGACGGATCCACAAGTGTAACTGACTTTATCGACGAAGTCGAGCGACTGGCTGAATGTCGCCGAGTGCCCTTACAACTGGTGTTTGAGGCCGTCTACGAATTGCTAAGAAAATATGCCAGGGATTGGTTCGTTCCTCGTAGAGGAATTCTTAGAAACTGGGAGGATTTCAAGACTCAACTGAAGGACGCATTCCTTCCGATTAAGAAAGCGAAGGCAAGGCCCTGATGAAAAACTTGTCCTGCACGTCACCCGAATGCAGAATTTGTTCCAGAAGCTGACTCATAACCGCCCCTCAGAGAGAGAACAAGTCCGCCTGATAAAACAGAGATTGATACCACCTCTACAACAGGCATTAACCTTCCAAGAGACAAACACCTACGACGAACTATTGCAGAAAGGAAAGGTATTCGAGTTGGTTCGATGGCAGATGAACCAATATACGAGACCACCGTGTAACCCTGGACTCTTGGAAGAACCTGGACTGTCATACAACCCACCCGACCAAAACTGTTGTCAATCTACCTGCAGCCGGAATATCGACCAGTTACAAACACCGCCAACTCATTCTACCGATTCGATCATTTCATGTCCAGTCCAGTCCATACCATTTGACCGAGTTACCGCCCAGGAACGGTGGCCGCCGCCGAAGATAGACAGACGAGGATTGAGGAGACTAGAGGATGGTAGGGAAGTGGAGTCAGCCACATCTGCCGAAACCTTGACTCCATCGACGCCCAACACCTGCCAGAACAACCGCCCGTTAATAGAGGTCTACATAGCCGGAAAATCGTTCAGAGCACTAATGGACACCGGAGCCACCAGGACCTTTTGCAGCCAGGAAACTGCCGAACATTTCAGGAAACACAAGGTCGAGGAAGAATATATCCAGAATTGTTTTGCAGTAACCGCGAATGGAGAAACTACCGCTACGCCGAAACGTTATACTGTTCTCATCAGGATAGGCGATTATACTTTGCCCGATGTGAAATTCCTACTTGTTCCTGATTTACCTGTGGACATCATATTAGGAATGGACGTGCTGTCTGCCTATAATTTCACCATCAATCTCAAAACAGCCGAAAGTTTTCTCGAGGGCCGACTAATTCCCAAGCCGTCAACTACCATAGAAGAAACCATAGAAGTTCATACCACCGAGGATCCGGACAGAGTATCGTCAATAATAGCTTTCCCTGCACCGAAAACCGTCCGAGAACTTCGCCGATTCCTAGGAGTTGCCAGTTGGTACCACCGTTTCATCGATAATTTTTCAGACGTCGTTTCGCCGTTAACCCTGTTGCTGAAAAAGAAACAACGATGGAAATGGACCGAAAATCAACAGAACGCTTTTGATGCTCTCAAGAAGAAATTAACCGAGTCACCGATCTTGGCCTGTCCAGACTTCTCCAAACCTTTCGTTTTACAGACAGACGCCAGCGACGTAGGGCTAGGAGGGGCCCTGACTCAAGAAATAGATGGCGAAGAAAGGGTGATAGCCTACGTGAGCCGTACACTGAATGCTGCTGAGAAGAATTATTCTGTGTCGGAAAAAGAATGCCTAGCGATAGTGTTCGCAATAGAAAAGTTGCGACCGTACCTGGAAGGATTCCATTTCACTGTTATTTCCGACCACATGAGCCTGAAATGGTTGAATTCGATCAAATCGCCGTCCGGAAGGATCGCCAGATGGGCCGTTTTTCTCCAACAGTTTGATTTCGAAGTGCAGTACCGAAAAGGAGCCCTCAATAAATTAGCAGACAGCCTTTCAAGGAATCCCTTGCCGGCCGTAGATAGTGTGCACATGACCGAGGAAAGCACACACTGTCGATGGTACAACCAGAAATTACAGGATGTACAGAAAAGTCCAGAGAAGTTTCCCGATTTCTCAATAATTAATGGAAAATTATATCGACACTTCTGGGACTCTACCGATTTCACTGAAATGGAAACTGGCCAACCTTGGAAACTTTGCGTACCCACCGAACAGAGGTCAACGGTCCTACAGGAGAACCATGATTCGGAACTGGCAGGCCACATGGGAATTGCCAAGACGATTCCTCGAACGGCCCGAAAATACTATTGGCCAGGAATGTTCCGGGATGTTGCGAAATATGTAAGGAATTGCACTTCGTGCCAACGTTTCAAAGTTTCGCACAGAAGACTCCCGGAAAAATGCAACCGCATAGGATGGTGGATGCGCCGTTCCAGGAAGTATCCACAGACGTGGTAGGACCATTACCACGATCCAAAAAAGGACATTCCTATCTGGTGGTAATGCAAGATAGGTTCACAAAATGGGTAGAATGCCGTCCGTTACGGAAAGCCACCGCCAAAACTGTTTATTCTGCCCTATATGAACAGGTAATTTTGAGGTATGGATGTCCGATGTTGGTTATTTCTGACAACGGTGTACAATATGATAGTAAGCTGTTCAGAGAAAGTCTCCGTGAGTTGAACATCGTCCACCGATTTACCCCTCCGTATACCCCGCAGTGTAACCCCGTGGAAAGGGCGAACCGGACTTTGAAGACGATGATCGCCCAATTCTGCGAAACCGACCAGCGAAATTGGGACGAGAAAATAGGAGAACTGACGTTCGCCATCAACACCGCCAAACAAGAATCTACTGGTTTCACCCCAGCGTTTCTGAACTATGGAAGGGAATTAAACGTCCCCAGGGCTGCATGTGCACCAAACCCCCAAAGTGAAGAAATGGAAGAGACGAATAGTGACCCAGGAGAAGAAAAGGCGAAGTTGGCGTACCGAACTGAACAAATACGTCACCTACAGGAAGCTTACGAGTTCGTCCGTACCAACTTGCACCGGTCATTCAATCAACAAGCCCACAGTTATAATCTTCGTCGAAGAGAAGTCCGTTACCGGGTTGGTGACAGAGTGTTGCGCCGTACAAACCCTTTATCATCTGCCATTGACAGCTTTGCGGCCAAGTTGGCCCCAAAATTTGCTGGACCGTATACCGTTATGAAAGTAATTTCACCTGTTGTTTATGATCTCCGAGACGGAGGTAAACAAATCCGTAATATACACGTCAAAGATCTGAAACCGTTTCACTCGTAACGTCACCGATACAATATTTTCCGTATTTATCATTTCTTCCGTTACCGTTATAAGAAATCAATGAGTAGCCGTCAAATTGTTCAACAACATCCATTTCTTTGGCGTATGTAACCAGTATCACCCCAAGAAGATTATCCAGCAGAGAATTGGCTCTGCGAGCTTGCCCGAAATGCCGTCAAAATTCCGAAAATACCGAATCCCACAGATCATAAACCACCGAACCTGTGACATGGAAAACCGTCCGTACCGTTCAAATACATTTTCTTATGTCTGTACCTCAGTAAGAAAATATACATATCCATAGACCTGTCTTATACCAATTATTTTCTACCCGTCCATACCTCGACGCCTGAAGATCTATTCAACTTGGTACATGGTTTGAGGGAAGGACGACCAACTGTATCGACGTGAACTTCCAAATCCAAGTTGGGAACTTCCTACTGAAATACCCCGCCAATCTACGTCAATCCACCTCGGAACGCAGGCGATGTCCACGTAAGCTACGACTTCACATGGACCCACTATACGAGGACCCGGAACTATGGAACCAGATGACCAGCGGCGTGCAAGAAGACCAGGAGGAAACTTATAAGTATTTTCGCGTTAATTTTGTTAACTTGACTTCGAGCACCGCGACGCGAATAGGGGACATCGTTAATTCATTCATTTTTCTTTTTTTTTGGGGAATTTGACTTAGTCCGAAGTCGAATTCTTCTCACGTGAGGGGGGTGTAATGAAGTTCGATTTTCCGGGATAATAATCGTTCTCCATTTTTAGTATTTTTCTATATTCGATTCAGTTAATAATTCGGAATTATTGGAATTGGTAGTTTTAGTATTGGTTTTCGTAAATTCCTGATGCGAAAATCGTTAAATACTGAGGTTTTCTGAATTCTGTAGTTTACTCAATTCAATCAGTAGTTCCGAGTTATTAAAATACGTATTTTTCCGTTAGTTTTCACATTTTTCCGTTCATTTAATTTGCCGAATATAGAAGTCCGTAAAAGATCAAAACATCGAAAAAACGCCGAGCCGAGATTTAATCGCGTTTTTCATCGCTGCAACCGGCATAAAAAGCATATGCAGTACAGATAAGGACATGTTTTTGTTCAATTCCTCCGCCAGCAACGCGAATTTTGGAGTTCGGGTCGGCGCAGAAAATTTTCCTTTTCCGTTCCCCCCCGTGATGTTATAAGTAAAAGAGTACCCCCGGTCATTAGTCAGTTAGTGCTCCGGTTTTCCGATCGTAAATTAGTTAGTTAGTGCTCTGGTTTTCGGTCGATTAAGACGAACAGTATTTTCCGAGACTCATCCGAATTTTTGCTGTTACTTCTAACTTCCAGTTTTCTTTGAGTTTAATTATTAAGAATTTAAATTTTCATTTCCTTTCTTTTATCGCCGGTTAGTCCGTGTTATTTTCAGTTGTCAGTTTTTTTTTTTTTAGTTATTTTCGCGTTGGTAACTTCAGTGAGTGAAAGGTATCAGGTTCTAGGTAAAATACAAACACTATTTTTGTCTGATTTCTGGTTGCATGCGAACCGCGTGAATCGGTTTTTTTTTTCTTTTTTTATATACATCGGGAATAATTTTTCGCGAGTTCTGATCTCGAATTGTCCGTCGTGAGAGGTGGTCAATTCGATATCCCGTTTATTATCCGTCCTGATTCCGTTCATATACACCCTGGTACAGAGAGTTCGAGGAGTCCAGTAACTATCGTTCATGGCGTGCGAACTCATGGGTAGGTGACTGGAGTTTTCGTTGAATCGTCTGCCGGACAGGCGTACAACTCTGGCGGCTGACGATTTAATTTTCTCGCTATAAACTCCGACCGAACATCCCCGATTCCGTCCGAACCGAGTTAAACGAAACTGAAAGAATATACAGAACAACCAGAAATCTAGATAGGTGTTATCATTAGCATTTCTTTTGATTGTGAACATTTCTGATTTCGAATATTTTATGTGTCTGTTATTTTATTATTGCGAATAATTTATATTAGGTTTTATTTTTCGGTCCTGGTACTGACTCGCGATTACGTGTGCGGAAATCGTGAATGTGCTCGAACTCAAGCGGTAATTTATTTGAATTGTTTCATACGTGAATATTTTCTTTGAATTGTGTTCATCCTTAATTGCCAAACTTGAATAAACTTTTGTTATTACACTCTATTTTCATACGTCTGCGTTGTCGCTACTACCCTAGACAACATAGAACCTTGTCTTCGACTAGAGTAGCTATCTGGGTAGGTTGTGCTATTTTTCCCTTGAAAGAATAGCTGGCGCCCGAGGTGTTAATTTTTAGCGAAATTATATTGTGAGGAAAACCCGTTACAAGGGACATTTTTATACAGAATGTAAATCGAGAAAGACAAAATTTTGTTACCGTTGTGGTTTACCTAATTTCACGGTTAATACTTGTTCTCGATGTTCAAAAAACTAATTCAGGGGGCGTATTTTGAGGCTCAGGAATCGTCCCAATTGTTTATGCCTGGAGCCAAATCTTCCAAACAAGATTATTTTGAACAAAAATTTCGTGACTTTCATGTTCGTCCATCTGACAATAGACCCTATATTAAAGTTAAGTTATTAGATTATCCTATGGTTGGCTTATTAGATTCAGGATCGAATGTAACTATTTTGGGGAATGAAGGCATAAAATTAATAAAATCTCTCAATTTAAAAATTTTTGGACCTAAAACTAAGTTTGTGCACACAGCAGATGATAATAAACAACAAATTACCGGCCTTGTACATTTGCCTATCGTCATAAATAATGAATGTCATGTCATTGAAGCCCTTGTTGTTCCTAGTGTTAAGCATGATCTAATTTTTGGTAGCGACTTTTGTCGAAGATTCGGTATTAGAATAGATTATCATCAGGGCTCGTGGAACGTTCAACAAAAGAATATTTCTTTAATATCATCTTGTTCACAAATTGAGGTGGAACGTGAAGTTAATGATTTAGGATCTTTATCTAGTATTCAACAGAATATCGTTAACGAGTTGATGAAGTCTTTCAATAAAGTAAGTAGTAAAAACCGTTTAGGGAGAACCGATAAGATTTCTCTAACTATCGACACGGGAGATGATAAGCCCTTCCGACTTAAACAATATCCTATGTCACCATATATGCTGAAGAAGTTGAACGATGAACTAGATGACATGTTGAGTTTAGGCGTGGTTGAACCTTCTAATTCTCCGTGGTGTAGTCCGGTTCTTCTCGTCAAAAAGAAAGGTGGAGATTATCGATTTTGTTTTGATGGTTGTAAGCTTAACGAAATTACCAAGCATGATTCCTATCCTCTTCCTCGAATAGACCGAATTTTGAGTAGTCTCACCGGAGCTAAATACATTAGTAGCATCGATTTGCGAATGTCATTTTGGCAGATCCCGCTAGAGCCCCAGTCCAAAGAAAAAACAGCGTTCAGCATACCGGGTAGAGGGTTATACCAATTCACTGTTACACCATTTGGACTACGAAATAGTGCGCAAACACAGCAGCGTTTCGTGGATGAACTTTTTGGTCCGGAATTCGAATATAAAGTTTTCGCTTACCTTGACGACTTCATCATTATATCAAATACCTTTGAAGAACATGTCTTCCTTTTGAAGGAAGTTCTTAATCGTCTCATAGATGCGAATCTAACTATTAACTTAGAGAAATGTCAATTTTTTCGTCGTTCTTTAAAATATTTAGGATACATAGTAGACGGCAGTGGTTTAAGAACAGACCCTGATAAAGTTTCATGCATGGTCAATTTTCCCCGTCCAAATACTAGTACGGAAATCAAGAGATTTGTCGGTATGTGTTCGTGGTATAGGGCATTCATTAAAGATTTTTCTACCTTGCTTTCTCCTATAAACGATTTATTAAAGGGTAAAAAGAAACGTCAAAAAATTTCTTGGAATTCCCGAGCTGAGGAATCATTTCTGAAGATCAAGGAGGCTTTAGTGGCTTCACCTGTTTTGACTTCCCCTAATTTTGATTTGCCTTTCACGATTCAGAGTGATGCTTCCGCAACTGGCGTAGGAGGTGTACTCACCCAGTGCTATGATGACGGCGAAAAAGTAATAGCGTACGCTAGTCGCTCTCTTTCAAAAGCTGAAAGAAATTATACTGTCACAGAACGCGAACTACTGGCGTTAATTTTTTGTTTAGAGAAATTCAGGCCGTACGTCGAAGGTGTCAAATTCAGCGTCATTACTGACCATTATTCGCTTTTATGGCTCACCAAACTCTCTAATCCTTCCGGTAGACTTTCCAGATGGGCCGTACGGTTAAGACAATTCGATTTTGAGCTGATTCATCGGAAAGGTAAAAATAATGTCGTCCCCGACTTTCTATCACGTCTTCACGAATCTCGAGAAATTCTTACTTTAACAATTGATAAAAATAACTTGGATAGGTGGTACACTAGTATGTGTGAAAAAGTCCGGTCAAACCAAAATGCCTTCCCGCAGTGGAAATTGCAGGATGATAAACTTTATAAACTGGTCCCCTCAAATTTGCCTGTGAATTCAAACATCCCCGAATGGAAAACTGTAGTTCCGAAAAGTCAACGTCCCGAAATTATTAGGTCTTGTCATGAACCTCCGACATGTGGTCATCTCGGTTCATTCAAAACATTTTCGCGGGTAGGTGAACTTTATTATTGGCCGAAGATGAGCGCAGATATTTTAAAATTTATCAAACAATGTAAGACATGTGGAGCTAATAAAATTTTCAATCAAGCTGGTCTAGGTTTGATGGGAAAAGAGAAGAATGTAAGTCTTCCTTGGCAAATAATTGCTGTGGATTTGATGGGTCCTTTTCCAAGATCAAAACGCGGAAATACTTTTTTGCTAGTCATATCTGATTGGTTCACGAAATATGCCATTTTACACCCATTGCGCAAAGCCACCGCAGAAAATATTGTTCAATTTTTGGAAACAGGTGTCTTTTTAAAATTCGGAATACCGCAGTTTATAATATGTGATAATGGCACACAATTCGCGGGACGCGTTATGAAAAATTTGGCTGAGAGGTATCGCGTTCAGAAGATCTGGTTTACTCCAGTTTATTCGCCTCAATGCAACTTTGTTGAGAGGTCGAATCAGACAATTGGTACCACTATCCGTTGTTATATTAAAGATAATGATCATAGGGATTGGGATAAAGAACTTCAAAAGATTGCATTTGCAATCAACACTGCAAAACATGAAGCTACTGATTTTTCGCCGGTGTTCTTGAATTTCGGAAGGTATGTACCGATAAGCGGCGATTATTATGGTCAGATTGAATCAACTGACGGTATTAAGTTGCTTCCTGAAGACAGGGGTCTATATGCGACTGGCATCGGACAGCTCTCAAGCATTTTTCCGAAAATTCGTCAAAAACTCCACGATGCATATTGTAGGAATGTTCGTACTTTCAACTTACGAAGGCGAAATTATAATTTTAGTGTAGGTGATAAGGTTTGGCGCCGTAACAAAGTGCTATCAGACGCTTCAAAGAATTTTTCGGCTAAACTAGTGCCGAAATACGTTTTGCGTAGAGTCCGTTACAAAATTTCTGGGCTTTGTTATTATTTGGAGGATTTAGATGGCACCGAAGATGGGAAATGGCACGTAAAAGATTTGAAGCCATATTTCGGTTCAAATTCAGATGTTTCCGTATCGTAGTTACGTTATTGTCGTTTGTACTGTCGTTTACTCAAATACATGAGTAGTTATTCTTCTCGGATCCGTTTGGACCATTTTTTTGTGTCCACTTTTGCGTAAGGATTTGTCCTATTGCTGTAAATAACTATAGGTTAGGATAGTTTTAGATTTGGATAAGCGTAGATTTGGGAAAGTATAAGGTAATACTTAGGATAGGTTAGGGTTGCGGCCGCGACAAGATAAAATAGGAGTAGGTAAAAAAAAAGATAAGAAGTAACATCATGGAGGTTAGTAGAATAAAAAAGGTTTTTAATAAGTCTCTCAAGATAAATTCCACTGATTGACTCATCAAATGCTCACAAAAAAAATTATGTCTAATTTTTTTTCTTTTAGGAGAGGGATAGTGTAACGGTTTAAAAAACCAGCCTTTATATGAACATGCTTTGGCGTTTGTTTTATTAAATATTAGAACACAGTTTTCTCTTTGCATCCTAAGTCCATCTCCAGGAATTAATTAAAACAATTCATTTAGACCGAAGTATTCCTTTATTCATATTTAACAAATAATATGTTAACGTGCAGGTCAAACACAGGTGGCGATCGGAGTCCATATTTCTTTTCATTTTTATCAGATCGGGGGTAGATAAGAATTAATCCAGATTCTTCGATGTTTCATTCCGTTGTCTACCTGAAAAGGGATTAATATTGACAAATTCGAAATATTGAAATCTGAATTCAAGAATTTTCCATTTATTATACCGATTGAAATTAATATCGTTTCATTGGATTTTGTAGAAACCCTTTTATTGCTAAAAGGTGGGTATTTTCTACGATGGAATTTTAAAATTCCTTTGTTCGTCGTTACATCTGTAACATTTCGTTGAAATTACATTTTAGGGTTTCTTTTACTACGGAAGATTTGGATACTGCTAGATTGAACGTTACAAGATCAGGATTATCGAATATACTTACCTATAACTATTTCAAATATCTTTGTAGAAGATATTTTTTTGAGTCCAAGGCTACGCCATTTTGTGAACAGCCATTTCGTCAAGTCATCTTATTATAAGGCCAGTATCAACCAAAACTATTATTATTTCAACTATTATATTCCTGAACATCTAGGAAAGGTTTGGTGTAACCAGCACTTCACGATTACGTCACATTTCATTGTTGAAAACAAACACCCACATATTTGCATTTTTTATTGAACATTGTCATTGCTAAAACTACTAACCCTTTTTTTAACATTGTATAACTGAAGTCCATCATTATGAATTCTTATCGTAAAACACTATTTTTTATTTCATCAATTGTCATCTGAATTAGAAATTATACACTGCTTGTTTCTTGATTTTTCAAACAGTTGGATCATTAAGAATAGGTTTTAAATAAATCAAGTGGCGCCCTTATAAATTAATTATTATTAGTGAAAGTAGAGAAAAGTTAAATAAACCCACGACCTCAATGTTCTCTGGCGAAAAGCTGCCGTCTATATACAGGCCGTCGTAAAGTACGTGGCAAGACGTTGCCCACATCTTGAATTGTTCTTTTATTTTAATCTTTTTTTCAACTTCAGATAAATAAATCCATAAAATTTTCATCATCGGTATGTTCTTCATCAGCACTATTGATGTCGACGCTTTTTCTCGACATATCAGGCTAACTTCTTCTGAATCCTACCTCAATATTCTCACTGATGGCTGAAGCTTAAATTGTTCTTTGTTCTAAGGCCGTTTCTTTCTCGGCTTCTTTACAGACCACTTCAGCTAGAGATTGATCATGTGAACTCTGTGTTTGAAGTATTTCAAGGTATTTCTTTTTTACTGATCTTTTAAAACGACCACTTCTTTTTATTCGATCCCACTCACAATCAGATAATTCCGAATTCATTTTGTGAAATAAATCGTCTAGAAAACCCGCGTAATTTTTCTGATAGGTACTATATTAGTGTATAGTTCCAGGGAACTACACTTTTATTCTATAAGCTTTTCATAAAAGAGAATTCTTTAGTCGTTATTAGATTATTATAAAATAAAAAAAAAAGATTTATTGTGTAATGTTGCGGTTTCTGCGTAAAGCAACAATCTGATTACTTTTCTTACGGAACTCTAATGGTGTAGAATCAGGTGCTGATTCTAGGGTAGTTTGTATGGGGATGGAGGAAAAAGGTGGAGATTTCACTGTCAACCGTTTATTGAACTAGCTAACTGCGGTCTCGTCTGATTTGCAGTTGTTGTGGTTTATATATCACAATTAATGAAATTTGTAAACAATATAGTCGTTCTCTACTACTACTGATAATGTTTCACCGTCGCGACCTTGCTTACCTGCACATTCTTTATTTCGTTTATTTGTTGCAAGGCCAGACGCTGTTACAATGAAAATAGTCTGATTAAACTAACCTTCTAATATTACGATATTTTTCAACTATTACGGATCCACACGTGTGGTCCACATATTAGATTATCTTATGATTATGACGAAATGTTCCTTGAATGAATTGGGTTTTTTGTTAAGTCCATTTTTTGACTTAACATATTGCCGCCACTAAAAATGGATCAGTATCATGAGGTGTCCTCGGAGTGAGATGTCCGCAGCGTCCGTACCATGTCTGCGTAAATCGGGTGTTCCTTGTTGCTGGAGTGACCGACGTTGTCAATCAGTCTGCTCTGGTTCAGTGGCTGCATCTCCACTGCGTTCTCCGTTTGCTGTTTCTTGCTTGATGCGCTGAATGGAAACCTTTTAGTTTGCCATAGATAGTAGCCCAATGCTAGTGACCCCAGTATTATAATGGTTGTGACGCTGCTTGACGATATCGCATGGGCCAGGTGCCGCCATCGTTCGTTACTCATGCGTTGTGATAGGTCAGCTTCCAATCCACGGAGATGGTGAAGAACGTCAGATGTCTCTATTTTGTTGTCATCTATTTCTATGCTTTCTTTGATACGGTTCAGGGAGTACCCTTCAGTCAACCTCGGATTGTGTTCTTTGTTGAATGATTCAAAGAGCTGAACCTCATCTCGCTGGCTACCCTGCCGTATTGTTCCTCTGGTTTCGATGTAGCAGTTTGAGCTTGTCTTTATTATTCCTGTGTTTAGCAGTGTCTCCTCCCTTCTTTTGCCGTTGCACATCACCACTGATGGATTGTAGGTGTAGTTGAAGTTGTCTATTTTTACACCCTGTGTAAACTGTTGATGGTCTAACTCAAAATATTTTTGCGTATTATAGTCCGTTGCTATTAGTGGTCTTGTGATTTGTATGCTGGTAAATGTTGCATTATGGATTTTCATCGGTACTGCGGTGGCCTTTATTACGTTGAATTTGATTCTGTCTATGATGTAGAAGTGTGCCCATACTTCTATGTTTTCTTGATTGTGTTCAATTTCCATTGCTCGAAGTGGTTGTCTCAAAACTGTACTGGTGCTTAGTAGTTTGTGGAAGGAAGTGAGAAATGTGTCCCTGATTGAAACAAACCTCCGTTAAACTCTGATACTTCTTGTCTAGTACTTCGAAGTAGTTTTTCGCCAATTGGAATGAATTTAATATGTGAATGTTGAGACGATTTGGTTCTACTGCCGTCAGCCATCCTCTCATTTTTTCAACGCTTCGAAGCCCTTGATCTACCTGCTGCCTGAACTTTTCCAATTTCACACTAATTTTTGTTTCATAGTGTTCCATGTCTGCCAAACTGGATGCCATTATTTTAGATTGCTGGTTCGTCATATCAATCAATTTTTTCTGATTTTCCCGTAGCTCGTCCAAATTATGGTACACCTCGTCATTTACTCCAAAAACGGAAGTCATGAATTCTCCAAATAGACCCCGTTTCATTCGGTATTTTCCTATGTTGAGGATGTGGTCTATTTTGGTGATTAGTTCCTCTTTAATCT
Organism: Propylea japonica; assembly: GCA_013421045.1. Taxonomy (NCBI): domain Eukaryota; kingdom Metazoa; phylum Arthropoda; class Insecta; order Coleoptera; family Coccinellidae; genus Propylea; species Propylea japonica. The sequence goes on along the minus strand of CM024240.1, from coordinate 100,987,800 downwards.
CCCTAACATGGTGAGCTAATTCATCGCACTGAACTTCCTGGGATCTTTCCTTGGCGCTTATGCATAAGTGTAGAAATTGCTGTGTCGTTTTGTTTACGTGTTCTTTGTCCAGTTCTAATTGTGCTATCGGAATTTTTATTCCCAGTTTATAGTCGCCATTTTCTTTGTATGCTTGTCCGATGTGTTCCACATATATTTCTGGTTGTAGGACCTTCGTTGTATGATTGGCTTGTACGGATGCTATTGTTGTGGTACTTAGTACCATAATACATATTAACGCTGTGAGTATTTTGTTTCCGGGTGGTTTCCTTTTGATTCCTGATTGGTAGGTGGTTTGACTGGTTTCTGGATCGGATCGGTGGACTGGCAGTTTACATATCTTCGTTAACGGTCTTTTGAATGTTTTATGATTACTCATTTGGACGGTGACTACTCTTATCAATCCATCTTGACCCGGGTGTACATCGACTACCTTAGCTAGAGGCCAGTTGTTTGGGTCAATATTGTCTTGTTTGACTATAACCACGTCCCCTTTTCCAATATCCTGAGTGGATTGGTGCCACTTTGTTCGGTGTTGAAGTCGTGACAAGTATTCTGAGCTCCATTGTTTCCAGAAATCTCTTTTTAATTTCTGTAACAATTTCCATCTGTTTGCTAATGTTTGTGGTTCGGTTTCTGGCTCCGGCCATTGTGTTAATGCCTGCCCTATTAGAAAGTGTCCCGGTGTTGATACGTACATACCTTTTTCCTCCATCCCTTTTTTTTGTTACTGCACAACGTTGGTGTAGATTTTCCTTATCTTCAGTTTGTTGGCAGGTCGCTTTTGTTAGAGACAAGGGTCGTAAATCCTTGGCTCTGGTTTCGTTTTCTTGGCACGGGCGCTTCTTCTCGGCACTGGCTCTGAGGCACGGGCGCTTCTTCTTGGCACTGGCACTGAATTGGGGATTCCTTGGCACGGGCGCTTCTTCTCGGCACTGGCTCTGATGGCACGGGCGCTTCTTCTTGGCACTGGCACTGAATCCTGCTTCGACGAACTTCTTGTCCGCTCAATTGCTCGAAGGACCAAATGTAGAATCAGGTGCTGATTCTAGGGTAGTTTGTATGGGGATGGAGAAAAAAGGTGGAGATTTCACTGTCAACCGTTTATTGAACTAGCTAACTGCGGTCTCGTCTGATTTGCAGTTGTTGTGGTTTATATATCACAATTAATAAAATTTGTAAACAATATAGTCGTTCTCTACTACTACTGATAATGTTTCACCGTCGCGACCTTGCTTACCTGCACATTCTTTATTTCGTTTATTTGTTGCAAGGCCAGACGCTGTTACAATGAAAATAGTCTGATTAAACTAACCTTCTAATATTACGATATTTTTCAACTATTACGGATCCACACGTGTGGTCCACATATTAGATTATCTTATGATTATGACGAAATGTTCCTCGAATGAATTGGGTTTTTTGTTAAGTCCATTTTTTGACTTAACAAATGGAACTGAATATACAGATTCTTTTACAACCGATTAATACGATAGCTGTGCCACCGTATTAAAATCTGTATGAGACTGTTTTAAAATCATTATATGAGAATTTCATAGCACGTTATGCAACTGTCATAAAACTTGTTCACTTAGACTCTTTATTTATCGTATGATAGTTTTATTGTTTTAATCTGCACAATGCGATGATTATGGAAGAAATGAAGAAATCACTCAATCAATCCTATTTGATAAAACTTGTATTCTCTACTGCAATGAATAGAGACCAGAGGAACAAGGCTATGATTTGTTCAAGGCTGAGAGATTTGGGCAAATTTGTACTGCAATGCCGGCAGATAGATCCTACACTGCTTTGTCTTAAATATATCATCAAACCCAGAAACTACTATACAATAGTAATGGCCGTCAATGAAGTCGCTGGATTCTATGAAAAACAGGAATATATGGAGCACCATTAACAGCCTATAATTTAGGACTGCATGTTTAAGAGATTACAACTTTAGTACAGACTGAAGCCATCAAGGAAACGAATATCAAAAAGTGGGATTCCACTGGCACTCTGTTCGTCCTGATCAATGATGGCTTCAGGGCTGAGATCAATTAAACCATATCAGAAGATCAGAGCCACAGGAAGAGACAAAAGAAAGTCCTTCTTTCAACTGCAGAAGATATTTCTTCCTTGAAAACATTTCCCCGAAAAAGAAGGATGGAATGATAATATGGCAAATTGAGAAAAGATGGATTTCAATGCAAAACTTGGCGAGATCCTGCTGGATTCAACCTCATTTCCTGCAGTTGTTCAATATACGACGTACAGGGACATATCAACAATTCATAGATGCAAAGCAATTCTTGATGAAGAACTGAAAGATAACTATAAGAATTCAGCGGAAAACTACGCAAGGTTCTGTTTAAGTGAAAAGTTTAATAGGCAAGTACCTGTTATTCTAAGTAGATCATACAGGGTTTTCCTTTTAAGATGGCCTATTAGACGTTTTAGGAGAACTAGTGGATATTTTGTTCTGAAATTTTAGGTGGAGCCTTGAGGGTGAAGGAACTCTTCGCCTAAAATAATTTCAAGTCGACAGTGTTGCCACGTCTATCTCAAACGCATATCTACTTTCTTATTTCAAATGGAACTACCTATATTTTCATTTATGTATCGATTCAATACCAAATTCGCAGTATAACACACTAAAAACATTTTCTCTGCTATGCACTGTTGCCAAGTTATTCACAAATTCCTGAAACTTTTGACATTAGCGTTGCCAGTTTGGAAATGCAATATCTCGATTATTTTTTATGCGAACGGAATCAAACTCAGCAGTCTCATAGTAAAGACTCCATGCATTCATGTGGTATATTCAGTATTTTAATAAATCGTAAGGTTTTTCGAAGATATTGCTCCGAAAATGTGAAACTCAAAATTGAAATATTTCGAGATTTTCAAATGGCAACCCCATATTTATTTTTCAGCGTCCGATTTGAAATAAAAAATGAATGGCAGTCTCTTCTTATACTGATTATTTATTTTGGATAGTTTTCGAATGAGATGAAAAATACTGAAAATTTTCAGTATTTATAGTTCATGATCTATGGTCCTGTTTATGATGAAATGGTTCCATGATTATGGCGTGAATTTTTGAAATAGATTCCATGGTTGAAATCATAAAAAGTATTCGATGATCATGGATGTCATAAAAAAAGTTTACCCATATTATTCAAACACGATTCGGGTTGTTTCACAATTCAAGGGGAATGCCAAAAAATTATTGAAAGGACCTTTAACAATCGTTATTCACATTTAGCCCGAATGACTGGAAAGGAATTCCGAAAATTGTTTAGGCTTTCTGTAATCCTGGCCCCATGTTCATGACCTCAACAATAGGATTCATTGCGATAATTCACTTTATAATCACACAGCATTATGTCCATTGAACATGAATATAAATACTAAAAAATTTCAGTATTTTTCATCTCATTTGAAAACTGCCCAAAATAAATAATTAGTGAACATAAGGCCAGAATTACAGAAAGCCTAAACAATTTTCGGAATTTCTTTCAAGTCATTCTTGCCAAATGTGAATAACGATTGTTAAAGGTCCTACATAATATGGGTAAACTTTCTTCTATGACATCAATGATCATCGAATACTTTTTTATGATTTGAACCATAGAATCTACTTCAACAATTGACGCCATAATCATAGAACCATTTCATTCTGAACAGGACCAGAGATCATGAACTATAACTACTGAAAATTTTCAGTATTTTTCATCTCATTCGAAAACTATCCAAAATAAATAATCAGTATAAGAAGAGACTGCCGTTCATTTTTTATTTCAAATCGAACGCTGAAAAATAAATATGGGGTTGCCATTTGAAAATCTCGAAATATTTCAATTTTGAGTTTCACATTTTCGGAGCAATATCTTCGAAAAACCTTACGATTTATTAAAATACCGAATAAACCACATGAATGCAAGGAGTCTTCACTATGAGACTGCTGGGTTTGATTCCGTTCGCATAAGAAATAATCGAGATATTGCATTTCCAAACTGGCAATGCTAATGTCAAAAGTTTTAGGAATTCGTGAATAACTTGGCAACAGTGCATAGCAGAGAAACTGTTTTTAGTGGGTTATACTGCGAATTTGGTATTGAATCGATACATAAATGAAAATATAGGTAGTTCCATTTGAAATAAGAAAGTAGATATGCGTTTGAGATAGACGTGGCAACACTGTCGACTTAAAATTATTTTAGGCGAAGAGTTCCTTCACCCTCAAGGCTCCACCTAAAATTTCAGAACGAAATATTCACTAGTTCTTCTAAAACGTCTAATAGGCCAACTTAAAAGGAAAACCCTGTATATTCACCATGTAGAATACTGCTGAAATACAGAGAACAATATAAAATACCAGAGGCAAAACGTGTTTCTGAGAGACTGCATTCTGATGAGGTACTATGCTGAGGCCTGCGGTGACCCATATCCTTCGAGGTTGAGAGGAACATAAGAAAGAAAACAGATCGCAACAGGCTGTTCCATTTACAATCTATCAGAGCAACTGGTCGAAGACATGGCAAATCATTTGTGACACCACATAAATATTCATAAGTTTTTTTACAGGCAATCAATCCGAAGAGAATTGCCATTAGTAATAAATATATTACTAAATGCTCTAGGCGCTTCAGATTAGGAGATTAGGAGATTGAGGAAAACGACTGAGGGTAGACAAAGGATATCGATGCGATTAGCGATATGTCTCCCAAATTAGGTGTACCTGTCCATGAAAGGTTACCGTCGGGAGATATATCTGCTGCTAGATTGCCCAATCCTGTAAGCAGCCCTGAGCCCTTCAGACCAATGACACAGCTGCAGTAGCACCGGCTCTGCAGAACAAGGACCCAGCTGCACCAGACCTCTTGGTATTACAAGATCATTACATTATATTGTCATTTTGACAAAAGTTTGTCACACGTTTTTTATCATTATTCCGGAATTGAATTCGATATTTAGGATGAAATACCACTATTCAAATCTATGGGAGATGATTACCCTTCAGTAGGGTCCTGTAGCGGTCTTAGAAGAACAGAAGATTCGAAAATCATCACTTGGAATGCCAGACCTGGTTTAAAACACCCTCCTGGCCCAAGAGCAAGAATTTTTCAATTTTGTAAAAACGGCGAGGCAGGGTTTTTTCTCCTGAGGTTTTTCCCTGTGCTCTGGTATCATACGACAGAATAGTATGGTACCCCGTTTTGCACCAACCTCAGCTAGGGACTTTTTTGTTTCATGTATTGTATTTTTTTAGCTCTCAATTCGAAAGAATATATATATTACCTAATGATTCAGATTAGGTGTTGTTTGTGGCTTATCAGTCAAAAAAACTCTCATCCAGATAATAAACCCAATTATTTACTTTCAGTACTAATTCATTACTTTATTACTACCAACTCAATCAAAAACATCAGATGGAGAGATTAGATGTGGAGATCACTGAAATATTTAAACTTGTATTGAAGAATGAATGACCAAACTGATAAGATCAGTTTTCAAATTTTAGTCTCGATACCTGTAATATTGCACATCCATAATTTTATACGAATATGTGTTCCTTCGCATCTCTTCCATCACTGTAATCTAATTTAAGTACTCTCTACTTCCATTATAAGATGAACCAACGTATGGAACAATAGAAACATTAAAGTGGTCCTTACCTAAGAGTTGTTAATTAGCAGTCCGTTAGAAGAAACAAAAATTCACACTTAGCTGAAAAGTTGTAGTTATTTAATCAACTAGGTTATTAAAGACAGCGACTATTGGTCAAAATAAAAATAATATTAGTTAATAGTTCGAGACCATTAGTCGCCAGATTAATGACCGAGTTGATTACAAGACGATCTCAACATGAATTGTGAATAAATTCTTGATTGAAATACATTCTCATTTTGCACAGGACATACATCTGACCAGAGAAAACATACAATCAACATCTGACATAATGGAATTTCTATGTTTCTCTGTTCCAGTAGAGTTTTGACATTTCTAATAGTCCTTCTGAATAGTTTGTGTACGGTTATCAAGGCGATTGTACATTAAAATAGCTAAAAATTGAGCATTACAATGGGTCCATAATGTTCATTTTCGTACAGATTAAAATCACCTTTTATTTCGAGGTCGGCGGAAAAAATTCCTCATAAGTCTTCTTCGCCATTTTCAGCCAAACGGGGAGTTTCATCATGAAAGAAGCCTAGACAAAAAGTTTACGTCAGACCATTACCTTTGAAAATATCTGAGTTTTTTCCGACGGCCGTCGTTTTTTAGGTATAGCGATTCGAAAAGTTGAAAGAGTTCTAATCGTCACAATAAGCACACGTTTGTGTGTGAGTTTTGGTAACCACACCCCTATTTTTGTCCATCTAGGACTCAATGTGAAAATAAATAATTGATGAAATATTGGAAACTTTATACCCTAAAGAAAATCGAAAATTTATTTCTAAGGTAGATGATAAAACCAGTAGTTTGTGAATTTAATCGTCCTTCTCATCTTTTTTACTCTGAAAAAGTTTCTGTTTCATTATCTGCCAATTGGGCACAAAAATCTTCTCAAAAATGTCGTGATTTCAAAACTTTTAGTTGAACGGTACAGTAAGCGCAACAACTCAGTTACAAGATGGAAAACATTATTTCAACATATAATTGAGATATATGATGGTCAGAACCGGTGATCTCTGAACTAGAACTTTTGTGCCCTTCATTATACTGCTGTCATGTTAGAAGATGTGATTCAACAATCATCAATCAATATGCCATGAAATATTCTAGAGAAAATGCTAGATACTTGAGCAATTTAGCTACTCAATTTATTCCATGAGGATGTCACAAATGTTATGAACATGATTGTATATAAATGCTCTAATTTTTCAAAATTATCGAATATTGAAGCAATTTATACTTGGAAATGTTGAACACAAGACCATCTGCGTGCATCAATAGACAGATGTACAGGGTGCTAAGATTTCCATGGTTTTGAACTGTACCACCTGAGTCAAAAAAAATACTGAATATATGAATGCAAATCATCCGCGCGGTCGGAATTATTCGAATACTGAACTATGTTAAACTTAAAAATTTAAATCTATAGTTCTGATGTTGCGATCTTCTAGTTTTTATTATAAGAATATGTGGAGATATCCACACTTTTCCAGCCACAGTTTCTGTGATAGAAACTGTCGAATTAAGCATAAAGGAAAAATTCGTAGGCAACGTTGCCAAACTTTCCGAAGAAAAAGAGATTTCTAGGAATCTTTTGGAATTTCGTTGAAGATATCATCATGGATTCATGACTGAAGTTCGTCGCTCTCATTTTTATAGGGATTTTCGCTCAAATCTCCGTTGGGGGTTGTTGTGTAGTAAATTTTTTTTGTCAAATTGACGAGGAAAATGTAATCAGATAAGGACAAAAATAAGGCTTCATTGTCTCCCCGTCGAACATTTTCAAAAGAATTGAAATCCTGATTTGGGTTGAGATTTTCGCTCATATCTCCGTTAGGGGTGGTTGTGTAATAATAATAATAATAATAATAGTTTTATTTCAGCATCAAGAATTTACATGCTACGTCAGTTTTAAAGATTTCAACAATAATATATTCATGATTTGCCTAAAGTGTTGTTATTCAAGAATTCTTCAATTGTGTATATTGTGTTGCTCAGTAAAATCTTCATGCTTCTCTTGAACTTTTTCCCACTTGCTTGTTTAGCGCTATCCGGCAGTCTGTTGTAAATTTTAGGTCCCCAGTAATCTACTCCCTGCTGTGCATACTTCCGTTCATGGTAAGGTATGGTAAGTTGGTTTCGGCTTCTTGTGTTGAAGTTGTGGAATGTGCTATTGGCTGGGAAGGAGTCCAAGTTGTTGTGGACATATGTGGCACACTCCAATATAAACACTGATGGTATTGTGAGTACATTAAGTTCACGAAACGCATCTCTACAGCTTTCTGTCTGTTTTAGCCCAACTATTGTTCTAACTGCTTTCTTCTGAAGAAGCAGGATGTCACTGGCATGAACCGATGTGCCCCATAGGAGGATTCCATATGATGCAACCGAATGGAAGTTGGCAAAATAGGAGATCACTGCCGCCTCTCTGGAGGAAACTCTATTCACAACTGAGATGGTGTATATTGCCACGGTAAGTTTTCTCTTTAGTGTTTCAATATGGGGTTCCCATGAAAGTGCTCCATCCAATGTTATTCCCAGCAATTTGATGGTCTCATTTTTTGTACTTTTTATCTTCAAGTTCTGGGTTTTAGAGTCATTTATAACAAGAGAGTTACAGCTGAACCAGTGCTTGGATGTTGATAGCACATATTTCTCCAATATCCCCAAATTAGCAGCATCCAAAGCTCTTAGAAAAAAGGAAGTGTCATCTGCAAACAAAAGGGTTATCAGATACATGGTCAGCTCATCTTTTGTCACATTCAGATCATTCATGAATATCAGGAAAAGCAAGGGCCCCAACTTCGACCCCTGAGGAACTCCGGACTTTATGTTGTTACTTCCTGATAGTAAGTTATTCCACAGGACTTTCTGCTGTCTGTTCGAAAGAAACGAAAAGATCATAGCAACGGCAGCACCCCCAAATCCGTAATATTGAAGCTTTCTCATAAGAATGTCATGGTCCACAGTATCAAAAGCTTTTGATAAATCCTGTGAGATAATTTCTGATGGCCATTTCTCATCCAAGGACTCGACTATCTCGTTCATTACCTCCAGTAGCAAAGTCGTTGTCGATCTGCTGCTCCTGAAGCCATGTTGTTGTTTGTTGAACATTCCATTTTCTTCAAAGTGTGTGAGGACTCTGCTTCTAACTATTTCTTCAAGTATCTTCGATATGGCTGGTAGAATGGAGATTGGACGATAGTTTGACATGTCATGTTCATCTCCTTTTTTGTGGATTGGTAACACCTTTGCTATCTTCATTGCTTCCGGGAATACACCCTCTGAGAGACATTTGTTGAATATAATCGTGAGTGGCTGGGAAATTTTGATTGACAGGGCTTTGATAAAGGAAGTTGACATGCCATATATATCTTGTGTTTCTTTCGCCTTTATTCCTTGGATGATGCTTATAACCTCAAATTCAGTTGTTGGTTGAAATTGGGTTAACTCACATTTTTTTGGATTCATCTGTTTCAAAAGATTCAGTGCTTCGTCTTTGTTGCCAGAAATATTCGCACTCGTTCGCTCAGCCACAGTTGTGAAATATGTGTTGAAGATTTCAGGACTCAGGTTATTTGTTTTATTGATCTTTTTTTGTGCAGTTTCTTTTTTAATTATGGACCATATAGTTTTTGTCCTATTTGCCGAATTATTTATAAGCCTCTCATTCATTTCTCTTTTAGTTGTTTCTATAAGTTTTATCAATTCCTCTTTGCATCGTTTATACTCTTTATATATGCTGTTAGATCTTGTTACTTTAAAGATAGTGTCTAATATTTCAATTCTATTCTTGAGCTCCCTCATACTCACGTTATCATGTATTCTGGTTGTATTATGATTATGCATATTTTTTTTTCATTTTTTCAGGGAATTCCAGTTCAAACCAAAGTCTCAACCTTTTAAAGAAGTATTGATAGCTCTCCTCTGCTGATAATGAGGTAAGTATAGTTTTCCAATTGATAGATTTTAATTTTTCTTTTATGATGTTAATTCCTGTTGTTGTTATTCTTCTATATTTATGATTAGGACTATTGATCAACATATTCTCTCTTTCAGATGCAAAGGTCATAATTTGGGCGAGATGGTCCCCCATGTGTAGGTTAACCGTGCTTTGGGTGATCGGTTCAAAGTTACAGAACACATTATCAATGCATGTCGAAGTATCAGCTGTTATTCTAGAAGGTTCATGCATTTTGTATTCACCATTGTAACACCTGAATAAATTACATAACTTCTTTTTATCCTTGTTTGCATTTAAAATATCTACATTGAAGTCGCCACATACAATCCATCTATATTTTGTGTATTTATTGAGTAGTAAAGTGTTCTCAAGAATTTCATCGAATTTAGCCAGGAACTGGTCTAATTGTGCCCTTTGGGATCTATACACACTAAATACCAACAGATTTTCTTTCGGGATTTCTACTACTGATACTTCAGATGTAATTTCTTCCTTGTATATCATAAAATTCTCGATTTTTTTGTGATGCAGACTGTTCTTAACAAGTATCAAACTGCCTCCATTCTTATGTTTTGATCTACAAAAGTGATCAGCAATCGTATAATTATCGATTATAATGTTTGGGATCTCCTCATCATTAAACCAGTGTTCAGTTATGCATACTATGTCAGGACTTATTGCATTAATTGCCATGTTAAATATGTCAAGTTTATTTCTTAGACATTGTGCATTTAGATTTAGTACTGAATTTGATTTTATTAATCCCAGTTGAAAATTTGTGCTTGTCAGTGAGTTTTGAATTTGCTTTTTGTCATAATTAAACCTAAACCTTGTGAAAGACACTCCTGCCGGCCAGAATTTGCACTCATAAATTAGGTCTTTATGTTTGTAGTCAAGACCAATTTGAAAGCATTCGTTATCTTCAATTTGGTGATATGTGCTTATTTTATTCACTATGAGGGTTTCCTCGTTCGATAATTTCAACTTTTCTTTTAGATATGTTTTAATTATTTCCTCGGTGACTCCACTCTTGATTCTAGATATAAAGAGCCATACTTTTTTGTTACCATTGTTCCTGCCTTGAAAAGATGAGTTTTTCTCGTCGTTCGACGTTATTTCCGCTGTGCCAATAGTTCTTGTTCTTCTTGATGCGACTTTCTTCCATGGCATTTCTGTATTTTGTAATTCAGTAACCTTTATTTCTTCATTTGTTTTTAAATTTATGCGTGTATGTTTATTTTCAGCCGCCCCCGTATTGGGGTTATGTTTTTCCGTGACGTTGACAGTGTTGACACTGACAGTGGAGATGTCTTCCTTATGACTCTTAGCCGACTTCGTGTTCTGTGGACGTAGTTCAGATAGCTTCATGTTATCTGTGTTCTCTGACTTCTCTGTCGTGTGTAAATTTTTTTGTACAATCTGATTATACAATTTTTTATCAGATTTCTGCTCTAGGAAACTAACCTTATCATTTAGCAATTTATTATTTTCACGTAATAAACGATTGTTTTCTTGGCATTCTTGCAATAATTTCTTCAAGTATTCATTTTCCAGATTTACGGATTTATACTGTATGACTAATTGGTCGTATGGAATTTCTGGTTCCACCGGCATCTTTTCCATTGGTGAATGTTTACATACCGCGTCTTTACGGTTTGCAGCTGGGCCCAAACAGGATGGATGGAAATTTTCCAAGCATTTTCCACACTGAACCTTCTCAACCACTTTTCTACCGCAATGAGCACATTTTTGTTCACTTTTCTTTTTGTTTTTCTCGAGCCGTAGCTCTACCTCGTCTTCACTCGTCGCCATCTTGAATTCTGATGATGTAGTAAATTCTTTTTTTAGATTGAAGAGGAAAATGGTCTCAGATTAGGAGCAGAATGAAATTTCATTTCCTTTTCGTCGAACAAATCCAAAAAATTTAAATTCCGACGTTTGTTGAAATCTTCGTTCATAACTCCGTTAGTTGAGTAGTGAAAATCTTTTTTGCCAAATTGAAGAGTAAAATAGCCTTCGATCAGGAACATAATCTGATTTTATTGACTTCCAGTCGAATATTTTCAGAAAAATTAAAACTCTGATTTTTGTAGAGATTTTCTCTCAGTACTCCGTCAGGGGTTGTTGTATAGTAAAAATGTTTGTGCCAAATTTATGAGGAAAATAGCTTCAGATTGCCTCCCCTTCGACCATTTTCAAAAAAATTGAAATCCTGATTTTTGTTGCGATTTTCGCGCATAACTCCGTTAGGGGTTGTTGTGTAGTGAAAATTTCTTCGCCAAATTGAAGAGGAAAATGTCCTCAGTTGAGAACCATAATAAGATTTTATTGCCTCCCGTCGAACATTTTCAAAAAGATTAAAATCCTGATTTTTGTTGAGATTTTCATTCATAACTCCGTTAGGTGTTGTTGTGTACGGAAATTTTCTTTGCTAAATTGAAGCGGAAAATGTCCTCAGTTAAGAACCTTAATAAAACTCCATTACCTCCCCGTCGAACATTTTCGAAAAAATTAAAATCTTGATTATTGTTGAGATTTTCGTTCATAACTCCGTTAAGGGTTGTTGTGCAGTAAAATTTGTTTTTCTAGAATGAAGAGAAAAATGGCCTCTGATCAGAGCCACTATCAGATTTCATTGCCTTTAGGTCGAACATTTCCAAAAAAAAATGAAATCTTGATTTTTGTTGAGATTTTCGTTCATAACTTCGTTAGGAGTTGCTGTGTAGGAATTTTTTTCCAGATTGAAGACAACAATAAGATTTCATTTCCTTTCCGTCGAACGTTTTCGAAAAAATTTAAATCCTGATTTCTGTTGGGAGTTTCGTTCATAACTCCGTTAGGGGTTATTGTGTAGTGCATTTTTTTACGGGTTGATGTGTAGGGAAATTTTCCTTTGCCAAATTGAAGAGAAAAATGTCCTCAGTTGAGAACCATAATAAGATTTTATTGTCTTTCCGTCGAACGTTTTCAAAAAAAATTAAAATCTCGATTTTTGTTCAGATTTTCGTTCATAACTCATTTAGGGGTTGTTGTTCAGTTAAAAGTTTCTTGCCAAATTGAAAAGAAAAATAACCTTATATTGGAACCATTATCAAGTTCCATTATCTTTCCGTCGAACATCTTCAAAAAAATCCTGAATTTCTATGCTTATAACTCATTAAGGAGTTGTTGTGTAGTGAAATTTTCTTCGGCCAATTGAAGAGAAAAATTTCCTCAGTTAAGAACCATAATAAGGTTTTATTGCCTTCCTATCAAACATTGCGTTAATCAGCCTTATCGTACAGGGTGTTTCATGAAATATGGCCATTCAAAATTTTTGTACCTCATTATCTCGGATATAACAAAACCAATCAAAATGTTATTATGCGGCCACATGCAAGATGCTCATAGTAAGCCTTATGTAAAATTTAGGGGCCATAGTATAAACAGAACCATAAAAAATTCAATTGGAATATTGTAAAGAAGAAGACATCTGATTCGAATGAAATTTATTTTGTGAATCAAGATTGATATAATCGATGGTTCTGCATAATTTCAAGAAAATTTCATTATCTGAAAAATAGAAAATTCAATTGGAATATTGAAAATAATAAGAGTCTCTATATTTTCATAACAAAATATCCGATTCGAGTGAAATATATTTTCTATATAAAGATCAATATACTGCATATTCATGCAAAATTTCGAGAGGATCGCATTATCAGAACCATTGATTTCTTTTTTTTTAATTGTGAAGGTTTTTACTAGAATAAGAAACATTTCTGAAGAGTATCTGAACGAATATATTGTCGAAGTTTTAAGCACTTCGAAAGAATTCAATCATGTAAAAAATCTGTACAGCTTAGAGGAATGGAAAGGAATATTGTGAAGAATGGATTATTGACATGCAATCCTCTTGAACAATGGCAGAGTGATATTTTATATTTGAGTAAACTTGTAATAACCACTAATAATTTGGGTTCCGTTCGTTCAGACGATGTTTCTAGAAAGACTCGAACGGAAATATTAGCTAAATACGATCGCCATTCGAATGACATATTCGACATAATACTCATGAGGAAACATCATAAGGAGTATATACAATGCGTTGATCATCCTATTCATGTCTATATGATTGTATAGTGAAAAGTAACTGTCTGTTGCAAATTCCATCGAAACGCCGATATTGCCGATTATCATTCGAAGGCCATATTGAAAAGGAAAAAAGGTGTTTTATTATGCCGGCGTTATTCAATTACCGATTTCCAAAGATTATGTCCCATACTCGAAATGATTATTAATCAGCACGATGCTGAAATATCGGTGCTTGGCAACTGAAATTCCGCTCATATTGTTTACAATATCTAAAGAAATGGTAAATCTTCAAACACGTCGTCTTGGACCTCTTAGTCGCTCTGTTGAACTCTACTTGTTTTTTATGGAATGGGATGGAGTTGTCGGAATATATAAACATGACTTTCAATTGTTTGGTAAATTCGAAAGCGTTTCCAAATGAAAAAATAAAAATTCACATATGTTGCTTCGATATATTTCGTATAATGTGCCAAGATATATAGAAACATTTTGTTCTGAAAGAATCAAGGCATGTTAGAGAAATTTTAGCAGCAGCAACATTTGAAAAGATAGGACTATTTCTGTGAGTGGTTCCTGCATATTTATATTATCCTTAATTCGAATACTAAGACCGAGAAGTTCGTAGAAAGTTGGCACCCGTTACTGAAAATATGTTATGATGACGAATCAAACATCTATATACTGAATATCGAAACAATTGAAACTGAAATTGAGTTAGCATCTCTATTTTTCAACAATAAATCCACTCTTTATGAATCCAGTAATTTCTAAATTTATTTTGATAATAAAATTAAGGAAATTACGTTAAAAGATGATGAAATCGCAGACAAAATAAAATTTTTTATCCCACATATTTTTAAGTCATCATGAAGAAATATATTCATTTCACGTCCTTGTGGAGCGGCTTATTAGTAGGTAACTGGCAGCGCTTCAGTAACGCTCTCGCTGAAAGGTATTTTGGAATACTGAAGGATTCACTGCTGAATAAATACATATATGACCCAGAAATGTAGCAAAGTGGTCAGAAAACTGCAAAAATACATCCTTTTTGCTTATAAAGAAAAAAGATTGCGAATTTCCAGAACAAAGAGAAATGCCCAGAGAAAAATTCTTCAGGAATCCAATGCAGACTTTTCTACAGAAGAAAAATAGCAGATAAAAAAACACCTGAGTACGAATAATTTTCTGAAAAACACACTAAAAACCAATTTAGGAAAGTATTCAGCAGACTAAGAGAACGATACCAGGCATTCATGCACCTACTGTGGGAAAGGACTCCTTGAGTAACTGCACTATGGGTGGCCTGTGATGGTTGTAAAGGTTGGATTCACCAAAACTGTGCGTCGAATACTTCCCAATCTTTCGAGAATTCGTTTTATTGTAAATATTGCGACAGAGGCGAATATGATGATTGTGCTGCAGAACAAATAGGACATTTTTTAAGATATCCAATAAAATGCGATTTATTTTTTGAAAATAACTATAAAAAAGCCGCACAAGGACTAAAGAGTATCGAACAACTCATAATAGAACAGAGAAATAGTAAAAGGCAGAGAGAAGAAAGGAAATTACGTGTAATGGCGTCCTATTTTGAAGGAATTTCACGTAGCACAAACAGGGATAATCTAATAAAAATAGCAAGGAGAATTGTTGAACCAAAGTTCCTTCTGCCAATCACGTAATAATAAATGAAGACTTGGCTATGAAGGAGTACCAGAAAAATCAGAATGTTTCGGTCCAAAAATCGGGATTGCAAATTCATCTGCAATTACAGTATTTGGCAGCCTCTCCAGATGGTCTTGTTGACAAAGAGGGCATCATAGAAATAAAATGCTCATTTAAAATAAGAAATATGGAAGTGAATCAGGGTTGTAATGAAAAATTTTTGAGTCCCGATAGTACATTGAAAAGAAACCATCTATATTTCTTTCAGATTCAAGGTCTGCTCCAAGTGACCAATAGACTTTGATATGATTTCATAACTTTCACATTCGAAGAAATAAAAGTAGAAAGAATTTAAAGAAATGAAGATACTTGGAAAAAGCTTTTAATAAAATTTAATGATTTTTTCAATTGTTTTCTTCTTCCCTTCTTATCAGGAGCATGTCATGAGGTGAAAGAATTCAAATGGAAAACCACAAAAGAAACATCTTTCCGACAAAACGGACTCATTGCATATAAGGACTACTACTCGGATATCGGAAGACATTATTGCATCGGTCATCACTGACTGCTTAATGAAAGATGTGACATCCGACGATTTTCCAATCTTCTCTTCACGGCAATGGATGACTGATTGGTTGGTAGACATATGCCTCGATATCTTCAATACGAATGATCATTTTCAAATCGTCAATTGCATCTTAGCGACGAGGATATTTCTTTTTGCCGACAGTGAACATCATGCTTCCATAGGTGGATTTAAATTTCTTGAAGATGTGATTTTATTTCTCATTCTTCAGAATTACTCTGACTTGAAGCCACAACCGAAATTGCACCATTTCTGCCTAGGAGTTGCACATTTCAAAGAAAAAAATTACCTTTCTCAATCCTTATAGAAATATGAAAAAAACATGAAAATATTTTTGCAATATCTTACTTACAGGAGTCATTCTACCGAGAGGCGGAAAACTGAAATGATGAATCATGACAGACAGGTGAATGGATATAGTAGTGTTTTCGTGGTATACTACTTCGAACACATTTCTAAGAACTGCTCTCTTGAACAGAACGTGGACATGGTCGACTATAGAAATTATTTAAAGGATATATTGTTAATTTCTTCAGATGATGTTACCAAGAGGATGATTCCGAAACTTGTTCAACTTGTAGGAGATCTTTTCACTTGAAATGTACTCGACACTTGAATACAGCAATGACTACTGAGTATTTTGACGGTCTCAGTAAATTATATTTGAAATATTGAGAAATCAAATGAAAGGAAACATTAATCATATTGTCAAAAAAATTCTATTCATTACTGCATTGCAAAATCTGTGATAAAATAGTGTAACTATTTGCTGAAACACGATTTATAGCCCATTCATCACCTCGCTACAACCTGCAGGAATCGCGACAATCTGGCACCAAATTCAGACGCTCTATCTGAGAAATTTAAAATTATCTATTCCGATTTTCGTTATCGTCAGTAAAATTTCATGTTTCTACCCTGAGACCATTTTACTCCTCAATATGGCAACAAATTGTTTACTACACAACTAACGGAGTTATGAACGAAAATCAGGATTTAAATTTGAGGATTTAAGGATTTTCAAGCAATATTGCTAACTTCGACTAATGAATCAGAACATGAGGCGTTCAAAATCGCTATTAATGATAGCAGTTCGCATCGGGCAGCAGATGAGTTCACATCAGCTCCTGATATTTTCTCTTTATCCACGCAAAAAAGTGTGTTATCAGTAATCAGCAACCGACTCCGGGTACAAAAACCCGGATTGATCGAGCTATTGCTAAACAACTTACAAAAATCATTCCAGAAACGAGAATATTTTCGAAAATTTCAATAAAATTTCCATTATTCATTCAGAAGAATTAAATGAAATTTCCACAAAATGGTATTTCTTATCAACCCAGATAGATGATAAATGGATAAGATAAACGCAGATAGCGTAAAACAACACATGATGTCAACACCAGAAGGTGAAAGAATTCCGCAAACTGAAACGGGTCATTTAAGAATGGATATACAGAATGATCCACAAACATCGAGCTATTACAGATTGTCATCAACAAGTGATGAAGACTTAGCAGGTTTCGGCGGTGACTCTGACGCCAACTATGAATGTAATTCATGGCAGTGTATGAAACGAACAACAAAGAAGAGAAAAATAAATAATTCAAAAATAATGAAATCCCAATAAACAACAGATTCAGCAGATTAAATGAAGAAAAAGAAGAAAGCAATACCAAAGAAGAAGATCCAAACGTCAAACTTCCACGGCCTCCACCAATTTTTGTCTATGGAGTTACAAATTATAAGGAAATGATTACCAATTTCAGTCAAGTTCTGCAAATGGAGCAGTTCACCACAAAAACCTTAGCTGACAATACCATTAAAATAAATTGCCAGACTGCAGAAAATTATCGGAAACTGACCCACCACATGAGGCATAAAAATATAATACACCACACATACCAACTCCGCTGTACCAGTCCCAAGCCTGGGGTCTCATCACCAAGAGATGAGAAAGGAGGAGGGGGAGGAGTAGCAACCTCGTTAAAAAACCTGAGTTCACCTGGCCCGGGTGATAGCACTCTGTGAGGGCTCCTGCCTAGGATACAGGCGAAGAGACGGTCAACGGTGGACAGAGCAGATGAAATATTGAATTTCAAATGGTCTGAAAGGCGGAAGAACCGAAATAACAGGGGAGATTGATCTCTTGAGTTACGGCAATAACAATCAATCTAGTGGAAAACAACCACGAACAAAAATACCTGGTCCTCCAAGCCTGGGGGTTGGGGCGATGGGCCTGCTCCTCATCACCTTTAAAAAAACCTAAAAGCAAAAAATTCTAATCGAATGCCTCGGAAACGGATGGATTTATATCGGCGACGAAATAAGCTTAGAAAAAGGACAACGATTTGTGGAACATGGAACGTACAAGGTTTATCTAGGAAAGTAAATGAAGTTGTGAGCGAACTGAAATACTTGAGGGTCGATGTTGCCGTCTTGACGGAGACAAAGAAGAAGGGCAGGGGGTCGGAGAGCTGGGGCGATTATGACCATTTTTATAGTGGAGTATCCAAAGAGCAGCGGGCAAAATGTGGAGTGTCGATTCTGGTCCACAAAAGATACAGGAGGTTGATATCTAATTGGGAGCCCATTAGTGAAAGGCTCATTAAGATGAATATCATACTAAATGGATATAGGGTCACGGTGTTAGGTGTTTACGCTCTAAGTGACGGTGAGACGGTACATGAAAAGGACGTCTTCTTCGAACAACTGCACCACGAGATAGGAAAAATTGGAACATCCAGGGAACTTATCATATTAGGTGACTTCAATGGCAGAGTGGGAAGAAGGAAAGGGGACCGTGTGGTTGGAGAATTTGGTGAATCAGTAGAAAACGATAATGGTAAAAGATTAATATCGGTATGTCAACAAAACCATCTGAAAATCTTGAACGGTTTTTTCCAACACCGCGACATCCATAAGTTCACATGGACTCAAAAGACCAAGAACCTAAAAAGTGTCATAGACTATGTGGTGACCCGACAGAACTCCAGATTGAAGTATGAGGACGTGAGAGTGAGCAGAGGCATCTCTTGTGGAAGTGATCACTACTTTTTGAAGACCAGAATAACTGCGACGTTCGATAAGAAACCGAACAAATCTACCTCAAATATAGATAATGGTGAAGGTTATGAAAAGATACCGCATATCCGATACAAACTGGAAGGTTTCGATCACGACAGTATTAGACTCCTATATAAACAGCGACTAGACACGAAACTAAACACCAAAAACTACAACAGTATTGAAGAAGAATACAACCACATAAAATCTTGCTTACACTCAGCGGCATCGGAAGCACTGGGCACTCAAAATGAACAGGACAAACGGAAGAAACCATACTGGTGGGATGACGAAATAGAAGGTGAGATAGATATGAAAAGACGAGAATACCAAAAATACCTGAATTCAGGGAGTGCTAGTGACAGACAATCATACAAAACGGCTCAGAGAAAGGTAAGAAACATGATCACACAAAAAAAGAATGAAAAATGGGAAAGTACATGCTTCAGGCTGAATTCGTATCTGGGTGGAAAAAGGAGTACAGAAAGCTGGAGAATACTGAAGAAAATGAGGAACGACACCAATAAAGATATAATTTCACCTATAACACCTGAAGAATGGAATCAGCACTTCGCAGATATGCTCAAAGAAGATCGAGCAGCCTTCACAACTACAGAGTACACAGATGTTAATATAACAACTGAAGGAACTCCCATAACAATAGATACAAAAGAGGTTATAGATGTGACTCGAGCATTGAAAAATGGTAGATCCCCTGGACCTGGTAACATCCCTGCTGAACTCTTAAAGTATGGATCAGACAAGCTGTTTGAGAGGCTAAGAAAGCTCTTTCAAAGATGTATAAATGAGTCAACGGTGCCTGCTGAATGGAAAACATCTTATATAACAGCAATTCACAAAAAAGGGGACAAGAGTAGATGTGATAATTATCGTGGTATCTCCGTCTCGAATACCTTGAGCAGGGTCTATGGAAAAATCCTTAAAATGCGGATAGAGGAAGAATATGGTGAAATGGAAGCTGAAGAACAGGCTGGTTTCAGAGTGGGAAGATCAACGATTGACCACCTCTTCACGGTCACCCAGTTTATTGAGAAGAAACTATCGTTCAACCAAGAAATACATTTGCTCTTTGTCGACCTTAAAAAAGCATATGATAGTGTCCCTTTGAACAAGCTTTGGGAGACCTTACAAGAAAGTAACATCAACGTGGAAATAATCAAAGCTGTCAAGTCACTGTATGAGAATTACGGAGCGAAAGTTAAAGTTGGAAATAGACTCACTACGGGGATCAGAGTGACCAAAGGATTGAAGCAGGGATGTTGTTTGTCCACTTCACTTTTCAAGATTTACTTGGAACGAGCTCTGAAAGGTTGGAAGAACAAATGTCGCAACATGGGTGCTCCATTAGATGAAGAAACAACACTTTACACTCTTTCGTTTGCGGATGATCAGATTGTAATAGCACAAGACGTCGAAGACTTGAACTACATGACACGCAAACTAGTAGAGGAGTACGCCAAATGGGGGCTAGAAGTCAACATCCAGAAGACCCAATACATGTGCATCGGCGGAAGTCAGGAGAACTCTGACCCAAATCTAGCCCTATCAAGCTCTCAGGTTATAAAGCACTGCAATGCGTACAAGTACCTGGGATTGAGGATATCGGAAGATGGATCTCTCGATGGAGCAATACGGGAGAGAAATACTCTGGGAAGGAGGGCGATTTCGATGCTCAACAGTATTTTATGGGATAAAAATATATCCAAGGAGAACAAAACAAGGATATACAACACAATAGTAAAGAGCGTGATAACATACAGCTCAGAAGTATGGCCAATAAAAGCAAATACTGAAAAAATGCTCATGGCAACAGAGATGGACTTCTGGCGGAGATCGGCTGGAAAATCAAGAATGGAGAGAGTACGGAACGACAGAATAAGAGAAATAATGGGTGTCAAAGGTAACATCGTAGATGACATCCGAACAAAACAACTAGTATGGTTCGGGCATGTGCAGAGGATGCCCGACAGTAGAATTCCGAAGAAAATCTTTAAATGGACCCCACAAGGACGAAGAAGAAGGGGAAGACCTAGGAGAAGTTGGAGGGAAGGAGTTGATAAGGAAATGAGTGATACAGGGCTCGGAGAAGAACTATGGAGAGACCGGACCGAGTGGCGATTGGAAATCGGAAGACGGCGGAGAACGTTTTAACCCGATATATATATACCACACATACCAGCTAAAAGAGGAGCGAGCATTCAGAGTCGAGATCAAAAATCTCTATCACTCAACAAATGTAGAAGAAATCAAGAAAGAACTCTTCAAGGAGGGACATACGGTGAGGAACATCCTCAATGGTAGGAGTCGGATAACAAAGGAACCACTAAATTTATTTTTTGTGGATCTAGAACCACCTCAAAATAACAAGGATATATACAAGATATATGCCATTCAGAATATGATTGTGACAATTGAACCACCAAAAAAGGTCAGAGGACTAACCTAATGCATGAGATGCCAATAATATGGACACACAAAAACATATTGTAATAGACCATTCATATGCGTCAAATTTGGAGGAGAACATATTACCCAAAACTGCAAGAAAATCAAGGACACTGATCCAAAATGTGCTCTATGCAATGGACCCCATCCTGCAAATTACAAAGGGTGTGAATTTTATCACGCACTTCTAAAAAAACCAAGTAATGCCAACAACAGATTAAACATCCAACAAAAAAACCCTTTATCAATAGAACCAGTACCAAACGATAAACATCAAATAAGAGACAACAAACAACATATCAGCAAAAATACCCAACATACTCGGACATCCTGGTATTTCGGTGGTAGTCGCAAGACGCGACGTTGCCTGTGTCGTTGCCGACCGTAGCGTTTGCTGTAACCATTGCTCCGATCTTACCCTTATCAGAGTTTTCAGAATGCCATTCCAACAGACCAGCCGCTTATTCAATATCGCATCGCTCTGAGGTTTCGATTGTTCCACTGTTTCACTGGACTCCGAGCCTGCTTGAATTCAACACTGGAACTACCGTGTTTCCATCCGATTCTTCCACATCTGTATAACCTACAGCACTAATCATCCAGACAATAAAGCCCATGCTGGAACAGCAGTTCTCATCAAAAATAACATAAGTCACTATGAAATACCAGGATACAAAGAAGAATACCTTCAAGCCACTTCATTGACAGTTAAACCATTAAAGCCCACCGTTGCCATATGGCAACAGAAAACAGATCTCTGATAGTTGGACATTTCATAGTGACTTTATTATTTTACTGAAGATGGCGCTACGAATAACACTTCAATAAGAAAGGAAATAACAAATCAGCTGTTCAGGTTTTGCAGGTATACAACTTGCTGTTAGTTATTTGTACTTCATTTTGTCGTTAACCACTTACTGTGCTGAACATGGATTTCACTCTCGAGTAAGTACTATTGAATAGTCATTTCCTCAGATATTGTTGTGAAATTTTAGTATGTTCATCTGTAAATATGTATGATTTGAATAACCTCTTCTCATAACGTATTCCTAATAATTTGGATTTGAAATTCTTGTCTTTTTTTTCGGTGTTGCCATATGGCAACGCTGGGACAATTCACTCAGTATAGTTATAAACATTATTTTTTCATTACAGAAAGGGTCTTACTTTACAAAAAGCCCTCGAAATTGCTTATGACGACGATTTAGATGTAGAAGAGGTATTCATAGAACCACCAGATTCTAATATTCTGACAGATGAAGAATCCGGTGATGACGAAAATGAGTGCGATATAAATAGGCTTTCTGGACGACAATTATCGGCAGGAGCTGAAATAGTATTATCTAATAGAAAAAGAATTACTTCTGAAATCCCTGTTGACGAAGGTGATATTTCATATCACGATACTAACATAAACGAAAACATGCGAAATAAACCAGAAAGTTCGTCTCTAAATGAGAACAACAATTTGGAATCTGCTGATAAAAACTATTCATGGATTCAAGGCGATTTTGAGCCAAGAAGAAAAATATTTCCCTCTCCTGACTATAGTCCTTACAAAAACATGAGTCCAGTCGAATTATTTGAATTATTTATTGATACGGACATCATGCAATTACTTATTGAAGAAACAAGAAAGTACACTATTTTCAAAAATTGTAGTGATCAATGAATAACAGAAGATTATATGAAATGTTTCTTGGGAATACTCATTCTATCTGGTTACAATTCTCTACCAGGCAAAAGATATTACTGGGACTCCAAAGATGACATGCAAAATAAAATGGTGAGTCAAGCCATGCGAAGGAATCGCTTTTTTCAGATACTGCAGTTTATACATTGCGCGGATAACAACCATATGAATCCGGAAGACAAATTGTGGAAACTCAGGCCTTTCATGAACAAATTGAAAAAAAAATTTCTGGAACATTTTGTGCCAGAAGAAAATTTAGACTACGATGAATCAATGATTAGATATATTGGTCGCCACGGATGAAAGCAATTTATCCGTGGCAAACCTATAAGATTTGGATTCAAAATGTGGTGCATCAACGCAACTTCAGGATATCTAGTGAACTTTGATATGTACCAAGGAAAAGATACGAGATTCTGTGGAGTATATGACAACCAGTTTGGCAAATGTACTGCTCCATTCATTGGAATGCTTTCAGAAATTGAAACTGTAAAAAGGTTTCAATACAGTTTTTTTTGATAATCTGTTCACAACAGTCAATTTGTTGGTTTATCTGAAAAAGCGTGGTTATGCAGCCACCGGTACTATGAGAGATAATAGGATACCCAAGGGGTGTCCTCTACAAGCTGAAAAGGATTTTGCTAAAAAAGGAAAAAAAGGAGATTACATCAGTATAATAGAAAGAAGTAACGGAATAATTTTTGTTAAATGGGTAGATAATAGTGTAGTTACTTTAGCATCAAGTACATTTGGTATTTCTCCAATGACCAGGGTGAAGAGATATTCCAGAAAAGATAAAAGGCACAACCAAGTTCCTAGACCTTTTGTAATCGAAGAATACAATAGGGGAATGGGTGGTACGGATTTGATGGACGGAGCAATCAACTGCTACAGAATTGGAATACGGTCGAAAAAATGGTGGTGGTGTATTTTTACGTGGCTAATCGACGCTGCAATAGTGAATGCCTGGACACTACATCGCAAAAGTGGAAAACAGATATCGCAACTTGATTTCAGACGCGAAATCGATTATGTCTATTTGACAAGATACGGTAATACCCCAAGGAGTGCAGGAAGACCATCCTCTAGTATAAAAAGTTCCAGCAATAGCAGAATCAGAGATGAATTGCGACATGATCGTCTAGATCATTTGTTAGTGGAGGTGCCAGATAAAAAAAAAGAAGATGTGCAGGAGAAGGATGTCGTTCTATCATGCGAACAATGTGCAAAAAATGTGATGTTGGCCTTTGCTTGTCATGTAATTTAAGTTTCCATACTAAATAAATGAAATTCATTCCGAAAATGCTTTTGAAATATTTGGAGAAATTCCTTCGGTAGTATACCTTATTGTCCCAGCGTTGCCATATGGCAACACACGTTTTCCAAAAAAGTTCATATTTTAAATCAAAATGCATGTTGATTAACGCTTTCTAGCACCAAGTAGGTTCCAAAATATAGAAAATTTCAAGAAAAAAAGAAAAAAAATTAATTCGGGCCTCTTATGAAATAACAATCTCCGCAGTATACTGTCCACCGAAGCATAACTTGAAAACCAACCATTACAGAGATTTCTTCGATACATTAGGTCCACGATTCATGGTATGGGGAGATTTTAATAGCAAGCACATACTATGGGGTTCCCGTCTTACATCTACCAAAGGTAGAGAATTAGCTAAATTGATACAAGAAAAAAACTACATGTTCCTCTCTACTGGAACACCTACATACTGGCCCAGTGATCCTAATAAAACTGCAGACCTCCTTGATTTTTTCATAACCAGTGGTATATCTTCCACATATATGACAGTAAATCCCAGTTATGACCTGTCCTCTGACCACTCTCCTATAATTGCGTCCTTAAGCACATATGCGATCAACAAAAAATCTACAACAAGATTACATAACACCAAAACAAATTGGGAAAAGTACCGCAGCCTAATGGATGAACAAATTAATCTCTCGTTAAGATTGAAAGATCCAGACGAAATTGATGAAGCTTTAGAAAAATTCATCAACACAATGAAACAGGCAGTCATCCAAAGTACTCCAACGACTAGACAAGATAATACATACAAATCTGTTCCATTAGAAATTAAACAATTGATTTCTGCAAAGAGGAGAGCAAGATCAAGATGGCAGCACACACATCCGCCTGAGGATAAAACTGCATTGAATCAGATGACCAGCAAACTTAAAGAGAGACTCAAGGAGCTGAAGGATGAATCATTCTACAATTATCTAAACAGTTTGAACAGGTACGATAACACAATATGGGGGCCGATAAAATCGA
The DNA here is from genome assembly GCA_013421045.1 of Propylea japonica. NCBI lineage: Eukaryota > Metazoa > Arthropoda > Insecta > Coleoptera > Coccinellidae > Propylea > Propylea japonica. The sequence goes on along the minus strand of CM024240.1, from coordinate 100,962,278 downwards.
ACAGAAAACCGAGGCAACCAATCGCACCAATCAGAAAATCAGGAGTAACAAACCAGAATTGGACAAGAAGTGAAAAAGAAAAGGACGATTTATTCGCAGAACACCTAGCTGATGTATTTACGCCCAACGATGATACAAAAGATTCAGACATCGAGAAGAACATCTCTCACATCCCACATGGTATATCAAACATAAAACCTTTCACCATGAAAGAGGTACAAGCAGAAATAAAACTTCTCAATGTCAGAAAGGCCCCAGGTATTGATGGTATAACCCCAAAAATGATTAAGGAAATAACAAAAAAAGGTATAACTCTGATAACTCACATATTTTCAACGCTATCTTGAGATTGCAACACTGGCCAAAACAGCTAAAAACAGCTGAGATTATCATGATTTTGAAACCAGGAAAAAATCCAAATGAAGTCCCATCATACCGTCCTATTTGCTTATTACCAGTAATTTCAAAAGTGCTGGAAAGACTTCTACTGGGGAGAATAAATGCTGATACCTCTAGTGAATGGATTCCTTCTCATCAGTTTGGTTTTCGACAAGGACATTCAACAATTCAACAAATACACAGATTAACAAGGGTCATCAACCAAGCATTTGAGAAAAAATTGTATTGTACCTCAGCATTACTTGATATAAGCCAAGCTTTCGACAAGGTTTGGCACGATGGATTATTATATAAAATTAAATCAATTCTCCCACTGAAGTATTACTCCATCTTGCAGTCATATCTCACAGAAAGGGAATTCAGAGTTAAAGTAGGCGAAGAAACTTCCAGAAACTATCCCATAAAAGCAGGAGTACCTCAAGGAAGCGTCCTCGGACCGTTTCTCTATCTACTGTATACTTCTGATCTGCCTACAACAACAAAAACAACCATTGGAACTTTTGCTGATGATACAGGCGTTCTGGCTGCTGATGAAAATCCCTCAACTGCATCTAATTTGGTCCAAGAACATTTGAATTTAATAGGGGAATGGGCAAGAAAATGGAAAATTTAGATGAATGAAGAAGAATCAAAACAAATTGACTTCACTTTGAGAAAGGAACCATGCCCATCAGTCCATATAAATAATAAGACAATACAGAAAGAGAAAACCGTCAAATATTTAGGATTACACTTGGACACCAGACTAACTTGGAAAGAGCACATCAAGAAGAAAAGGAAACAAATCGACCTTAAAATTAGAGAACTACATTGGCTACTAGGAAGAAAATCAAAACTTTCATTGGAAAATAAAATATTATTGTACAAGACTATCATCGTACCAATATGGACATACGGTATAGAGATTTGGGGAAGTGCTAGCAAATCGAATGTAGCTATTATACAAAGAAGCCAGTCTAAAACCTTGCGTATGTTAGCCAATGCACCTTGGTACATAACCAACCAAACATTACATGAAGATCTTAGAATACCATATGTCCTGTAACGTGTTTTTCTCGGTGAAACTTACCTCGAGCGCCAGCTATTCTTTTTTCTAATAAGGGAGAATAGCAAACCTACCAGGGCAGCTGCTAGTCAGAGACAGAGTTCTTCGTTATCTAAGATATTAGCGATAACAGAAAAAATCAGAAATAGAGTAATTTACACAATTTATTCAGATAGCGAAAATAGTTAACAAAAGTACAGTGATATAAGGCGCTATGTGAAATAAATACAAAATAAAAGATTGGTCAGTTTTGTCTGACCGCGAGCACTTTCATAAGAAACAAATATTTTTAAATTTAAACGATGAATTCAAAGATATGATAATATCAGGAAAACAGGGATAAAAGGGGTCAGTATAAGAGTGCACAACGGTTATATTTGTCCGATATTCTTTCAGTCCCAGAATTCACCACGTTGTCTACCACTTTGCTTGTTTCCCGTATGAACAGGTTGGGTTTGGCCAGGTGAAATTAGAGGGTTAAACAGGATATGTCAAACTTGCTACAGCATTGGTTCGGTTATGCCTTCCGTCTGACCATGGGTATACACGCCATGAGGGACAGACTAACTACAGGCACTAAGGATCAGGACAGAGCAGGATTGTTATTCTGTTGAACGTACTATAGAATTGATTTGCATCAGCCTTCCGGTCTGACCATGGGTATCGCCATGAAGGACAGACTAACTCCAGGCACCGGTTATACGGACAAACGTACTATAGCAGTGGTTCGTTTGGGCCCTTCGGTCTGACCATGGGTATACACGCCATGAGGGACAGATTAACTACGGGCACCTGGACAAACTAGGAAAGGTATTGTTAAGGAATCTGACGGAACAGCTATTTAGGTAGACTCAACGAGGAATAAAAATAGGACTGCATTAAATCGGCTCGGTACTTACAATTCAATTGCACTAGCACTCACTTTAAGAAAAAGTAAAAAATGAGAAAATTCGGAAGCTCAGAAAAATTTAGAAAACGTTTAGATCAGCAAATAATTCGGAACTAATTTAAAAGGTAAACGTCTGAAGCAGAACTAATTCGGAACTAATTTAAAAGGTATACGTCTCAAGCAGAAAAATTCGGAACTAATTAATTAAAAAGGTATACGTCTGAAGCAGAACTGAATTCGGAACTAAATTAATAAGGTATGCGTCTAAAACAGAAAATAATTTGGAACTAATTAACGATGTAGGGAAACCCCGCCTTTTATAATCTTCCGGAGGGGGGTGGAAAAGGTAGGCGCAGAAACGTTAAAATTTGCAGGAGAGTACCTCGGTAAAAACATCTTAAAACTGGCTTATCGTACGTATATGCAAAAAACAGCGTTATCGGCGATCGGCGTTGTTCTTGCGGACGGTTCTACGATGTTTTCTGTATGAAAAAAACAAAATCAATCGCTAAATGTTCGGTTTTTCGATTGTTTTGAATTAATTCTGAACGGAATAAAAATTCACGAATTTAAAAATGAAAACTCGGATAAATTATTTCAAAATGAAGATCAATTTCTCAGTTATGAAATTGAACTTCATTACAGTCCACGAAGTAATAAAAAATAAAAGCATCAATCATCATGCAAGATTAGAAGGGCACACGAATATGCTTTTGCAACCACTGATGAACGATATCCAACCAAGAAGATTGAGAAGACTATGGCCCGCTGACTTGATGGAAAAGTAGCAGATTTCCTCATTGGAGGGAAACTTGTCACGTTAAATAATTGTCATTGAATTAGCTCATCGAATGTACATTCTGATTGCTGATGAAAATAAATGTATAAAAAAATGATAGCAAAAGTTATCCGGAATGGGCTAAATACATTACGAATTATTGGAAGAGAAAAGAAGATTGGGCATTCGCTTACAGAGATGCCGTAACACATGGGCACCAAACATACAATTTCAGTGAGATAACGATGAGATTATTAAAGATGCTGTCTTGAACAGAAACAAGCCTTATAATGCCATAGCATTAATAGACTTCTCCTGTACTGTTTTAGAAGAATACTATGAGCGTCGGCTCAGGAATTTTATCGATAATAGAGATAATTCCAATCGTTTGTTCTTGAAAAAACAATTGAAGAAAATTGAATATCTTCGGAAATCAGATATTCAAAAAAATCATATTTTCTTTATGAAGTTCCGAGTATGTAGTTCGAATGATGGAACTTGCTATGAAGTTGATATTGAAGCAGGATTCTGTAGTTGTGATGTTGGCAGGCTAGGGATATTCTTTAAATATCAAACAGCTATCCTGCATTTCTTCGGAGTCAGTTGTGCCAACGCTCCGGTAGCCTCCTCGGAAGCACGTCTTTCGATGGCTAAACTTGCCTTTGGCAATAATACCCAACCATTGTCATTTTATGAGCCATTCACCGTCACTTCACATGCATCACAAAGCAGTGACATTGATGACATCGCAATCGACAGCGTGAATGAGCCAAATAATTCAGTCCTCATGACTGATGAGGAAATCAATAATAATGAGGCAAATGTGACTGAAGCGACAAGTGCTGAAGATTTCAACCAGAGCTCACAAACATCAGTGACATTGCGAACGCAATTATGAATCGATCAGATAAATTGGGCCCCAGAAATGAGGACATCAATAATGAAGAGTAAGTTGTAACAGAAGCTGCGACGAGTGCTGAAGACCACAACTTTCAGAATTTGGTAGATTTATTGCTCGCCAAAAATAGCGAATTTGGTACCAGCACTACTACCATCAATTGAATGTTGCCAACGTCTGAAGGACAAGCACCGGTTGGGAAAATTTTTTGTGCACCGCTGGAAGTTCATGTGGCCAATGCTACAGGCCAAATTCGACTATCAGAGTGCAACCTACTGCATTAAGTAGAAGAAAAGTAGGTATTACGAGAGGAAGTAAAAGAAGACCCACTGGCCGTCCAGCAAGTGGAGAACCTCCCAAAAAAAGGCAGAAAAAAAACACAATCTCTCACCAAATGTAAAAAGTGATCAGCCTAATGCCATTAAACATGGATCATCCCACTAAAAAAATAAATAAAATATCGTTACCAACTTGCACTTTTTTTCCTTACTCGAAAAATCTAGAATACATATTATAGGAATACCTAATTATCTATACTCAAAAATAATTTATTTTAAAATTGCTTATAACTTCTTTCGGTTATCAACGATTTTCATGAATCTCTGTAATCCTGAAATGATATCTATCATCAGTAAATGAAATTTGAGAGGATTTCAAGAGAAGAAGGCGTTATTGACATCAAATGATAATATTATTGAAGAATTGAAGAGCATGTCAGAAACAGTACAAAACTTGCGAAGACTGAATGTTTTCGTCAAAATTCGAAATTCTCATCTGCTTTAGTTCGGAACAGAAATATAGGTATACTCCGTTCACGAAAGGTTGAGCACATAGTAGGCGTTTCTCTTTATATTTGAAGTTGGCAGTATTTACTGTCAAAGAGTAAAATAAAGTCAACGTTGCCGAATGTACTCGGCCTCGTCCGACGAGCTTGCAAATTATCAGAGAACTCTATGCAAGATTAACAACATTGCGTATCAATCTGACAAGAAAATAAAGAACATAACCTGAAATTTTAATATACACAGTGGAATATGTCAAATTGTCATGGCCAACCGACGGCTCAACCTTTCGTGAACGGACTATACTACTGTCATGAAACACAAGATGTCTTGATACCTACCCACATTAATTCCATTGTGTGACAATATAAACTGAATTAAACTTTTAGAAAACAAAAATTTGAACCTACACATTCAATATAGAGGTTCAATAAAGGAAAGAATAAAAATAAATCGAACTATAGGTATGAATGCCCTCGCTTCACTCGCGCGTGATATAACAGTTGATTAAATGACTATATTATGATTACCTATTTTCATCTCCAATTCATTTTTCAATTAGGTAGAGATGTTTTTAGTCTGAACTGCAACCCAACCAACCCACCATACTACTTAAGATTGTATCTCGGATTTTTATGGAAAGTGATTGAATTAGTGGAATTTTTATGTTTAGAAAAAGTACGAAATGATTGTACCCAATTCAAACTAGACGTTTTCATTTCATTGCTGCAAAATTGAAAAGTTCTCTCTTTATAACTCTTCATCTCAAAAGTAGGTACCTATTCCATTTGGATGCTGCAGAATAGAAATTTCCTATGTTACCAGTAGAGATTCATTCATCACTTGGAACCGATATTGGAATAATCCCTCTTTCAATTAATTCAATACACTTAAATTCAATACATTTTCAACATACACTTCAATATTAGATGAATAAAACATAGATTTATAATGATTTAGTATTATAGGCCCATGGAATAAAATGATAAATAATACCGAACTTCAATTGAATTACGCTATTATACGCCGTTTCGCATTCAAAGTGTGATTGGTTTCTCAGTTCGAGTGCGTCGGGCCAATGGCATAGCGCTATTTTCGCTTGGTGCCAAACGTGAGTACGTAAAGTCTAAATGCATCAACGAGGACACCAAGGTACTTAATAGAAATGGTTTTCACAATCGTTGAACACTGAAATACAAATCGGTTACAATGATCCCCATGCAAACGTACAGATTGAAAGTGTGGTTGATCTGATACCCTGAGTGAAAATTTTTCAGAGATACAGGGTGTTTTTTGCAAAAGTGCTTAAACTATAAACTTCCATATCTTCGTCAATATGGCAAATTTTTCTCTGATATTTGGCAAGATTGTTACTATACATATTTTCCATCAGATCGAAAAGAAAAAATTTTCAAAAATTGCAGGTCCGTATTCAAAAATTTCAATTTCCGTGTCAGGTGAGAAATATCACTAGGTGAATGTGATAAAAAAAATTGGAATAGAAAATTGGAATCTGGAAAAAAACACTGAGCAAAAATCTGTTTTTAGTTTGAATGGCACAATTTTTTTATAGTTTTTATGATATGTTGAAAGTCGAATATTACAATTTATTCATATTAAATTGAAGAAACATACTATTCCTGATGGAAAAAACACTGAATTAGAAATGCTTAAATAATCCTGACGTTAATTAAATATACCTGTGTGAAAATAGCCTGAAAAGTTGGCCGGAAAAACTCCCGATGTTCACCGATCGTCCATAGGCGTGCGTCATAAAAATTTGCGGTTAGGTTTACAGAATGAGGTTCGTGAACAATCTAATCGACTGTTTTCTCGGGACATAATGTTAAATGATATAATATGATGAATTTATTCTTTTAGTGATAGAGATTTAGAGAACACTTTTGAGTTAGTTGAATTTGAAGGATTTTTCCGAATTTCCACCTGAAGGCGATCGTGTCTCAAAATGAAACTTTCAGAAAATATACTCTCTGAGGTTCTCCATCGAATGAAACTAACGAAAATCTCTTTCATAGGAGACTTGGGGGCCAATTCCACTTTTAAGTTGAAATTTGAGGATTTTTCCGAATTTCCACCTAAAGGCGATCGTGTCTCAAGATGAAACTTTCAGAAAATATACTCTCTGAGGTTCTCCATCGAATGATACTATCGAAAATCTCTTGCCTAGGGGACTTGGGGGGGCAATCACACTTTTAAGTTGAAATTTTAGAATTTGTCCGAATTTCCACCTGAAGGCGATCGTGTCTCAAGATGAAACTTTCATAAAATATACTCTCTGAGGTTCTCCATCGAATGATACTAACGAAAATCTCTTGCCCAGGGGACTTGGGGGGCCAATTCCACTTTTAAGTTGAAATTGAAGGATTTTTCCGAATTTCCACCTGAAGGCGATCGTGTCTCAAGATGAAACTTTCAGAAAATATACTCTCTGAGGTTCTCCATCGAATGATACTAACGAAAATCTCTTGCCTATGGGACTCGGGGGACCAACCCCACTTTTAAGTTGAAATTTTAGAATTTGTCCGAATTTCCACCTGAAGGCGATCGTGTCTCAAGATGAAACTTTCATAAAATATACTCTCTGAGGTTCTCCATCGAATGATACTAACGAAAATCTCTTGCCCAGGGGACTTGGGGGGCCAATTCCACTTTTAAGTTGAAATTGAAGGATTTTTTTGAATTTCCACCTGAAGGCGATCGTGTCTCAAGATGAAACTTTCAGAAAATATACTCTCTGAGGTTCTCCATCGAATGAAACTAACGGTAATCTCTTGCCTAGGGGACATGGGGCGCCAATTCCACTTTTAAGTTGAAATTTAAGGATTTTTCCGGATTTTCACCTGAAGGCTATCGTGTCTCAAGATGAAACTCTCAGCAAATATAATCTCTGAGGTTCTCAATCGAATGGTATCAACGAAAATCTCTTGCTCAGGGGAATTGGGGGTCAATTTCACTTTTTTGGTTGAATTTGCTAAGCGACATTAGAACGCTAGTTTCGACAACAACACAGTAAATCTACCGATGAAACGGGCAGCTGGAACACTGACTGAAAAGCGCGAAGAGGTAGTTTTCTTTCTTGTGGATGATCTCCTTATGCTCTGGTGCCTCGATACTGGTTTGTTAGTTTTCAGGAAATTAGCTGCCGGCTCATTTTGTATTCCTTTTTTAGGGTTTTTAATCAGATTTTTTGTTAGTTTCTTGTTCTTTTTGGTTCAATTATTTGTACGTTGTGTTTTGTGAAGTTATATTTTGCGTCGTTTGTTTTGATTTTTCGTCGAATACTTTGGTTTTCTCGTTCCTTTGTCTTTCTATCCGTTTTAAATTTTTTAATTTCATATTTTTTATTTACGTTCATTCAGAATGTTTTTTCGTTCATATTTTTATTTTACTTTCCTTAACATCTTCGAAATGCCAACAAAAAAAATGTCTAAATCAGAAGCTGTTCGCATGATCTGTGAACTGCTATTGAAAGAGGATTGGCCTACTAACGATGACAAAATAAATTCAGCGTTAGCAAAAAAAATTTCGATGGTTCTGAAATCTACGAATTATGGATTTCCTAGTACAATCCATAAAATTCTTACTAAAAATAAATCTTTCATGGTATATTTCAACACCCACTTTGGGAAGCAAATCAATGATTCAAAAATTTCCTCCTTGAAGCGAACGCTTGTGAATTTAAATATACCATTAAATAATGTATGCGTTTCATACAGACAAAAAATTCGGTATATTCTTCAATATGCCAACAAATGAGCATAAGGAATTCGGAAAAAATTCGCCAGAAATTATATCGCAGATGGAGAAGACTTGTTTCCTCTTTATCTATGAATAAAAACATAGAATCATTGAAACAGGGGGATAGAAAACTGATTGTTAATCTAAATGATAGTATGATTCACTCCGAACGCGATATTGAAGTTTCGAAAGGTGATAACAAAAGAGTCCAAGATAATTCGGATGAGATTTCAGGAGAAAATGAAATGTTTCAGGAAGTCGAAAAACAAAATTATAGTAAGGAAAGTTCGAAGAAGAATGATGCTGTATCGAGTCCAGAACTCCCACCAATTCCAGAGCCTCAAGAAGTATTTTCAGATGAAAGTTCCCTTCTCCGAAGACTTCTATAACAGTTTTACCAAAGAATTCCAAAAACGTCGCTTTTTCCGAAGTATTCGCTTCAAAATTCAATGCTTGTTCGTATTTTGAAGGGACGTTCACCATAGGCAAGGCAGTCTGGAATATTATATGTAAGGGAAATAGACTGAGAAAGGACTTTTATTCAACTGTTTCGCGGAATAGAATCAAGAAATATGTGAATAATGTATGCCTCATAGTTTTAAAAGATATATGGTATTCTCAGAAACGTGGACAGTTTACATTATTAGCTAAATGTAAACACAATAACAGCAAATGCAAAAAAAATTAAAATAATCATCTATCTCCAGAACAGGATATGTTGAAGTTTTTACCAATTTTGTTGATTTTTGTCATCCCGACTATATGACCTTACAAGTTAGAGGGATAGAAAGATCAATTGTTAGGAGAAAAACAGTTGAAACCATTAGCTTACAAAAAACATACTCTGAAAATGCGTCTCAGCAGTTACTGCGTGTTGGAAAAAATTTACAAAAAATCAAATCTGATGTCGTGTGCAGAAAAATTAGATCAGAGCAACTTTGCCGATACGATAGCAGTCCAGATGACTTGACCGATCTTATCAACTTACAGCAACGGCGTCCTGATTTTATTCAAGAAATTAGTCCTCCTTTCAATATCGAATTCTTCAGTATTCCACAGATTCAAGTTCTAAATGCTCAAATTGATAATGCGCTACCTACGGTTCATTTTGATGCAACAGGTTCGGTTGTTAGAAAACCTACGAATACATGTAAGAGAATTTATTCCTATACAGCTGTAACTACAATTCCAAAATCACGGAGAATAATCCCAATATTCTCAATGATTTCAGCAGTACATGATTCGAATTCTATTTCCAAACTTTTCAACTATTTCAGGTATGCTTGTGAATGCCAACAATTCTGGCCTGCTTTCTCAAGAGTGGTAACAGATTTTTCATACGCTAAAATTCATGCAATGTGTAAAGCTCTGAAAAGATGTTCTCTGAAAGAATATATAGATAATTGCTACCAGCATCTTGAGTCAACTGCCCCTATTAAAGAAAGACCTGCAATACCCATCCACTTGTGTTGTGCGCATTTCATAAAAATGGTTTGCAAAGACATAGATGCTGTGGCGCACAATGATTTTCAAAAAAATATTTTAAAAATATATTGGCAGCAGCTATACGAATAAATAACTTGAGTACTCTTGACTCATTTGTTCATTCTATTTACATAATACTCGATTCAGAGTTCTCTGATTTTATGACAAAAGAAACAGAACATTCAATAAAAAAAAATTGTTCTCAGCAATGTACCTGATCACAAAATATCGATTACATTGACAATAAGAAGCCTGATAATATCATGAATGAAAAAAAACCCTTCAAAAATTCAGTCCATTTTATCAAAGATTCTCAGCTCTCGTTCAGAATATATTATCGAATGAATTCGCAGGGCAAGCCGAAAATGTATTATATAACAAAGAATTATGGAATTTGATTCTAGGTAAATACTTACCTCTTAGTACACTCTGGAGTTATGGAATTTGATTTTAGGTAAATACTTACCTCTTAGTCCACTCTGGAGTGGTCTCATGTTGGAAAATACATCCAGATTAAGTAATTCGATGGTTGAAGCCTATTTCGGACAATTGAAAAAAAACGTGTTGGATGGACAAACCAATATGAAATGTTCACGTTTCATCATAAAGTTAATGGATGATATATGTGCCATACAAATAAAAAGCGATATTAAAATAAAAAAGAATCGACTTACCAAATTTGATGAAACTGATTAAAAATCATCACAGGAAACGTGGAATAAGAGGAAAAAAAATTATTTTCCCATTTAAGTGGGAGGGTTTTGAAAACTTATAGATCAAACTTGCTTTATGTGCCCACTGTGGACAAGGCATAAAGGAGCGGTCAGTAATGTGGGTGCATGCAGTTATCAATTATGCAATCGTTGGTTCCACCAAATGTGCGTTGATCCACAGGGATACTCGGATTCTTCTCAAGATTATTTTTGCACTGTCTGTTCTGCTCCTCCAAAAATAACGAGAGAATCTTCAAATTATGGTTCCGTATGCACGGAATATTTTATGAGGTTCCATCAGAGCAAGATCGCTCTAGATAAAATTAAGGATGAAACCTTGCTGCAAGGGAGAGCCGAAGCTGGAGAGAACAGAGGAAACTCCGAATAACAGCATCCTTGTTTGGCAGAGTATGTTCGGGATATAAAAACAAATCCAGGGACACGATTTTCAAGAATGTGGTTAAAGATATCAGAAAACCAAGAAATCTCAATTAAGAAGCCATTAAACACGGCATTAGGCATGAGAATTCGGCAAGGATAGCCTACGAAAAAAAAAGGGTTCTCGTGCAAGTTATCTGGATTGATAGTGCATAAAAAATATCAATTTCTAGCAGCGCCTCCGGATGGTACAATAGGTGAAGAGAGGTTGATTGAGATTAAATGCCCCTATACAGCAAGAAACGAAAACGTCGAAGAATTTTCTTTTGAGTTCTTGACTGAAAGTGAACTCGACAATACACATAAATATTATTATCAATAACAAGGCCAATTGGAAATTTCAAATCGCCTCTGGTGTGATTTAGTTATTTATACCTTCAAAGGTTAAAAAAAGTAAGGGTAAAACGATATCAAATTTTTTTAAAAACAATATGCTAACCCCATTGAAATTCTTCTACTTCTTCTATTTGTTACCTACTATAGTTTTCCCGAATGAATCATACCAAAATGAAAATTATCGGCGGTGGAGAACTCTTAATGATATTTCGATATTAGAGAATGGTCTAGTTAGTGATCCTGGATTCTATAAGGAGCTTCCAAATGGGCGAGGTTATATAGTTACCTGGGAGTCAGATATTGATTTCTCTATTCGGGAATAACTATTTTCAGATTCTATCTATCGACCTATAGCAATTCTTCCTTGGATATCAAAAATTATTGAAACAGCAATCAAAGAAAGAATGTTGAAATGGATGGAAAAAAAGAACTTATTGAATAAAGATCAGCATGGTTATAGAAAAAGTCGAAATACATCTACAGCTCTTATGAATTTATTAAACCAAGTAATAGAGGCCATCGATGATGGTGAAGTGGTTGAGATGTTGAATTTCGACTTGAGTAAAGCATTTGATTGATGTAGTATCACACGACATTCTGATTGAGAAGTTGAAAATATATGGTTGCAGGGGAACCATTCTCAAGCTGCTACAGTCATATTTGCATAAAAGGCATCAGAGTGTACACTGGAATGGTAAAATATCAAAGGAGCAGAAAATAGATTATGGCGTGCCACAGGGATCTATACTTGGACCTGTTCTTTTCCTGATTGATATTAATGACATGAACTTTCAGCATTGTAACAACTTATGCATATATTGTGATGATACTTCTATAATTGTGAGGTCAAAAGAATTGAAAGACTTCTTGAATAAAAAAGAACTAGCTTTGAGAGAAGTTGAGGAGTGGTTTCTTATGAACCTACTGAAACTTAACTCGAAAAAAACAACAGCTTTAAGATTCGGAAGCAGGCAAAATCGAGAAAGCGCCAAGTTTCTGGGGATAGTCCTAGACAGCAGATTGAATTGGTCGCCCCATATTGATCTAGTTTGTGACAAACTCTCAAAAAATATGTATGTACCTTTTGAGGGAACTGAAAAAAATTGGTACTTACGAAATGCTGAAGACAGCATATTTTGGAAATTTCCAGAGTATATTTCTGTATGCCATCATCCTGTTGGGTAACGCGTCAGATGCCTCCAGCGAACTTGTCCTGCAAAGAGTGCAATAAGAATTATGTATGGAATAAGAAATAGAGAGTCGTGCAAGTCCACGTTTATTAATGATGGGTGTACTTACCTTTCCATCCCTCTATATTAAAGAGTGTTTAAAATACATATACTTGAATAAGGTCAGTATGTCACAAAATGGGTCATTTGACTCATTCAGTACGAGGTACAGGAATGATCTAACTACTCCACTACACAGGAAAAAGAACACCCAGGAATTTTGTATCTATTGGGGAATTAAGATGTACAATAACTTATCAGCTGATGTGAAAAATTTACCAAGAAAAGCCTTTGAAAAGAGAATCCATTATCAGTTAGTATCAAATGCATTCTATTCTGTAGGAGAATTTTTGAGCTACAATATTTGTTAAATCTTTTATCAGACAAACCATGTAATTATTGATGGCAATAAATTCATTATTGTTATTATCGACTTGAGCCTATTAGCGTAGAAAGGGTGTGATTTTTCACACCCCCTAGCGATCGGCTATCACACTCCCTACTAAGGGGAACATTCACTCATCCCGGATAGCAAGTATCAGGGGGATTGAGCTCTGAGGTCTTCGGTGTTCTTCTTCTCCTGGGTCCTGGGTTGTTCGTCCTTCGTTGCTTGGCTGGATCTCTCGGTTTGATGTCGTGGTAGTTGGTTTTGCAATGTTTCCTCCATGGTGTTCCTGGTGTCCATCGTGACCTACAAACTCCTTACCGTTCTAGCAGTACAAAGAAGTACTGCTTTTTGCATTACTTTCAAAGTTTTCATCCAAATCTAGCTCCTTGAGGTTGGAACTTGAGGCTCTAAGAATCATTCCTGTGGTTGATATAGAATGGGAATGGTTAAATACTAGACATTCCCCATATATATTATATATATAATAATACTAATGTTTTTTTACAGTCTTGTTTTATTTATATATGTATTGTTTGTTAAGGGAGATTAGACTGGGTTATTTAGAGTGAAAGTGGTTTTCTCTTTTTGTTTTTTGACCTAGCTTTCGAATAATATTTTATTCTTCTTCAGGGTCTACTACAAAATAACAACAAATTATATTTTTACACATTAAAGTTCACATTAAAATATTTTAAACTTACACAATCGAGGTTATTTACTCTTTTTCATTGGTGTTTTTTAGCTTTATATAATATTTTTCCTTGAGTGTAATCAGCTGTTCTTTCATACTTAATTTACATCAAAAATTTTTACAAATGAATAAATAAAAATCTCACGTCTACGTCACATTCACAGAACATATAACCTTCATATTTCTTATCCGTCATCTCAGCTGTGTTGTCTCATCTGTCAGACTCTTTTCTTATTTTGGTCATCGGTCTTATCTTTTTCTTCTTTACTCGTCCACAGGTCCCATGTAGGTTTCTCTCCTTCTCCTCCATTCTTGTGTCATCAAATATGAGTAGATATTGTTTAATGAGTTTGTATCTGTTTTCTTGTTCATCGGAGCTTCTTCATTGTTTATGTAATACATTTCGAGGAATAAACGTTTTTTTCAGATTATTTTCTGTTTTTACTATAGATGTTTCTTCAAAGTTAATTTTATGGTCTTTTTCTGTACTATGTTTGGCCAATGCGCATCTTTCTGGATGATTTTTGATGTCACTTTTGTGTCCTTTTATTCTATTTTTCATTAATTGTGATGTTTGTCCTGTGTATACTTCCTCACATTCTGCGCATGGTATTTTATATACAACGTTGGATCTTTCCTGAATCTCTATTTTATCCTTTGTTTTCGAGAATAGTTTATTTGTCTTGTGTGTGTATTTTTTTGATATTTTTATGTTTTCACTTCTGAACTCTCTTATGATCTTTTCTGTTAGATTTCCTAAGTTTGGTAATGAACAAAATACCTGTCTCTCATTTTGATCTTGTTGTTCTCTCTCTTCCCTTATGTTGGTTTCTATATTCATCACCCTATTTATGAATTTTCTTGGGTATCCATTTTGTTCTAGTGTTCGCTTCAATGTTTTCAAATTTTTTTCCCTGAATGTTTCATGGCTTATTTTTTTTATTCTATCTTTCATGTTATTTATTGTGTTTATCTTGATTTGGATGTCGTGGTTGGACATGTAGTGGATTGTCCTGTTTGTTGCTGTTGGTTTTTTGTAACAGTCTAGTATTATTTTTGATTGTTGTCCCTTATGGTCTTTGTGTCTAGAAAGGGCACCCATTTTTCTTCGTTTTCTCTTTCCACTGTGAATTTTAAGTTTACATCTATTTCTCCATCATTGAATATTGCAATTAGTTCTTCTATTTTCATTTCAAGTGTTGCCATGATAATATCATCCATGAATTTTTAACAAAAGAAGGTTTTAGCTGAGTTTTGGTAATTTTTTCTCTAGAACGTAATCCATACAATATTGTGCTAATATGGGGCTAAGTTTTGATCCCATTGCACTTCCTTTAATTTGTCTGTAATATTTGCCTTGGTACATACATACGTTATTTTTCCATAACGAACTTGATCAAATTTAAAAAGTCTTGTTTGTTCAGACTTGTATGTATGCTTATTTTTTCCCATTTATGTTCTATGGCCTGTTTAACTAAATTGAATGTCATGTTTCCAAACAAAATTCTCTACATCTAGTGAGAGTAGTACTTCATCTCTTTTTATTGATAGGTTTTTAGTGAATTCTGCAAACTCAAAACTGTCAGCTATATAGTATTCATTATTCTTCTCGTATGATTCTTTAAGTATCGTGGCCAGATATTCTGCCAATTTTGTAGTGGGTGAATTTGTTCCTGATATTATTGGTCTGAGAGGTATATGTCTTTGTGTATTTTCGGTTTTCCATAAATTCTAGGGCATGTTCCATTATAAACTTATATCTTTTTTCTTCATCTGCAGTTATTATATTTTTTGTTTTAAGATCTTTGAAAAATTTATTTGCTTTTGTTTGTATTGTGCTTGTTGGATCCTTTTTTATTTCTTCAAATTCTTCTCTATTACCTAATATTTCCATCATTTTGGTGTGGTATTCCTCTCTTTCCATTATTACCGTGGCTCCCCCTTATCACTTTGTGTTACTAAAAGGTTTCTATTATTTTTTAGGTAGTGATAGGTATCTTTAAAATATTTATTTAGTGGATATTTTTGATCCCTGTTTAGATGGACATAATTTGTTATAACACTGGTGATTTTTGCTCTGTATGTGTCTTGTTTTTGATTTTCTAGGTTAGTTATTATATATTCAACATCAGACAGCAATTCATCTATTTTTAGTTCACTAGTGTTTATGGTAGAGCGAAATTTGGTCCTAGTGATAATATCTGTTTAATTTGATCTGGAATTGTTGTCTCTGTAAGATTAACCAGCCAGTTTTCTTGTGTAATAAGCTTGTTTAACTGTTTTTTCTCTAGATTTTGGATCTTTTTCAGGTTTCTTGCTTTTGTTTTATGGAACTCCTTGTTATAATTGATTTTTTGTCGTCTTTGGTATTCATTCATTGTGTGTTCAGGTATCATGTTTTTTGCTTTTTGTTTTATTCTCTTAAGCTCTCTTACCATGTTATTTAATGTTTCTGTTTGTTTGTGAGATCTCTATCCTCAGTATTTTCGCAGTAATGTGGTCACTTAGTTTTTTCATTTTTCCTATGTAGTGATTGTTGTTTCCTTCTAGGATGTTCAGAATGTTTTTTTGATTGTACGCTATATGGTTTGGACAAAGTCCTCTTCTTTTGCACTCAAGTAAAAACTTCAATCTATTCCTTGATGTTCCTATTTTTATGTTGAGTTTGCTCCATTTCTTAGAATATCTGTTGTATTTTGTCCATAGTTAGTTGTAATGAACTCATAAAATCCCATGTTTGATGTAATACTAATTGTTTTTTTACAGTCTTGTTTTATTTATATATGTATTGTTTGTTAAGGGAGATTAGACTGGGTTATTTAGAGTGAAAGTGGTTTTCTCTTTTTGTTTTTTGACCTAGCTTTCGAATAATATTTTATTCTCTTCAGGGTCTACTACAAAATAACAACAACAAATTATATTTTTACACATTAAAGTTCACATTAAAATATTTTAAACTTACACAATCGAGGTTATTTACTCTTTTTCATTGGTGTTTTTTAGCTTTATATAATATTTTTCCTTGAGTGTAATCAGCTGTTCTTTCATACTTAATTTTTTAATTTGAAAAAGAGTAAATAACCTCGATTGTGTAAGTTTAAAATATTTTAATGTGAACTTTAATGTGTAAAAATATAATTTGTTGTTATTTTGTAGTAGACCCTGAAGAAGAATAAAATATTATTCGAAAGCTAGGTCAAAAAACAAAAAGAGAAAACCACTTTCACTCTAAATAACCCAGTCTAATCTCCCTAACAAACAATACATATATAAATAAAACAAGACTGTAAAAAAACAATTAGTATTACATCAAACATGGGATTTTATGAGTTCATTACAACTAACTATGGACAAAATACAACAGATATTCTAAAGAAATGGAGCAAACTCAACATAAAAATAGGAACATCAAGGAATAGATTGAAGTTTTTACTTGAGTGCAAAAGAAGAGGACTTTGTCCAAACCATATAGCGTACAATCAAAAAACATTCTGAACATCCTAGAAGGAAACAACAATCACTACATAGGAAAAATGAAAAAACTAAGTGACCACATTACTGCGAAAATACTGAGGATAGAGATCTCACAAACAAACAGAACATTAAATAACATGGTAAGAGAGCTTAAGAGAATAAAACAAAAAGCAAAAAACATGATACCTGAACACACAATGAATGAATACCAAAGACGACAAAAAATCAATTATAACAAGGAGTTCCATAAAACAAAAGCAAGAAACCTGAAAAAGATCCAAAATCTAGAGAAAAAACAGTTAAACAAGCTTATTACACAAGAAAACTGGCTGGTTAATCTTACAGAGACAACAATTCCAGATCAAATTAAACAGATATTATCACTAGGACCAAATTTCGCTCTACCAGTAAACACTAGTGAACTAAAAATAGATGAATTGCTGTCTGATGTTGAATATATAATAACTAACCTAGAAAATCAAAAACAAGACACATACAGAGCAAAAATCACCAGTGTTATAACAAATTATGTCCATCTAAACAGGGATCAAAAATATCCACTAAATAAATATTTTAAAGATACCTATCACTACCTAAAAAATAATAGAAACCTTTTAGTAACACAAAGTGATAAAGGGGGAGCCACGGTAATAATGGAAAGAGAGGAATACCACACCAAAATGATGGAAATATTAGGTAATAGAGAAGAATTTGAAGAAATAAAAAGGATCCACAAGCACAATACAAACAAAAGCAAATAAATTTTTCAAAGATCTTAAAACAAAAAATATAATAACTGCAGATGAAGAAAAAAGATATAAGGTTTATAATGGAACATGCCCTAGAATTTATGAAAAACCGAAAATACACAAAGACAATATACCTCTCAGACCAATAATATCAGGAACAAATTCACCCACTACAAAATTGGCAGAATATCTGGCCACGATACTTAAAGAATCATACGAGAAGAATAATGAATACTATATAGCTGACAGTTTTGAGTTTGCAGAATTCACTAAAAACCTATCAATAAAAAGAGATGAAGTACTACTCTCACTAGATGTAGAGAATTTGTTTGGAAACATGACATTCAATTTAGTTAAACAGGCCATAGAACATAAATGGGAAAAAATAAGCATACATACAAGTCTGAACAAACAAGACTTTTTAAATTTGATCAAGTTCGTTATGGAAAATAACGTATGTATGTACCAAGGCAAATATTACAGACAAATTAAAGGAAGTGCAATGGGATCAAAACTTAGCCCCATATTAGCACAATATTGTATGGGTTACGTTCTAGAGAAAAATTACCAAAACTCAGCTACAAACCTTCTTTTGTTAAAAAATTCATGGATGATATTATCATGGCAACACTTGAAATGAAAATAGAAGAACTAATTGCAATATTCAATGATGGAGAAATAGATGTAAACTTAAAATTCACAGTGGAAAGAGAAAACGAAAAAAAATGGGTGCCCTTTCTAGACACAAAGACCATAAGGGACAACAATCAGAAAAATAATACTAGACTGTTACAAAAAACCAACAGCAACAAACAGGACAATCCACTACATGTCCAACCACGACATCCAAATCAAGGTAAACACAATAAATAACATGAAAGATAGAATAAAAAATATAAGCCATGAAACATTCAGGGAAAAAAAATTGGAAAACATTGAAGCGAACACTAGAACAAAATGGATACCCAAGAAAATTCATAAATAGGGTGATGAATATAGAAACCAACATAAGGGAAGAGAGAGAACAACAAGATCAAAATGAGAGACAGGTATTTTGTTCATTACCAAACTTAGGAAATCTAACAGAAAAGATCATAAGAGAGTTCAGAAGTGAAAACATAAAAATATCAAAAAAATACACACACAAGACAAATAAACTATTCTCGAAAACAAAGGATAAAATAGAGATTCAGGAAAGATCCAACGTTGTATAAAAATACCATGCGCAGAATGTGAGGAAGTATACACAGGACAAACATCACAATTAATGAAAAATAGAATAAAAGGACACAAAAGTGACATCAAAAATCATCCAGAAAGATGCGCATTGGCCAAACATAGTACAGAAAAAGACCATAAAATTAACTTTGAAGAAACATCTATAGTAAAAACAGAAAATAATCTGAAAAAACGTTTATTCCTCGAAATGTATTACATAAACAATGAAGAAGCTCCGATGAACAAGAAAACAGATACAAACTCATTAAACAATATCTACTCATATTTGATGACACAAGAATGGAGGAGAAGGAGAAAACCTACATGGGACCTGTGGACGAGTAAAGAAAGAAAAAGATAAGACCGATGACCAAAATAGAAAAAGAGTCTGACAGATGAGACAACACACCTGAGATGACGGATAAGAAATATGAAGGTTATATGTTCTGTGAATGTGACGTAGACGTGAGATTTTATTTATTCATTTGTAAAAATTTTTGATGTTAAATTAAGTATGAAAGAACAGCTGATTACACTCAAGGAAAAATATTATATAAAGCTAAAAAACACCAATGAAAAAGAGTAAATAACCTCGATTGTGTAAGTTTAAAATATTTTAATGTGAACTTTAATGTGTAAAAATATAATTTGTTGTTATTTTGTAGTAGACCCTGAAGAAGAATAAAATATTATTCGAAAGCTAGGTCAAAAAACAAAAAGAGAAAAACACTTTCACTCTAAATAACCCAGTCTAATCTCCTTAACAAAACATAATATATATATATATATATATATATATATATATATATATATAATATATAATATATGATGATAATGCTACATTTCATTGAGGTTTCTCATATCTTTAACTTTATATCAAGGGTTTCCCCACAATAGTTCCATATATAGCCTATTCGTTTTGAAAAGTTTCGGCTCCTGAGAACTCAAAAGCTCGAAATACGGCTTGCCATTTGCTGCGCACAAGCACTGCTACAGCTCAGGAGCTCGAAACTCTTCAAAACGAATACTATAATAGAGTAGACATTGTACACAAGGTTGCTCTAATCAATTCTACCATACATTTCAACAAGAGAGTGGATGTTTGAAGACTACCTATTCATTGTTACAATTATTGATATTTTTTGCAGGTCGTAAAAGGTTTATATGAATTGAACAATGAAATTAAATGAATGGATTTGGATTGTTGATAATTTACTGAATGTTTCAAAATTAAGAAGCTACTTTCTACATGACTACTATGAGAAGTAACATCTCGAACTCTTGAAATCTACACAGGCCGGGTTTACTTCTTCAAGAAAAAATACTACAAAAATATATTAAATCGGATGGGCTGCTCTCCTAATATTCTAATTATCCTTTCCAAGCAGCCGTTTTCATAGACCCTTCAGCATTATCATTTTTTTAACGTGTCACATATGAGTTCTGTATTGTTGATGTTTCATTTGATTTGTGAAAGATTTCATATACATTTTCAATAGACGCTTTGAATATAAAAATGTTGAATATTCTGAATTTCAGCCTATAGATATAGATAGATATTTTCAGGGTACTTCTATAAATCTATCACTCATTTCAGATTTCTACTTTATAACAAGATTAAATAATTTTTAAACTGGCATAACTAGGTTTGCCGGGTCAGCTAGTATAAAATAACTTCATTCTGTAAACTAATTGTAATAATTTCTCAGTCTTAATTAACATCACAGTTTAAGCTATTTGTCAAGAATGCTTCAGCTAGTTGAAAGGAAATATTTCATTCAGAAGGAGCATTTAATCTTTCTTGTTCCATTTTACACTGCATTCAAAAAATTTGTTAGTTCAACCCACTTGATTTTCACCTCCTGTATATTTCTAATGGGTTATAATTGATTCTATTATATTTAAGGAAGTTTATCAATACTTCCATTTGAATATTCTTGGTTTTCCTATTCCGCAACATTTTCAAATTCTCATTACAAATGTTTGAAAACACAGAAATGTCATAACAAAACCTCAAAATAGTAGTTCAAATATCATATATTACAGTGTTGCCGGCTCTTGGATTGCCGATTCTCAAAAGCCATATTGCTAAGGCGAAATTCATAACCAACATGACTATAACAGTCGAAACAGAATACGGAATACCGTTGTCATATTGCTATGAATTTGGGAGATAGCCATATTGCTCGGATAACAAGATTCATAGCTATGTGCGAACAGAATCGCACTGACTATGTTGTTCATCTGTTCAGCCGCCATTTTCTTTGTGTCACAAAGCCTTGCCCGCCTCGGGTTCTAGGAATCGTTGTGTTCTTTCGACACAGCATTTAGGATAATGCTTGTCGGCCTTTGTGCACAATGTTCGCACTTTTCGTTGGAGACGATCGAGATCTGATACTAATAATAATCATTATTATATAGTCAACAAACCATCTTGTTGTTTAGACACAATTCCTTTAGAGTTTTCCATCGATAATTTGACATTCGTGAACCATATCAAAAATTCTCCGCTGAATGGAGAAAAAAAAGATGAATTACTGTTATAGAATGACCATTTAAAGTTCATAAAAATAGAAATACTTTACCTCTGTTCATCATTTTCATAGATTTTCAATCAGTTTCATCATACATTTTTCAAATCACAAAAATATTTTCATTACCAATTAGAACATTTACAGAATACATTACATTCCAGATAATTTTCACAGTAAATAACTTTCGAAATTTATCCAGCATGTACCTTGTCACTTGATTAATGTTGTCGTTAGCTTTCGAGAAGCATCGGATAACCTAGAATGGAAACTTTAATGAGTTTTGTTTGATAATAGTTAGCAGTTATATAGAGTATTGGTGAATAATGTAAAAAAATGTGATAGATGTATTCATTAGTTTTTGTTAGTTAAGAATTTGTTAATTATAAGGTAGATTTGAGTCATGCGAAGAGAATTCATTGGGAAGAAAGAGGTATTCATGAGGAGATAACCAAGTAGACAAGAAGAGACCAACAGAATAATTTAACATATTATCACTTACCAATTTGTCAAGGAGGAATTGAAATCATACTTTCAATTCAATAGTTCATGGAGTATGAGATCTTACAAAATTTAAGGATATAATGCAAACAAATTCATGTTTACCATAGAGGAAGTTAAAAAAGGGAAATTGAGAATCAACACGAAATTTTAGGAAGAAAAGATCTGAAACGAAAATTAAATTAATTTCAAGAAAAATAAAGTAAAAAACGCCATTACCTGATACAGAATCGAAGATCCAAAAAGAGGGTGGTTCATTGAAGTTTTGAGAAGTATCAAGAATCCAGATTAAGCAAAGGCTGGTTCATTATCTACAATTTTAATAGAAGAAATAGAAGAGACGAAGATCAGAAGAAAACATATTCAAAATAATACAGGATTGGAGTACAAGAACTGAAGAAAATATAAAAATAAATAGGGATGTTGAAAAGATGTCGATATCGTATGGATGATATTTTTTTCGATAATATCGATATAAAAATATGGTTATCGAGTCCGATATTTTACATCGGTATCAGAATATTGATTTACTTATTGAACATATCCACATATATCATATGGACCTAGTGCTTCAGCAAAAAAAAAAGAAAAAGAAAAAAAGAAGAAAAATTTTTGAACGATCTACCTCAAACCAGAACATATGGTTTGTTTTGTGGTTTCACGCAGGGGGCTGAAACGGCTAGTGCTAAATTGGAAGTAGATTTGTATGTTTTCTCTGGCTGGAAACACGGACACTCAGACATACGTCTCCTCCCGGCCCTGTCATGGCGGCGCGCGTAGCGATCATTGACAAGCGTTTGACTAGATAAGTGGGGAGATTTGACATTTTGACAATTTATTTCAAAAATAACATCTAAATTATAGTCACGTTGGTGAGTCAATTACCATTAACCATCATTATACTATGTATTTTTTAATTAATAGAATGTTTGAATATTTAATAATTGGAACATGTAAAAATGATATAAATAAAGTTATTATTATTAAAAACTGTATTAGTTTCTATAAATATTTCTCCTGTTCCAAATTTTTTTGAAAAAGAGATGATGTTGTTTCTGTCTCTCTTTCTCATTTTTGAGGAATACTGAACACAGAATATCATAAAATAACCAATCAACCACAAAATAGTAGTTAACGAGCTTCGAAATTCGGACAGCGGGCACCCCCGTCATTCAAATGAAATCGTCTCCACCCGGCTCCAATATGGCGGCTATATTGGAGTTTCTCTGGTTTAAATAACATCCGTGTTGCCAATATTTAGTAGGCAGGTATCACTTTTTATATTATACTAGCTGACCCGGCAAACCTAGTTTTGCCAGTTTAAAAATTATTTAATCTTGTTATAAAGTAGAAATCTGAAATGAGTGATAGATTTATAGAAGAACCCTGAAAATGTCTATCTATATCTAATATCTATAGGCTGAAATTCAGAATATTCAACATGTTTATAGGAACAACCTGTTTATACTCAAAGCGTCTATTGAAAATTTATATGAAATCTTTCACAAATCAAATGAAACATCAACAATACAGAACTCATATGTGACATGTTAAAAAAAATGATAATGCTGAAGGGTCTATGAAAACGGCTGCTTTGAAAGGATAATTAGAATATTAGGAGAGCAGCCCATCCGATTTAATATATTTTTGTCGTATTTTTTCTTGAAGAAGTAAACCCGGCCTGTGTAGATTTCAAAAGTTCGAGATGTTACTTCTCATAGTAGTCATGTAGAAAACTATTCTGAGATTTCTATTATCATGAGAATTCCACTTTCTTGTTCAAAACCTAAAATCGAATTTGACTAATCTCGATATTTCCAGTTGTTGCTCTTGGAAGTTATCGAGTTCAGGAGTGGCCTATTGGACACCTATAAACCAAATGACTTCCGACGGCAACAACTTGAAAAAACGAAAATTTCAAGTTGAGTTTATGGTTTGAACGGGAAAGTCGAATTGACATTAAATTAGAATGACCCTAAAAGTCCTTATAATTGCCCTTCAAAATTTAGGTAAATTCAAAGCATGAATGAAATTGTTAAATCAAATCAAAATAATTTTGTAAAGAGGATTGGTTTTGTGGACCTAAATTTCTTCATAAGTAGCTTTCTTTATTTTTTTAATATTCCCTAAATTATCAACAGTCCAAATTCATTTATTTAACCAAGCAGTGAAAGTTTCTTGAGCACTCCATATCAAATCTTCAGGACCTGCAAAAAAGATATATTAATTACTATTTAGTGATCAAGAAGTAAAAATTACTTATTTTTATTTTCGAGTTTTCTATCGATCACATTTTAATGAAAGCAGGCAAAATTCAAATCAATATTTTACATTTTTCGCATAATAATAATTGTTAATTATTCTAACATTTCCCTTGCCAATATGATGAAATAAATTATGAACATCAATGTAGTTATCTAAGGAAACCATTTAATCTCTCAGTCTCTCGGTAAACCATGAATGAGTATAATGCACAGACAAAATAATCAGATGTGTGCTACAATAGTTCATAATATCATTTACCTTAGATTCCAGATATATTTTTCTTCATAAGTAGCTTCTTAATTTTGAAAACATTCAGTAAATTATCACCAATCCAAATCCATTCATTTAATTTCATTGTTCAATTCATATAAACCTTTTCGGACCTGCAAAAAATATCAATAATTGTAACAATGAATAGATGAGTCTTCAAACATCCACTGTCTTGTTGAAATGTATGGTAGAATTGATTAGAGCAACCTTGTGTACAATGTCTACTCTATTATAGTATTCATTTTGAAGAGTTTCGAGCTCCTGAGCTGTACCAGTGCTTGTGCGCAGCAAATGGCAAGCCGTATTTCGAGGTTTTGAGTTACTCAGGAGCACAAAACTTTTCAAAACGAATAGGCTATATATGGAACTATTGTGTGGAAACCCATTGATATTAAAGTTAAAGATATGAGAAAACCTCGATGAAATGTAGCATTATCATCATGAATTACTGTAACTTAGATTAATCGTTTATATATTCTGAACACTCACATGTCCCCAAAGGTTTCGATTTTTCAATAGTGTTCTTTTATTCACCGGATGGATTCACTGCTTTCACCATCTTATATTAATCTATCTGAAATGTAAATATCCACTTCTTGAATAACAATAGCAGCATTGATATACACTAATATGTGTTGATATTTCATGTTCCTCCTATTATATTACACAAACTCGAATAATTTGAACCTACCTCTTATTATTTCCTATGCGAGGAGTTCAATGGTATTTATCTTCGTTGGTTCCTTGCTTCACCTTGAGAACTTCATCTGAACCATGGGTTGAAAATGTAACTTTAAATTGGTCATTTTCTATTGATATATCTGAACCACAAATATCCTCTTCCTGAATAACAATAGTAGAATTAATATAATAATACATATATCACATATTTCATGTTATCATAGTACACAAATTCTAATATATAACCTACCTTATATGGTACCTTTAAGTAAAAATTGTTGTATAATATGCTAGTTTATTTTATACGTTATTTCTAATTAAAATTTTCGTTTTACCCTTTGAATATAAAAATGGTTTTATATTCAAAGGTTTCACCCGATGTAACTTCACTTTTTGTTCAAATGTCAAAAACACTATAAGTACTCTATGATACCCAAATACGTCAAAGAAGAAAAAGAAAAGGAAAGCCTTTTATTTTTTTTCGAACAATTTATTTTTGAATATTTTGTTGTAAAAAAAAACCTTGCCCTAACAATAATGAACACAACAAAAAAAGAATTGTCGAATTTGGTGCAGTCGTTTAATAGATCTCTCATTTAAACAGTAACCATAGATCCTGTTTTATTAATATAGATGTTCTGTTGACCGGTGAGTTTACCGTTACGTCGTGTCATTACGATTTACGATTTATATGACAGAAAGTGAAAAATATTGTTAATTTGAATTATTTTCTGTAATCGGTAGGAATATTGGCATTATTAAATCGATTTTGAAATTACAGATATGTATGAAATATGAAACAATAAAATACGTGTGTTTTGTGTATAGGTGTACATTATTTTTGTAACTTTGGTTTTTTAATTCACTAATTTTAAATATTTTATTGTTTGTTTCCTGTTTCTAGCTTGTTGGTGTTGGTAGTTATATGTTAATCTCAACATGTGCCCACCTTCATCCTCAGTTTAGACTTTTTTTTTTAAATTGATACAAGAAGCTGCTCATGTAATCTTTATGGTAAATCATATAAAACTAGTGGAAACACCACCAATTTGCCTTCTCACTTAAGAAGTAAACATTTGCATGCCTACTCAAAATGTACTTCGGGCAAAAAGGCGTTGGTTGCAACAAGTAGTTTAGTGGATGCTACAAATTCAGATGTAGAGGTGAAGGAAGAAATTCGTACTTACTATTTACATTTTTGTGTTTTTAATAACAAACAACAAAGAAACTCATTAGTATAATGACCTTACCTTTGTCATGCTAATACAACAAGCAAATTTTTTCTCAGACGGAAGATATTACCTTGGAAAATGTAGATACCGCAAGCATAAAATCCTCGACGTCTGATTATGATTCACTCTTGAGCCCATCTACAAGCAGAAAACAACAAAACTATAGCCTCCTGCCTAGGCAATATTTTTAGCTTTGACGGTAGATACAATTTTAATAATGATATATGTCATTTTACGCTTTTTATACCTATGTTACCACATTTTAATATTTTCAGAAGGAGGGACAAGAAATGTTCATATCACGCAATCTCTGATTTATATGATATCGCACCTTGATTACAAAAACGGCATTATACAAAAATCACACAATTTGAGTTAAAATGATATCTATTATATCTAAAGGGAAATCTAGGGAATGCAAAAACCGCCATTATAATAGTTCGAATACTTTCTCCTAGAGGGCTATAGTGTCACTTCTGACTTTCAGAAGCACACTTCTATTAGTAAAAAACAGACGTTTTGCGTTTAGGGCCGTTTTTTTCCTCATATTGAATGTGCAAAGGTGCAAGCGATAAATTGAAAATTGACGTCTTGAGTTTAGTGTCGTTTATTCAGTCAAATTTTATAAGAATATTATACTGAGGTAAGTTTAAAATTGACACTTTATGTTAAATGCCGTTTATACATTTGAAGGACTCTATAAATGAGTTCTCTGAAGATTAAAAAAGTGTCATTTCGTTTTTTGAGCCGTTTTTCACTTTATTTGCTGTAGAAACCGCATCAACCCAACAAACTTTCGATGGCATTATGAAGATAATGCCATTTTTCAAGTGAAATGAGAAGACGAAATTGTTTACCCTCTGAACCAGTAATAGCATTTTTTCCATGTTCTTTTCACAATTAGTTTTTATCCTTATATCGCTTATATTAGTTTTTTTATAACAATTCATTTCTGCATCACAGAAATAGTTTTTGCTTTCGTCTTTTCAGATTCTCAACATGATTCCATTGAGAAGTAGGAGTAGGAGAATATTAGAGTTGGCAATTCAAAACAAAGAAAATAGTGCACCTTCCACTAGCAATCACATTGATCCTTATGAGGACGAAAACAGCATCTCCAACGATGATGCCGGCGACTTCGAGCTCGTCTACTTCAAGCACTTCTCTATCCTCTTCAGCTCCAAGTAATTTATCTTTTGCAGCTTCCATTCCAACTGATCCATTAAAAACCCATCACGAAGTGAATCAAAGTACCAGTCAAAATGATTCAACAGATGGAAAAATGAGTACTTGATTAGGCTCAAATAGCCGAAATGCTGGGAACGAAAAGAGTTATACCTTAGTTGATTTTCCACTTGCTGTTCATCATAATGAAGAACCGAAGAAACGGAAAAAGATTCAACGGCTTGCTCATGGTACTAAAACTCTGAAAGACTCAGGAAAGGGGTATATTTCAACCTCCAAAACCAGAAAATTTATTCCAGTCAAAGTTCTGAAACCATCATGTGCCTCAACCTGCAGATTGAAATGATCGGAAAAAATCAGTGAAGAATGGAGGAAAAAACTTTTCGATGATTTTTGGGGCATGGCATCCTTGTTACATCAAATTTATTTTATTTATCGTATGGCAAAATCACAGGTAAATACATTACAAGAATAATAAAATGCTTATGCCATCCATATTGCGTTGGCAGACTTGTGTGTCTGAGTTTCCTAGTCAATATATATATATATATATTCAAAGAGAATATATAGCTCGTCATATGGAAGAGATCAAACCCAAGTACCAGTACAAAAGAATCGATTCAAATAGAAGGTTGAAAAGTGCTTTCCACTTCAATTCAAACGGAAATGAAATTAAGGTTTGTAAAACATTTTTCAAAAATACTTTGAGTATAACTGACAGGTATATCCGTACCGTAATAGACAAGAAGAATAGTGTTACTGGGATCTTACAGGGCGAACAAAGGGGCATGCACGGCAAGCACAGGAAAGTATTTGATAATCTGACTGAAGAAGTGAAATGCCATATTAGGAGTATACCTAGAATAGAAAGCCATTATTTACGGAAACAAACTACAAGGGAATATACAGGGTGTTCCTAAATTGAACGTACAAACGAAAAGGGAAGATTCCTTGAGTGTGTTTAAGAAAAAAAAGTCCCATTAACATGAGCTCGCAAACGTTTCGTTTTCGAGATACAGGGTGTTAAAGTTTTAATCAAAAATATGTGTTTATTATAGGAGTTTATCGAATCTTTATGAATCATCGCTACAGATCAGGAAAATTTTCATAAAAACTGACACTGAATTCATTCACCACAGCTTACAAAGTGGCCTTCCCATCATAATTTGGATTTTCACGAGGATTTCGAGAGAATCGTTCAAAATTTTTATTCTCGAAATCGTTGGTGGATACGACAAAACTACAAGAAACCGAAAAGTTCAGTATAAGAACAAACCTTCTTCTTACATTTTTTCAAATTAACAGTTGCTCAGCAAAAAAAATTCTGCAGAAGAACGGGTGGCAGTGTTCCAGAAAAAATATCACCCTGTAGATCTTCTATCGAAATTGCCATGTCATGTGCTGGAACTGTCAAATGTAATATCTATGCCAAATTTCAGTTGAATATCTTGTGAAGTGTAGATACTATGAGAAAAAAACTTGAAAAAAATTCAAAGTTCAACACTCTGTATCTCGAAAACGAAACGTTTGCGACCCCATATTTATAGGACTTTTTCTTCTCAAACTCACTTAAGGAATCTCCCCTTTTCGTTTGTACGTTCAATTTAGGAACACCCTGTATAGATGGTGGGAAAACCTTATCAGAAATTTATTCCGATTATAAAGAGGACTGTATAAAGAGAGGATTGTCCTATGTATTGATTCATACCTATAGAAAACTCTTCTACGAAAATTTCAACATAAGTTTCTTCACTCCTGAAAAGGACCAATGTGAGCTCTAGGTTCGAGCTGGCCGAAGGTTTTGGAGAAGCTAATCAGAAAGAAAGCTATAAAAACGTCTGGCAGAAAAAAAAAGAGCCGTTAGGAAAAAGCTATGGACAAAGAAAAGGTTTCACCAAATTTCATTGTTGCATGTTACGACCTTCAAGCTGCCATGACAGTTCCAAATGGTGAAGTTTTATCTTTTTATTATCTTATTAAGTTTTTATTTATTATTAAGTCCAAAATAAATTGCTTGAACTTCACGATTTCTGAACTAAGGAATGATACACCTGAGTGCTTCTTCTGGGATGAATCCCAAGGAAACGGAGGTGCGAATGAAATCGGGAATTGTATTCTGAAATATTTGCGAAGCAAGTCTTCTAAAGCACAACAACATTTCGACGTAGTATTCTACTCCGATAATTGTTGCGGCCAACAAAAAAATTAATTTATTATTGGAATGTACATTTTTGCGGTGTCAACCTTGAAAATTAATTCCATTACCCACAAATTCCTTATACGTGGACATACACAGAATGAGGAAGATGCTGTGCTTCTCTCATAGAGAAACAAGTAAAAAGAAGGCAGGGAAAAAATCTTGTACACTATATTAAATTCTGAACTCCCAAATTTATTCCATACAGGCTGACATGTTTCGGCGGTTAAGCCATTATCAAAGCCATCTGAAAAAGATTTTATGCATTGAAATAAGCTAAGTCACCTAAATAATATGAAACAGTTGTTGAAGTATGGGTATAAAGGAACGTGGTGACATACTTTTATGAAAATTTGAGTTCAAAGCAAATAATTGGAATCATCCACACACTCTGGTTCGAGTCGAGAACACATTGTGTGTCTAATAGGATAAAAATGATCTCAGTATCGAGATCTCATTAAAATTGAAAATTAAAAACCTCGTCATAAAACTGACGGAACATGACAGATTAAAACCCTCAAAAGTGAGGTTATATCACTGAAATCACAGGACGAGACACACAAAATTATCATTCTTCTTACAAACAGTAAGGGAATCCACAAAGTTAAAAAATAAATAAATAAATAATTACAAAATTTAAAAACTTTAAAAAACAAGTCAATGTAGTTAAAATCGCTAAAAAATCAGCAGAGGATATGAGACGAAAAACTAACGTTAGCAACATCAGAGGCAGAAGTCATTGGGTCCGCAATACGCTGTTGGCCCTCACCTTATCAATTAACTTAAAGGACTCCTGGAAACTGTTGGTCATTGTCGAATTGGGGGTTTCTACATTGGGAATATTCAGATGTTTGTAAATTTCAATTTCTTCAAGTACTTCCAATCTTCTTCCATAATCGCAATTGTGGAGCAACTTCACATTTTCTTCTTTGTTAAAGTTATGATTCTGAA
Source organism: Propylea japonica (assembly GCA_013421045.1). NCBI lineage: Eukaryota > Metazoa > Arthropoda > Insecta > Coleoptera > Coccinellidae > Propylea > Propylea japonica. The sequence goes on along the minus strand of CM024240.1, from coordinate 100,931,194 downwards.
CTCTTAGGTGTACGCCAAATGCAGACTTGTTGTTACTATTCACTCTAAAGCTTGTAAGGTGTTCATTGATTCTAGAATTGATACTTCTTCCACTTCTACCAATATACAGAGTGTTGCAATCTCCACACTTCAATCTGTAAACTCCCGACTTGTCCAAAAAATGTACTGGATCCTTGTTATGTGATAAATGTTGTCGTAAGGTGTTAGAGGACTTAAAGGAAACCCTAAAGTCGCTGTACTGTCTGAACAAGTTACCTATTTTATGAGAGATGTTGCCATAAAAGGGAATGCTTATGTATTTCTTTCTTTCTCTTATGTTGTGGGACGCTTATCTAAAGAATTCAGTTGGTCGATCTCTAGTTTATTTTGGTGTTTGATTAATTATCAATTTGTCTATCAAGCTTGGTTCATAATCATTTTGGGCTGCTATATGTTTAAGAGCAACCACCTCATCCGAGAACTTATCACTGTCCAAAGAGGTCTTGAACATCCGGTTTCTATAGGTCTTAAAAGCAGATGGCTTGTGTCCCAATTGATGGCAAGGAAGGTTATTTATAGAGTGATCAGTCTGAGTGGGTTTTCTAAAAATGTCAAAGGCGAGACCCTGGTTGGTCCTATGGATGGTCAGGTCCAAAAAGTTCAGGCTTTTATTTTCTTCTACTTCTAGAGTAGATTTAATGTTATTATGGAGGTTGTTAATCCAATTCAACAATTCCAAGAGCTCCTCTCGGCTCCCATCAAAGGCAATAACAATATCATCCACATATCTATACCAGAAGATGATTTTTGATCTATATGGGTTTTTGGTGGTGAGGATAAGTTTCAACTCCATATATGTGGTAAACAAGTTTCTAACATCGAAAGAGGCCAACAATGTATTATTTTCCAACTTAACATCTATGATCTTATTAACGAGGTCTGAATAATTCTTTATGCTGTAGACAGATTGGAAATTCAAATTTTCAGTCAAAAACCTGCACAAGTATTGAGATGTCTTGTAAGCCAAGCTACCACAAAATGAAATAACAGGTCTAATGGGTATGTTGTCTTTATGGATTTTCGGTAAGCCATAGAGTCTTGGTATATTGAAATTCATCGGAATTAGAGATCTCCAACCTTCAAGCAAAGTTAGGCCAATTTTAGTCATTGTAGACTTGAACCTTTTATTATACTCGTTAACAAATGTTTTTGACTTTTCCGTAAAGTTGTTCTCATCAAGAAAGTCATGAACCTTCTGGATGTAATCTCCTTTGTTCATAATGACCAGGCAATTTCCCTTATCTGCCCTCGAAACCAACAGGTTGTTCGCTAAGATCTTTCCCTTTATCGACTTGAGTGACATGTTCTGCAAAATTCAATGTGACTCTCAAACTTCGAAGCCTTCGAGGACAACCTCCAATATCTGTGGGTCAAAACGGCCAGACTAGCCAGCATCATTAAATCTCGAAAACCCATAGTGCAAGTTCATAGGAGGCAGGGAAAAAATCTTGCAGTTCTGTGAAGTTTGAAGTGGCCTTCAATAATTGCACCCATCGCTTATCGACGGACGATGTTGAACTAGTAGATTGCATAAAATGAGGAAACACTTGGGTCAGTTGATTAACCTCGTCATAAAGCTTATCCTCGTCGACATTTTTCAAGCCAAGCAATTCCACAGCTTCCAGTGCATCTTCATAACTCACCGGTCATCTAAGATCAAATTTAGAATATATTTTGAATACAGAATTCTTGTAATCGTAATATTATAGGTTTTATAGGTCTCGCTGGCTTCTTTTTTTAATTCAACTTGTTCGGTGGGCACTAAAAACTTTATGCACCTCATTATTTTAGCACCGTAAAACTAATCTCGAAGTCTACTTTCAATTTTTTCTCTTAAATTCGTCATTATTGATTCACCATCACTCTTGAAATAAGCTGATACAGCAGGCCACGACAATAGCAATCTGTCAACTGCTCTTCCCAAACTTAACCATCTAGTTGGTCCATGTCGTAATACTCTTCTATATTCCATTTCGAATTCCTCAAAAAATGCTTTCAATTCTCCGGTGCGTTTTGCACTGTTCGAAAATTCAGCATAAACTTTCATTATCAAGTTTTTTACGTCATATGTTAAAGCTTTCATGGCATTTCTGGCAGCATTGTGAAGAACATGGCAATTGCAATTTGCCTTAACGACTTTGTTGTCAGAATATTTCTCTAGAATTTTTTGATATACAGAATTGTGAACACCATAATTAACAGATGCATTATCTGCTGAGAATGCAGACAGCAAAGTTGTATTTAAGTTATGCTTGGACATAAAATTTTCAATGTTTTCGAAAATTTTTTGAGATGTTTCATTGGAATCTTCGAAAAAATCCATTAATCTATCTTGAACACCCTTCTCTTGGACAAAATATCTTGTATGTATGACTATTGGATACATCTTCTTGGATCCTTTATTTGATGCGTCGATAGCAATTGAAAAGTATACCTCACTCTCAGATTGAGTTTTTTTCAACTCTTGAATTGTTGACTCTATTGAGTTGGGTGCTAGGACATTCAAAACAATGGCCTCAGCTTTAGTTCTGCCACAGTGAACTTTTTGTGATAGTGAAGAATCAGCATAAAGTGTGGCATTCAATTTGATGCCGCAATCAGTGCTCAAATAACTATGATGGTGGCTAATAACGTGATTAGTTGATGCAATTTCAATTGTCGCTACATTAAACTCTTCAGAAGAATTTTTTTTGACAGAAATGCAGTCATCAATGAATTTTTATCTGTATTTCTCACCTTTCTCTTGTGCGTTTCACTGTTGAGATGAGTCGATAAAGCCTTTTCACCATCCCACTTCACTGTAAAAGTTACATTACAAATTACACACTTCGCGTGTTTTTCATCGACTTTTCTCAGCCATTTCCTGTACTTCTCATTATCCAACCAAGATCGATGAAAATTACATTCGTACTTCTTTTTCTTGATCGATTGTGATTCTCCGTCTTCCATCATGCTAATTACACACACACGAAGTCGTACGCCAGTTTATTGTGCAATTTTTGTGAAGCCGTGCTACCGAACTAATGTTTTGATCCCACGTGCGCATGTGCGGATCCTGTCATGCTCGAATCACGAGTCGAGATTCAACGCTGACGCATTCACAACTTGAACTGCGCATAAATCTGTTTGTAATTATATCAGTATGTCGTATATCGTTGGCCCTGCGTCGTGTTGACCGCCAGCCACATCTAACCCGGAGATTTCGACGTTAAACCCGTAGCCCGAATAGGCGCCTCACAAACCCCGATACTCCGGGTCAAACCCGGAGAGGTGGCAGCCGTAGTTGACCATAATTGAATCAGAAAGTACCAGATGGAACTCTTGTTTAGATATGTTAGAAAGATTCGAGCTTCTTTCGGGTTTTGTTGCGAAAATCTTATCAAATCGCAATAATAACAGACGGGTTCCTGACACGGTGGCTACAAGCCAGTTAAATATAATATAATAACACTTTTGAAGCCTTTCAAACAGTCCACAGAAGAAATTAGTGGGCATTATTATGTGACTGCCAGTTTAGCTGTGCCTCTTGCAAATCTTTTTAATTATGAGTTAGAACAGAGTGAGGTAACTACATTTAAAGCCATGGAAATACAAAATAAACTCTTGAAGGAGTTTGAAGAAAGGTTGATACCTTTGGAAAACCGTTTTTTAGGAAAAGCTACATTATTAGACCCTCGTTTTAAAAGGCTCTACTTTTCCTTGCCTGTTGCTGTGTCCAATGCCCTTATGGAAATATCAGAAGAGATAAGGGATGAATATAAAATAAGAGGAAAAGGTTCTTCCAATAAACCACAAACACAACAATCTCCCAAACCAAATACATGCTCTATCTGGGAGAGACATTCATATATAATAAATCAAACAAGTGCAGCTCATTTCACACCAGAAAACAGTTCTATACCAACTGAATTAAAACAATATTTGGATCAACCTAATGTCAAAAGGGAAGAGGATCAAATGAAGTTTTGGATTGCGTGCCAAAATTTCACTCCTATTTTATCAGGAATTGCGCTAAAATACCTAATTCCACCAGCTTCTTAGTTAGTTCTGAAAGAGTACCATCAGCAGTGAATTTAGTCGTTCTAGATAATCGAAGCACACTAACAGGAGAGCACATCAAAGCCAGAGTTTTTTTGACTACAATTAGTGACAAGTTTTGGTTTTCATAAGAATAATAAAGAAAACTCCAATAATTGATCCTTTATTTTCATGGCCGTTAATTGCAATTTTTATAATTCGTTCCCTGGGTTTTGGTTGACATTCATATTGATAAAACTTGGTTTTTAAAGCAATATTATTTTTAATCTTTGGCAATTGTTTTATTGATTCTATATATTTACAAAAAGCCTATTTGTATAATTGCCATAGTATAAAATGATGGTTAGATAAACCGAAAAATAACACTGAAGAATCAAGTTTCATAAATGTAAATAATTACCGAAACGCAGAAAAACATATTAAAAACTAATTTCTGATGTTTCATCATTTTTCCATTCTTGTTGTGTTACATTAATGAAACCGGGGATAAAATTGAAAATTTTAAGGAGTAAGAATTACTTCCAACTGAAAGAAAATTGTTGGCCTTTAAATTTAACGGATAAAAGAAAGTGAATTTTGGCTGCCATGAATCTTATTTCCTAACTTTGTGAACATGAGTCTGTTTTTCTAGGTTAGATAATCGATATATCGATATTTTTTAACGATATCCCAAGTAACACAATGTGCTGTAAAACTTCTGCGACAACGTTGCGGCAGCAATAATAAATGCTATTTAGCATTCACAGAAGTCCATATAATGCCTGCCAAATAGCTGCCGCAATGTTGCGACAGAAGATTTGGAGCGCTTTTTTCTTTCTGTGGCAATGTTATAACAGCTATAATGCATTGCTGTTATCAATGAAAAAATGTTACTCATAGCAATAAAGTGTATAAAAAATGCATTTCACAGAGCTGTTTTCCTTCTTTTCAATGAACAAAAATGCTATTTCGCAGCATCATAGCTTTCCAGTTCTACCAACCAAGTTGGTGGCTGTGTTTGTTTTGCATAGAAACTGTCAAACATTTATTATAGGTTAGGTAAACTTTCAGCTGATAGTTTCGTGTACTCAATGTCAATGTCAAATTTCCTATCAGCTTTGGATCATCTGTGATACCTATAGTCCGTTCACGAAAGGTTGAGCACATAGTAGGCGTTTTTTTATTCATCTGAATTTGGCAGTATTTGCTGTCATAACGTAAAATAAAGTCAACGTTGCCGACTGTAACCGGCCTCGTTCGACGAGATTGCGAGTTATCAGACAACTCTATGCAATATTGACAACATTGCGTATCAATCTGACAAGAACATAACCTAAATTTTAATATACACAGTGGAATATGCCAAATTTCCATGGCCAACCGACGGCTCAACCTTTCGTGAACGGACTATATATTCATTTCTAACATGGAAGTAATCAGAAATTATATTTAAAGAATAGTTGTTTTTCTTGCAACTATACCAAATTTGTTTGAGCCAACAGAGATTTATCGTGAAATCTATCCATCTGCCTTGAACAAAATAAGGGGCCTGCAAAATTCGTACGATTAAAAAAAAATTGTCAATTTGAGCGAAAACAAAACTTCGAAATTAAGTGAAACTAGATTTATTTTGGCAGATTCAAATGATCCGTATCACAAACAAGGTGAAATTTGATTTACATGTGATTCGTGTTGGTGCATAGGCCTGAATATGATAAATATTTTTTTCAATTGATACGTTTTCAATGTTGCCACGTTGATCCATCAACAGTTAAAATAAGGAATTTGATATTGGTTTACCTGTGATTGAGTTATATTTTATGCAATTTTATTGTTTTTTGGCATATTTTTCTGATTTTATAGAAAATCATTAGTAGGTACTATCGTTTTTTCCTAACGTTCTGAAAAACTATTATGAAGGCATGTTTTGTTGTTTAGAATCCAGTGGCGTATTTATATTTTGGGAAGGTTAAAATCAGATAAAAATAGATGTGAACTGAAGATATACAGGGTTTTCCTTTTAAGTTGGCCTATTAGACGTTTTAGGAGAACTAGTGAATCTTTCGTTCTGAAATTTTAGGTGCAGCCTTGAGTGGGAAGGAACTCTTCGCCTAAAATATTTTCAAGTCGACAGTGTTGCCACGTCTATCTCAAACACATATCTACTTTCTTATTTCAAATGGAACTACCTATATTTTCATTTATGTATCGATTCAATACCAGATTCGCAGTATAACCCACTAAAAAACATTTCTCTGCTATGCACTGTTGCCAAGTTATTTACAAATTCCTGAAACTTTTGACATTTGCATTGCCAGTTTGGAAATGCAATATCTCGGTTATTTTTTATGCGAACGGAACCGAACTAAGCAGTCTTATAGTGAAGACTCCATGCATTCATGTGGTATATTCAGTATTTTGATACATCGTAAGGTTTTTCGAAGATATTGCTCCGAAAATGTGAAACTCAAAATTGAAATATTTCGAGATTTTCAAATGGCAACCCCATATTTATTTTACAGCATTCGATTCGGAATAAAAAATGAATGGCAGTCTCCTTTCACACTAATTATTTATTTTGGATAGTTTTCGAATGAGATGAAAAATACTAAAATTTTTCAGTATTTACAGTTCATTATTTATGGTTCTGTTTCAGATGAAATGGTTCTATAATTATAGTGTGAATTGTTGAAGTAGATTCTATGGTTGAAATCATAAAAAGTATTCGATGATCATGGATGTCATAGAAAAAAGTTTACCCTTATTACACGATTCGGGCAGTTTCACAATTCACAATTTCAGTATTTTTGATCTCATTTGAAAACTGTCCAGAACAAATAATTATTGAACATAAGGCCAGGATTACAGAAAGCCTAAACAATTTGCCGAATTTCTTTCCGATCATTCGTGCTAAATGTGAATAACGATTGTTAAAGATACTACAGGTCCTTTCAATAATTTTTTGGCATTCCCGTGAATTGTGAAACTGCCCGAATCGTGTAATATGGGTAAACTTTTTTCTATGACATCCATGATCATCGAATACTTTTTATGATTTCAACCATAGAATCTACTTCAACAATTCACACCATAATCATAGAACCATTTCATCTGAAACAGAACCATAGATCATGAACTGTAAATACTGAAAAATTTTAGTATTTTTCATCTCATTCGAAAACCATCCAAAATAAATAATTAGTGTGAAAAGAGACTGCCATTCATTTTTTATTCCGAATCGAATGCTGTAAAATAAATATGGGGTTGCCATTTGAAAATCTCGAAATATTTCAATTTTGAATTTCACATTTTCGGAGCAAAATCTTCGAAAAACCTTACGATGTATCAAAATACTGAATATACCACATGAATACATGGAGTCTTCACTATAAGACTGCTTAGTTCGGTTCCGTTCGCATAAAAAATAACCGAGATATTGCATTTCCAAACTGGCAATGCAAATGTCAAAAGTTTCAGGAATTTGTAAATAACTTGGCAACAGTGCATAGCAGAGAAATGTTTTTTAGTGGGTTATACTGCGAATTCGGTATTGAATCGATACATAAATGAAAATATAGGTAGTTCCATTTGAAATAAGAAAGTAGATATGTGTTTGAGATAGACGTGGCAACACTGTCGACTTGAAAATATTTTAGGCGAAGAGTTCCTTCCCTCTCAAGGCTGCACCTAAAATTTCAGAACGAAAGATTCACTAGTTCTCCTAAAACGTCTAATAGGCCAACTTAAAAGGAAAACCCTGTATATTTTCAATAGGAACACCTATATTTTATAACAGTATTAAAATGTCGATGTTTCCCTCTTTCAGAAATATAATAGAGCTGATATTTTATTAAAATTAATCAAACTATTTAACAACGTTTTTCTCGTTGAAATACTTTCAGAGGAAAGAAATCATATACATATATTTTCATCAAGATAGCGCATTACCACACAAATACAAGATGCAAGGCTTGTTGATGGTGATTTAATTGCTGGATAATTTAATTGACAACTGTGTTTACTGGATTTATTTCCTATGGACTTTCTTATGGGGCTGTATATCACAGATTTTATAATCAGGAATCATTCAACAAATTAATTAATTAAAATGCTGTTAGAATTGACGATAAATCCGGAGAACGCAGAGTGGACGCAGTGTCTATCTATACTATGACGCTTCACACTCGCCGCATTGCCAATCCATTTCATGCCGGAATTATCCAGAAAATTACCAACAAGCCTTGTATTGTCGTGTGATGAGCTATATCGTTTTTGTATACATGTATGGTTTTTTTTTTCTGCTGAACATAATGCATGATGAGCATAATGAAATTTCTGTAGCAGAATTTGAATTGAATGGCGTCCAAATAGTTATTTTAACAGTTACAGTATTTTATGAAATATGAACTACCAGTAGAGCACTAGAAATATAGGTATGCCTTGTTTTTCAAAAATGTTTTTCTCGCCTCCCCTGAGAAAAAATTCTGCGGGCGCCCATGGAAAAATTTATAGTACCATTGGTTTCTCCCAAGAGACCGAACATAATTTCTGCTATCTATAGTCTAAAATTTGTGATACTAAAATATCAAAATGCGTTCACCTGTCCACCCGTATATACCTATATAGGTACCTACCTAGGTATATTGGAATTAGCAATATATCTATCTCATATTTTTTCATGTATTTATAAATGTCTCCAAATTAACACGCTCTGATAAATATATCGCCTCTTCATCAATTTTTAGATTCAGTTTGCCCCTTTTCCCAACTATTGCATCTACCTACTGAAACATAGGGTATTACATAATTACATTACACATTTCCTATTAAAAATTATTAATTCAAGAGTTCGTATGGCAACGTTGCAGTTGTCATTTCTGTTGGATATTCGCGCAAGTGGCGACCATATTCAAAGAAGCCTTGATAAATAGTCATTCTGAAGCAATATAGCATTTATCTAGCATTTTTGTATTCATTGTATTACAATATTTCTGCAACAGCTCTATTGCTGCTCACGCAACAATATAGCATTGATAATGTAGGCGAGCCAACACACCAAAATGTCAAATGTGCGCACGCGTCGAGATTGTCCATATTGCCAGATGGCATTCAAAGGTACAAACTGAACCTCAGAGGAACAAAATATATTTATTCCTCTGAGAATTGTACATGCATACTGGCCAAAATGGATATTTTCAGGAGATGAGTATTGATGCAAACTGGAATTCATCTCATAAAACTCTTTATTCTCTTACTCCGTTTAGCGGTAACATTTCAATGAGGACGTTTGGGTGAAGTTTTATGTCGAGTAGGGATTATAATAATATTGTGAATTATATTTCCATATGGGTGTCCGAAATATAGTGAATTGAAAAAAACTAACTTCAATTCGAAATTCCTTCTATCCAATATCTTCAACTTTCCGCTGAATCTCCAATTTGGATTGAACTGAGGTGATACCTAGTTTGTATTTGTACCAGTGTGTCACTCATTTTGAAACATCACAATTTTTGTATGAATTGCAGGATATGTACATAATTTTTTGATAATGTCATTAGTAACTACAGCAAAATGCAAGCAGCTTATTGATGCGACATATTTAGTAAAGGTCAAATGAATTAAAAGGATATCCCATTTCATCTTTTCTGGATATTCTTTCAATAACATGATGAATTCTCCGAAATGGCAACGGAGCTGCAAAGGGTATAGCCGGGTTTCAATGGTAAATCTGCCCCCGCGGCCTTTTCGATTCATATTGAGGGGATCGATTAGGCATTGAATGAAAATAATTCAGCCAACTTTTCAGCCTTTTATATCTAGCCATTTTTGAGATTTCTGTGAAAAACACTTTTTTCGTTTTTATTTTTTTTCTCTTGTGATATACAAAATTTTTGAATGGTGATTTTCTCTGTCAATTCTTTGCTATTGAAGGAATAGACGTATATTTTTTTGATGAATTTCAGCTGCAAAAATCTATTTTTAGGAAAAAAAATAAAGTTTTTGTCATTTGTTTTTCGGTGTTTTTAAAAAGTGTCCACCGCCATTTTTTGACATAAAATGTCTTCTTTGGCCCTTTATACCCTGGAATTTTTTCACATTTTTAAAATTGTGGTGGAACATTTTGAAAAAAAATTAAAACTGTTTGAATTTTAGGATTCAACAGATATCCATCAAATTTTGGTACCGTTGTATTTATATTGGCTTCCTGAACAATATTAGTGAAAAAAACAATTGGCGATCTGTTTTAGTTTGGGAGATATGGGCTCCCAAAGTCCGAAAAGTATTTCACCTGAAAGTCACTTTTCTCACTACAGAAACACTGAATACCGCTTTATTAAGTTTAAAGCCTCCCTGAACATTTTAACATGAGGATTTGATTCATTTTATTTCAGATATATTCAATAATTGTTGCAAAAACATCGAAAGAATTCTAGGAAAAGCCCGCAGTTCCTTATGGTAAGTTTGGCACTACCGCGAATTATTTCGCGCGAATATGACACGATGCATACCGGTAAATCCCGCTATCATTTCCTAATGGCACTTGCTGAAAGACGCGGTAGTGCCAAACTTACCATAAGGAACGGCGGGCTTTTCCTAGAATTTTGTCGATGTTTTTGCAACAATTATTGAATATATCTGAAATAAAATGAATCAAATCTCATGTTAAAATGTTCAGAGAGGCTTTAAACTTAATAAAGCGGTAATTCAGTGTTTCTGTAGTGAGAAAAGTGACTTTCAGGTGAAATATTTTTCGGACTTTGGGGCCCATATCTCCAAAACTAAAACAGATCGCCAATTGTTTTTTTCACTAATATTGTTCAGGAAGCCAATATGAATACAACGGTACCAACATTTGATGGATATCTGTTGAATCCTAAAATTCAAACAGTTTTAATTTTTTTTCAAAATGTTATACCAATTTTAAAAATGTGAAAAAATTCCAGGGTATAAAGGGCCAAAGAAGACATTTTATGTCAAAAAATGGCGGTGGACACTTTTTAAGAACACCGAAAAACAAATGACAAAAACTTTATTTTTTTTCCTAAAAATAGATTTTGCAGCTGAAATTCATAAAAAAATTATACGTCTTTTCCTTCAATAGCAAAGAATCGACAGAAAAAATCACCATTCGAAAATTTTGGATATCACAAGAGAAAAAAAATAAAAACGAAAAAAGTGTTTTTCACAGAAATCTCAAAAATGGCTAGAGATAAAAAGCTGAAAAGTTGGATGAATTATTTTCAGTCAATGCCTAATCGATCCCCTCAATATGAATCGAAAAGGCCGCGGGGGCAGATTTACCATTGAAACCCGGCTATACCCTTTGACGTAGTTCTCGGGTTCCTGTTCTCGCTCGTTTCAACTATCAACGTCAACCAAATGTCATATGTCATTTACTTTATCGTGAAATCGTGAATTGGCGGTAAAGTGGAAATACAAATATAGTTGTATCCTTGAGTAGAATATTAATAATAGATAAAAATGTTCAAAGTAGTTCAAACGGAAGAGAATGAACAACACTTGTTATGTGTTGTCCCAGATTCATAGGAAAAAAACAACATTTTATTTTGGCCACCTGGTCGGAATGGGATGAACATGAGAAAAAACCCAAAAATCATTCCAAATGAAGATTCATGGTCGAAACAACTATGCTTTTTGAAGAAGAGCGGATTGAAAACATTTCAAGAAGCCTTGAAGGCAAATCAGGCATTGAGTCAGTTCGTTGATACAGAGGACGAAGAAATCTATCGAGAAATTAAAAAATATGAAAGGATGCATCCTGGTTTACAATTCAAAGAAGAAGATTTCAATGATTTGGTTATGGAATCTCAAAAAAAAACCAAAAATTGAAATAAAACAAATTTTCATACTAAAGGAGAAATCATTGAATCAGCCAGAGGAAATTCCACCCTCTTCACAGGAAAATGAAGGTAAAGTGGTATTTAAATTGTCCTCCATACATTTTCATTAAATATATTCTCTGTATATTAATAAACGTCGCTAATATATTTTTATTTCATTTTAAGGTACCGTGTTAGAGATAACAACTATCCAGAGGTCTGAACTCAACGAAATAATGAATAAAATAGATCAACTGTCTATTAAGTTAGAGCAAAGACAGATAAGTTTTGAAATGGATATGAAAAAGGAGCTATGTGCAATAGAAGTAAAATTAGAGAAACTTGTTGAAATTTTGCTCCATAATGAAAGATCTTATACTGATCCTGATAAGAATAAATCTAATATAAGCCCAGCAATGATTTACTTTCAAATTTATTAGAAAGATTACCAATAACTAATGAAGAAGACATGATCTGCACCGAGCAGATGCTGCAAAACCCTGCTGTTAAAAATGATTTTATCAATTATTTTTCAAAAATTGGAGGAACACTTGGGGATAAGAAAGGTATCAAAGTTGGTTACCAGATCATTGATAAATTTTTTGACCGGCTGTTTCTCACAACATGCAGCTGGACCGAAACAACAAAGAAAAAAATGCATCAGCAAAATATGCATTTATGAAAAATGAATGCTGGTTGGAAGTTATATTCAAACTAATCAATTTGAGTGACAGCCGTCATACATTTACGGACAACAACGATTTTATCAAAAGAATTTTGAGGAACAGCCTTAGTAGAACTCTCCAAGAAAGAGTGCTCAGTAAAGGCCCTGAGAAAGATGAGAACAATAATGGTAGAGAATACGAAGAGAATATGAACATTGAACAGTTTGGTGATTAGAGTGAGAGACTATATATACTCCGTTCACGAAAGGTTGATCACATAGTAGGCGTTTCTTTATTTATCTGAAGTTGGCAGTATTTGCTGTCATAACGTAAAATAAATTCAATGTTGCCGAATGTACCCGGCCTCGTCCGACAAGCTTGCGAGTTATCAGACAACTCTATGAAATATTGACAACATTGCGTATCAATCTGACAATAAACATCATAACCTAAAATTTTAATATACACAGTGGAATATGTCAAATTATCATGGCCAACCGACGGCTCAACCTTTCGTGAACGGAGTATATGTTAAATATATAAGATATTCATTAACCACATAATTATATTTGAATGTTTAAATAAAATGGAAATTCAATGAAAAAACTTTTATTTCGCGAAAACATCATAGGTATGTATAAGTGGAATAAAAATAATTTGTAGGCCTTCTTTCACAGGAACCAACTTACACTTAATTTCAGTTAAAGCATACCATTTCGGTTCTTCGTATTCATATTCTGATGAAACATATATGTTTAAGTATGAAGAAACCACTGGGTCAGCACCTTGTCGTGGTGTGGGGGCTTGTAGTAGCTGCATTGATACTCGGAATCTCTGCGGCTGGAACTCCGGTTCCTGGCAGGGCCAACACCCATGTCGATGAGATTCCGGAGGAGTGGCGAAACTAAGACTGACCACCCCAAGCCAAGGTGTGAGATATCGTGCCGAGGGCTGAATGGCACCTGGGTGAAGTGTGTCGCGAACGATTCCCTGGGGAAACCGGGTCGCATCCCCTTGTAAAAGACCTTCCCCCAGTATCCAAGCTCTGCTGGGGGCGGCCACATTTTCTTAGGTTACTCGTGGGATTCACATGGAAAAAGATCAACTAAATGAAACAAAGGGTGCCAAACACCCCGACACCAAAGGCTCCTCTTCTGGAGGGGCTCGCGGTAAAATCCCGGAGAAGGCTCCGAGTGAGGACCCTTCAGGCAATTCTTCGTGGCCCGCTGTCAAAAGGCGGAACCGCACAGGTGCAAAGATAAGGAAGGCGAGGAGGGCTCGCGCGGACTCAACCCGTCAAGTGGCGGGAGAGTCGGCAGTCGGGAACTCCCCCCCTTCCACGGGCTGGTGGCTCTAAAAGGGACGCCCCCGAATCGGTCACTCCACCCTCGTGTGAGAGGCCTGCGAAGAAGGCTTACCACCTTCCGGATAGGCCCTCTTACAATGAGGTGGCGAGTGTGCCCTTAAAGGTGGCCCTCGTTCACGAGGATTGGCCAGACAGGGCGCTCTCCAAGGAGGACCTAAACGCTGTGGAGCTAGCGGTGGCTGCCGAGATGGACAAGATCCTACCTGGCATGCCCTACCCGCGGTTCCAGGGTGTTGAGCTCAACCACCAAGGTGCAATTGTCACCTCCTGTGTGGACAGATTCAGTGTGGACTGGCTGTGTACTAACCTGTCCAGACTGAAACTTCCGAAGGGACTCCGCCTCAAAATGATTGAGGTGAAGGACCTGGAAAGACCAACGAAAGTCAGTCTGATGATGAAGGGTGCTCAAAGCTCATCGCCAACGGGACTAATTCTCAGACGGATAGAGATGTCGACTCCGGCTCTTAAGACTAGGGACTGGAGAGTCTACAAACGGAGTGATGGGCCTGATATGGTGCAAATCATTCTGGGGGTGGACAAGGCATCTCTGGAAGTCTTGAGGAATGTCAAATTCCAAGTCGGCATTGGAATGAGGATGAGGCTCATCCAAGGTCCAAGCCGTAACACGTGTTCCACGAGCTCCTCGAACACGAGGGCTGCTCCAAGTGAGGGGACCTTGAGGAGGTGGAGGGCACTCGGATCATGAAGGAGGAACTCTCCAACCCGACGATGGAGTCGGGCAGTCCGATGGATGTGGACTCTGTTGGCGCTCCTGTCGGGCTCGTGCCGGGGGGACCTGTTCAGGGCTCTGCACCATCGGACACACCCGTTGATCCTGCGGGATCTGCTGATCCTCCGGGATCTGCTGATCCTCCAGGATCTGCGGGTACAACGGTACAGTTGGCCGACTGAGGATTCATCTCTCCTCATGGCGGCCAACACATTTGTAACGCAAATAAACTTGCACCATTGCATTGCGGCAACCGATATTCTCCGGTTGCAGCTGGCGAAGGTGCAGACATTCATAAACCTGATTCAGGAGCCCTGGGTTAGGGGTGGCGAGGTGAGGGGTCTCTCCTTCAGTGGAAGTAGGCTCTTCTGTTCGCCCAAGGACACAAATCCGAGGGCGTGCATACTCGCTTCTTCTGACTTGGGGGCTCAATTATTAACAAATTTCTGTTTCAGGGATCTAGTAGTGGCCCGGTTTACTGATTTCAGGGGACCGCTGGAAAACTTGGTGGTATGCTCGGCATACCTTCCATAGGACTCTCCGGATCCACCACCATCGAAGGAGATGGTGGAACTGGTGACATTCTGTGAGCAGAAAGGCTGGCCCCTGCTCATTGGATGTGATGCGAATGCGCATCACATTCTGTGGGGCAGCACTGATGTGAACCCCAGGGGTGAGGATCTAGCTGATTTCCTGTTTTCAACCAGTATACACCTTCTCAATAAGGGTGACGAACCTACTTTTATCACGTCAAGTAGAAGGGAGGTTCTTGACGTCACTATGTGCAGCAGCTCCATCGCTGATTGCATAATGGATTGGCGTGTAGCCACGGAGGTGATCTCACTGTCTGATCACCGGCACATCTGCTTCACCATCAGTGGAAGCAGCCCGACAAGGGATCCGGTAACTTTCAGGAACCCCAGAAAAACAGACTGGTCCAGATATCTGGCATTCCACTCTGAAAACCTGGGACAGGTGCATCCCAAACCTAGGATTCCGAGAGAATTGGACACTGCAGCTGAAAAGCTTCAGGAGGCCATAATCTCAGCCTATCATAGCAGTTGCAGTCCCCAGGTTCGTAGACCGAAGGGTCAAACGAAATGGTGGACTCCTGAAATTAATGATGCCAGACGCACCAGCAGGCATCTCTTTAACAAGGCAATGAGATCCGGCCTTGCAAGTGACTGGGACGACTATAAGTCGGCACTGAGAGTGTACAAAGGACTTATAAGAAAGTCTAAGCGAGAATCTTGGAGGCGCTTCTGTAGTGATATTGAGGGTGCGCCTGAAGCTAACAGGCTCAGGCGGGTCCTCTCTGCTGGGGGCCTTCCGAGGATTGACTACTTAAATCTTCCTAGTGGGCAAAAGACGGGCTCAGAGGAGGAAAGCTTGAGACATCTCTTAGAGACGCATTTTCCTGGCTTCTCTGAGAATGTAGACGCACAGGGTGTATGCCATCGACGGGCCTCATACGAGGACTGGAAGCTGGCTGCAAGTGTAGTCACACATTCTCGACTTCGTTGGGCGATCAACGGTTTCGAGTCTTATAAAGCAGCTGGTGAGGATGGCATTGTTCCGGCTCTGCTATCCAAGGGGCTGAAAGTGCTGGCCTCCCCACTGCTTCACGTTCTCCGTGCGAGTCTGGCTCTAGGTCACATTCCATTGTCCCTGAGAAAGGTGAAGGTAATTTTCATACCCAAGCCTGGAAAATCATCGCATACAAAAGCGAATGACTTTCGACCAATTAGCCTCGCCTCGTTCTTAGTCAAGACACTGGAGAGGTTGGTGGAAAGATACATCAGGGACGATGCTTTAGTGGCTATACCACTGCATACCAGCATGCGTATCAGCTGGGCAAATCAGTAGATTCTGCTCTTCACTCAGTGGTTAACTGTATTGAGGGCGGAATACATAACAAGGAGTACACCCTAGCTGTATTTCTTGATATAGAAGGTGCCTTCAATAACACTGCGTTTGGTGTGATGCAATCTGCGTTGGCCAGACATGGTGTTCCGCCTACTTTTTGTCGGTGGACGGGGTCTCTGCTTGGTTCACGTAGCATCGTGGCTCGGCTAGGCGGCTCGACCATAGGGGGCTCACCAGGAAGGGGATGTCCGCAGGGCGGTGTTCTATCTCCGCTACTGTGGAATCTCGTCCTGGATGAGCTCCTGGTGGAGTTGAGGAAGGCTGGGTTCGTTGTGGTGGCCTATGCGGACGACCTTGTTATATTAATCAGGGGTAAGGTAATCAGTGTCATTGGGGATCTGATGCAGAATGCTCTGCGACGGGTCGAACGATGGTGCTTGAAAAACGAGCTCTCGGTAAATCCTAGTAAGACAGAGATGGTTCTCTTTACTAGAAAGAGGGTGCCTAGCAACTTACGACTTCCCAGTCTGTTTGGAGTTGGGCTCACTCTATCCGAACAAGTTCGTTATCTCGGGGTGATATTGGACCGCAAATTTTGTGGAACAAACACGTTGAGACTCAAACGAATAAAGCCAATGTTATATTCTGGTCTGCTCGGAGGGTGCTGGGTAATGGATGGGGCTTCAAACCGCACGTTATGCACTGGTTGTATACTGCCGTGGTGAGGCCTATCCTGACCTATGCCTCTGTGGTGTGGTGGCCTTCTATGGAGAGGGCCGTCAACCAGAACATTATGACTAAATGCCAGAGGAAAGCTTGTTTAAGTATTACAGGCGCTCTGAGGTCTACCCCTACAGCAGCGATGGAATGTCTGCTGGATCTCCCTCCTTTGCACCTAGTTGTGAAGTAGGTGGCTATGAAGGCAGCTCTAGGAATCTGGGAACGGGGACAATGGCGCGATGGAGGACTCTTCACTGGGCACGCGAGGGCCCTCAAAATGGTTAAGGATGCACACGCTCCCCTTCTCCGGAGAGGTGACCGCGCGGGCACTAAGTTCTACTTCGACGAACCCTACAGGGTAATTGTTCCCGACAGAGACCTATGGTCTTCATCGAACAGGCTTCTTAGTCCAGAAGGTCCCACCTGGTTCACTGATGGCTCTGTCACAGCAACAGGGTCTGGGGCCGGAATTGTGGGTCCTCACTTCAATCAGGCTATCCCTCCGGGGAAGGACTGTTCCATTGTGCAGGCTGAGCTATTTGCGGTTCTTGCATGCGCACTGGAAAACATTCGCAGGGGATACTCTGGCCAGCACATTTATATATGTTGCGACAGCCAGGGAACTCTGAAATCTCTATCTGATGTTAGAGTTGATTCTCTTTTGGTAGAAGAATGCAGGAAAGCTCTGCGTGGGCTGGGCTCTGATAACTTTTTGAAAGTGATCTGGTGTCCGGCTCATGCGGATATACCTGGTAACGTCAAGGCAGATGAACTGGCTAGACGGGGAGCCGGATTAGCATTTGTTGGTCCGGAGCCTTTGCTGCCAATCTGTCGCACATCTGTCAGAAGTTTCTTCAGGAACTGGCTGAACAGGGAATTTTCCTCGGAATGGAGCGCAGGGATGGGCCTGAGGTGGTCGAGGATTCTCATTGAGAGACCGTCCTCGCGATCTGAGGTCAATAGGCTTCTGCTGCTATAGAGAAAACAACTCAGTCTGGTGACTGGTGCATTGACTGGTCACCTGTTTAACAAGCATTTGAAGAGAATGGGATTGACGAGCTGCTCCCTATGCCGGTGGTGCAGGAGTACTGATGAAACGGTTGAGCATATTTTGTTCAACTGTGGAAACCTTACTGAGTTAAGGTCAACACACCTAGGAAATCCAACACCTTCTATTCCTATGGTGAGAGGGACCACTCCTGGCAGGCTCGCGACATTTCTGTCTTCGTGTCTGAAGAGCTGAGTCTCTATAGAACGATGCGGGTGAACAATGGGCCACTAGGCCTCAGTTCGGCCGGTAAGGCACCGCACAGAGAAGAAGAAGAAAGAAGATGAAGAAATAATTGGTGCCTGAAAGAGATCCTTCAAATGTTTTACTCTTCTTCCAAACAAATGAACTTTGTTATCATGCCAAGTCCCATTTTTCACTTCAATTACCTCATTTCTTATGGTGAGGAACCTTTTTTTTTCAAACTTTGTGCTTATTATAAGTACATTACTTAAAATAATAGTATAAAAAACTGAGTAAATTTACTCGGACAGCAATTTTTTTCGTCATTAGGTTTTCTCAAAATAGGATTACCAAATCCTTTAACACTTTTGCATGATACATTATTTTGAAGTTCCATTAAGCGGGAAGCTACTTGTTCTAATGTTCGATTGCCAGATCTTATCAGGTTCTTTATTTCCCCCAAATAATTTTCAAAAGGATAGGTGCTTATTGTAGATAGAGCACCAAAAAGTTGCACTTCTTCTGTCAAATGGCATAAGTTGTGTACATTACTGGTTATAGAATGTTTTCCATATAATTCTCCATACTTTTCTATGAAACTTTCCAGACAAAGTTGTGCAATATTCATGAAGTCTTGAAAATGCTTGTTGCTGCAGATGAAAATTGCAACGAATTAAAGTAAAAAGTGTTGATGAAATTCTGGACTTGGATCCTTTTTCAAAATTATTGGACCACAATAAAAAAGAAAATTTCTGAACTCGGTTCCTTTCCAAAATTTTATATTTTCCAATGATCTCATTTTCCTATGGCATTCACTTGGTAATTTCATCTCTAGAAGGAACATTGAAACCAATTTAACGTCATTTCCAGACCACTTAGCCTTTTTTGTAAGACTGCCAGTGGCCCAGCCAGCCCAACCTAGGTCAATGAGATGGAGTGGATCACTCACTGGAAACTGCTGTACTAGACATGGTACAGCAGTTTGAGGTACAATTTTAATCTTACTTTGGACAGATCTATGGAAAGGTCCTGTCCTATAGAACTTTTTGAATTTTTCAAGCGCATTTATCAAATTTTCTGATCGTTTCATTTTCGTTCAACGGTCTTAACGTATAGGTTATACCAAAAATGAAACATAACCTAGCTATAATGTCATGAAAATTGAAATGCTATGTAATATAGTCCGTTTAAGAATGATTGGCATCTCGGGTGGCTGTGGGAAATCGAAAATATGTTGGTATCGGTGCGTTCGGTGAATTTCGATTTGCCGATTTTAGGTTGGTGTTGAAAATATCACTGACTTTGACTTTTCCAGTTTGAGTTGACCTATTGACGATATTTCGAATTTATTTGTGAATATCCTTGATTTAATCGGCAAGTGGATTTAAATATCTCTTAAATCTACTTTGATTTGATTACTGAATTGAAAATGGCCGGAATACAACCAGATACCTCTCACCTTACTGCAAGAGAACGCCAGGCAGTGTATCGGTGTTACTGCGAGTTCTTTAGGGATTCAGCAGATATTTCTGCTAGTATTAAACGCATTGTGCTGGTATTTCAGGTAAACAAGCATGTACAATGTGTTTTCTGATTAAGTAATGAGTTTTAAAATTTCAGATTTCTCCTAGAACTGTCCTAGAATTTCGGAGAAAAAAGTAGAAGGCAAGTTGGTAGAGCCAGAGTTAGCACTGGAAGGAAACCTATTCCACATGATTATACCTTCAAAGAGACATTAAACGACATTATTTTTTCTAAAATCAAAAACAACGAGTATATCACTTTGGATATCATTTTTGAACCGGCTAAAAAGCACCTGGATTTCGATCATTTTACGTCAACACTATAGAATAATCAAAAAAATTGGTTACAAGTATGAGAAAGTTGATCGAAGGAAAATTCTTATTGATAAACATAAAGATATCGTGAATATACGGTTTTGTGGTGAATATCTTGAATAGTTGAGAGAAAATGAAAAATTTGTTCATCTAGATGAAACATGGATATTTGAAAGTGGCAGTCAAATCCGTCAGTGGACATTAGAAAGTAATCCTAAAGGTTTGCCTAGTATATTCATAGGTGAAGGCAGGAGGTACACAATTTGATGGATTTTTATCTGGATGGAATCTAATTCTTGACAGTGGTATCAATGATACAGATTACCATAAGACTATGAATGGGGAACTATTTCATTAATGGATTACTGAACAATTAATACTTTCTCTGCAGTTATTTGATACAAAGTGTGTCATTATCATGGATAATGCACCATATCATTCAATCAACGTTGATCAAATACCTACGACAGCTTCTTGTAAAAAAGTAATTCGGCAATGGCTACAAGAACATAAGTTTCCTATAATTGATTAACTTAGGAATACTCAAATCCTTTGTTGGATTTTATAGGAAGTTGAATTGTTAATACAATTTTAATGTTTACTCTAACAGTTATTTAACATGTTATGTTCGCTTTGGAGCACTGAATTTAGAAGATAATTCTAATATGTAAATAAATAGTAAAATGTATAAGTCTATTATAAGTATTCCACTGTACTTTTAATAATTATTTTCAATGAATCTATGATTGCATATAATATTTCTGTCTCCAATTAACAATAAAATTTTGGAATAATGTTCTGAATTAATTTTCTCAATTTTGTACAGAAGCTTATTTTAGTTTTTCACTGTAAATTGTCAGTTTCAAGAAATGGTACTCATACGGTAAGGATTGAAATAAAGATTTTATGCTAAAACTTTAACTTTTGCTTTCTCTGAATTCCAAACACTCAAAGGAACTCAATCAACTTTTATCTAAAATAATACCGACAAGACCTAAATAAAGCTAAATTGACAATCGTTTCCATTAAAAGCCAAAATATTCACCATTTCTCTATTCATAATATTCTAAGCATATACATGAATGAAATCATTATTAAATCTGTGCAATAGTATATTCTGAAACAAGTATGAATTTCATACAAAAATTATAACATCTTGTGGTCCACATTTTCTCACTTCATTTAATTTTAACACCGTTGCCAAACAAGCTCTGTTTATTTTTTTTTAGCTATTCAATGAAATATTTCTCTTACTGAAACAGACAGAATAGGTGATAAGTTTATTAAAGTTATACAATTAACATACCCACTGAATAGATTCTTTTATTAGTGTTTTTGTCACATTATGTATAACCAATTTACGAATTTGGCCACACATTTCAGAATATCAACAAGTTCTTACTGTTTCGTTTCACCAGTTTGGCTACCTCAGTTGAATTTGAGTTGAACACAATCATTTTTAGTTATAATTATGAAAGTTTGTCAGAGAAAAAGAACATTTATCTTAATTATCTTCAATAGAGTCTCAATCTTCATGGGTGAATTATGAATGACATCTCATAAGAGTACTTCGATAGTTCATATTTTTATTTATTGAGGCAGCGATATAGTAATAGAACCTGAATCCCATTGATTGAACTGGGCTGAAATAATAAATGACTGTTTATTTTTCATGATATTCATAAGCTTAGGGGCTATACCTATTCTGGTTTCCTCACTCTTTAGCTGCAATTGATGGTAAATACGAAAATTTGTCAATACAGTGTCAGAAATTATATACTTCTGGTAGGTATAGAGATTTACACAATTCTAATGGTATTTAATTTCTGACAGTGGATTGACAAATTTTCGTATTTACCATCATTTGCAGCTAAGGAGTGAGGAAAGAATAGGTATAGCCCCTAAGCTTGTGAATATCATAAAAAATAAACACAGTCATTTATATTTCAGTCCAGTTTAATCAATGGGTTTTATTACTATGTCGCTGCCTCAATAGACAAAACTATAAACTATCAAAGTACTCTAATGAGATGTCATTCATATAATTCACCGATGAAGATTGAGACTCTATTGAAGATAATTAAGATATATTTTCTTTTCTCTGACAAATTTATTTGTGATTATAACTTAAAATGAGTGTGTTCAATTCAAATTCAACTGAGATAGCCAAACTGGTGAAACAAAACAAAAAGAACTTGTTGATACTTTGAAAGGTGTGGACCAATTTGTCATACATAATAAGACAAAAACACAAATTAAAGAATTTATTCAGTATGTACATTAATTATACTAAATTATATAACTTTAATATACTTATCACCGATTCTGTCTGTTTTAGTAAGAGGAATATTTCATTGAATAGCCAAAATATGAACCGAGTGTGTGTGGCAAAGGTGTTAAAATTAAAGTCAAAAATGTGGACCACAAGATGTTATCATTTTTGTATGACAATCATACTTGTTTTAGAATACATATTTATTGATTTAACATATCCATTATATTAATTAAGTACTATTTCTTCAGATCCCCAATAGATGACACACAGTTTTCCCTAAGTCTAGAATAGAGAAATGGTGAATATTTTGGCTTTTATTAGAAACGATTGTCAATTTAGCTTTTGTAGGTCTTGTCGGTGTCATTTTAGATAAAAGTTGATTAAGTTCCTTTGAGTGTTTGGAATTCAGAGGAAGCAAAAGTTAAAATTTTGTTTCAATCCTTATCGTATGGGTAAGGAACACACTTAACGTTGCTTAAAAACTGACAATTTACAGTGAAAAACTAAAATAAGCTTCTGTACAAAATTGAGAAAATTCATTCAGAACATTATTCAAAAATTTTATTGTTAATTGGAGACAGAAATATTATATGCAATCATAGATTCATTGAAAATAATTGTTAAAAGTACAGTGGAATACTTATAGACTTATACATTTTACTATTTATTTACATATTAGAATTATCTTCTGAATGCAGTGCTCCGAAGCGAGCATAACATATGTAAAATAACTGTTAGAGTAAGCATCAAAATTGTATTAACAATTCAACTTTCTATAAAATCCAACAAAGGATTCAAGTATTTTTAAGTTTATCATTTATAGGAAACTTATGTTCTTGTAGCACTTGCCGAATTACTTTTTTATGAGAAGCAGTCGTAGGTACTCTGATTGAATGATATGGTGCATTACCCATGATAATGACACACTTTGTATCAAATAACTGCAGAGAAGGTATTAATTGTTCAGTAATCCATTAATGAAATAGTTCCCCATTCATTGTCTTATGGTAATCCGTATCATTGATACCACTGTCAAGAATTAGATCACATCCAGGTAAAAATCCATCAAATGCACTCATTGTTTTTGATTTCAGAAAAAATAAAGTCGTTTAATGTCTCTTTGAAGGTATAATCATGTGGAATAGGTTTCCTTCCAGTGCTAACTCTAGCTCTAGCAACTTGCCTTCTACTTTTTTCTCCGAAATTCTTCGGACAGTTCTAGGAGAAATCTGAAATTTTAAAACTTACTAATCAGAAAACACATTGTACATGATCGTTTACCTGAAAAACGAGCGCAATGCTATTAATACTAGCAGAAATATCTGCTGAATCCCTTAAGAACTCGCAGTAACACCGATACACTGCCTGGCGGTCCCTTGCAGTAAGATGAGAGGAATCTGGTTGTATTCCGGCCGTTTTCAATTCAGTAATCAAATCAAAGTAGATTTATGAGATATTTAAATCCACTTGTCGATTAAATCAAGAATATAAACTGATATTAACATATTAACAAATAAATTCGAAATATCTTCAATAGGTTAACTCAAACTGAAAAAAGTCAAAGTCAGTGATATTTTCAACACCAACCTAAAATCGGCAAATCGAAATTCACCGAACGGACCGATACCAACATAATTTCGATTTCTCACAGCCGCCCGAGATGCCAATCATTTTGAAATGAACTATACATGATTACAGCATTTAAGCTGTCGATGCAAACTCAAGGTCATAATTTGAACATCACAGCATACCAGCAAGCGAAATAGCTTTTGAAGGTATATGGCTGTTTGAATTGCATTAAAACTAGAACGGCAGACGAGTAAATAGCAATAATGCTATCGCAGCAAACAAGCTGTGTTCGTTGCATGTTTTGAAATAAAAATGCAATTATTATGAGCAAAACTACAGACGAATTGAAAATGCTGGTCCGCAGTTAAGATTTAGCATTATTTGAAACAAAAAAAAGAGTCTTTGCTGTAAAAGCAATGCTGTCTATATTGCGTTACTTGGGATATCATACGCTCGATATAATATATTTTCAAAATATCGATATGATATATATCGATATTTTTTTTCGATATCATACTTCCTAAAAATAAATAGGTTGGTCAATAGTTAATTAATTGTAAGGTTAGGAAGTTAGGAACATAGAGTAGGAGTAGTAGAACATAGAGTAGGATTTAGTTTGTTGAAATTATTTTTCTTTGTTCATTAAATTTAATTCAATTCAAATTTTATTAGTATAATTTCCCAAAATTCGTTAAATTGAAATATTAATTGAAAAAAAAAAGGAATCCACCCTGAGAGAGTCCATTGAATTATTATATATTACAAAAATATTTAAAGCCGAGGTAAAATTCTATTTTCCAAATTTCAATTCAAAAAAATTAAAATCTAAAAAGAGCATTCCATAACATTACTTTGGAATAACTTGTAGCTGGAACTACCTCAGCATCGTGGCGTAGGCATGAAGCGAATGAAATCATGCAAGTTTACGATGAAGAACCTCCAAATCTATATAAGGCTGCATCTTTGCGGAAGCCAGAGCAATAACAATAACATAAATCCTTCAAAATAAAAGGTACTTCTCCTATATTGAGTTTGCAGTTCATGAAGTAAAACTCTTTTCTTGGATCTATCCATACTATTAGTATTGACCCATTCTTCGTCCATTATTGGCTACCTGAACAAATAGCAGTGTATAAGGATATCCATGATGAAGTTTATACAGACGGCACTGGATCGATTATAAATAAAGTTCAACTTCTGAGTGGCGAATTATGCCTCCATATATAACCATACCAAGCAGTTTCGGAAACACCTACTCAAAAAATGCCAATTTTTTAAATGCTGAGTGCAGTTTAAGATACCAACGCAATACACTATTGGTTCTTGGAGTTCCTTAGAAGAAGTGAGAAGCACATAACCAATTTTCCAGTTCCATAAACAGTAGGTTGTGATTTGGATAAGGTTTTTCTCAATGCAATTTGTAAAACACTCGCGCTGTTACTACGACAACTTTCAGTTTTTTATTGTGAATCAGTTATTTGTTTTTATATTAAGAATCGAGTACGTTTGTAAACAAAAAAGTATTTGTCAAATAAATAAAACTCTTGTCAAGACACAAAAAAACTTTTCGTCTCACAAAATATATTCAAATACATTCAATCAGTCATTACATTAGTGGTCCTTCGAGCAAAAAGAACGGCTTTATGGAGCACAACCTATCTACAAGGTCCTTACCTGTGAGAAAAAGCAAACGATATAATAAAGGTAAACCTCCAAGTAGATATGGATTTGAGAGATCTGGTTTCGACAACGTCAGGCGAAATGAAAATGAAAATGGAGATTCTATGAGGTCCGAAAAGGAAATGGACAAGAACTCCCAAGGCAAGTCAGTCACAACCCGAAAAAACAGCAAAGTTTCAAGTAGCAAATCCCAAGAATGTCAGCTATTAGAAATCGATCTCGATAGAGAACGGAAATTGGCAGAAATCGAAAAGAAGTTATTGGATAAAGAAACTGAATTTAAAATGGCACAGCTTAAATATAAAAACTAGCGATCTCTCATAGGACGAAGAAATAAAATCTGTGACAAGCAAGTCTTCTTTTGTAGAAAAATGGGTCAATACGTACGAACCTAATCCAGAATACAAAGATGTAATTCATTCTCAAAAACCATTATGCTCTAATAATCCTGATAATATGGCGGAAGAGCTGACAATAAAACAATTTATGACTCGACAATCTTTCAGCAAAGAACTTCCAATATTATCCGGAGAACCAGGGGAGTGGATGAACTTCATTCATCAATTCAGGGAAACTACTAATATTTACGGATTTTCAACAGCAGAAAACATAGTACGGTTACAAAAAAGCCTTAAAGGTAAGGTTAAAGAATGTGTAAATGCTCTACTAACGTTCACCCAAGAAGTAGATAAAATAATTGAAACCCTTGAAATGAGATATGGTAGACCAGAAGTTATAATTCAAGATCTCATTGACTCTGTGAGAAAAATTCCTGATATGAAAGGAGAAAAATTGGACACCGTTTTAGATTTCTCAAATAAAATTCAAAATTTAACAGTAACTATCCAAAGTCTTAAATGGAAAATTGAAATCGATAATCGTTGGAATTGGGCCAGAGAAAACAAAGTATGTTTCACCTGCCTTTCGTCCTCCCATCATACGAAATTCTGTAAAAGGTAAAAAGAAGTGTGACGTGAATGGTTGTCTTTTTAAACACAATCCTTTACTTCATAAAGAACCCGAAAGGAATTCATGTTTGGAAGAGCGTGTCAATCACCACATCAGGGGAAGGGAGAAGAACGAAGTTCTTTTAAGGATAGCCCCCATTGAATTGAGTGGTCCTAAAGGAAAAGTTTCAACATATGCACTTTTCGACTAAGCTTCCACTATTACTTTTATCGATGCCGAATTAGCAAATGAAATTGGTGCAACCGGACCTTGTGAAACATTGAAGATGAAATGGACACACAGTATGACCTCTGAGGAGTCCGATTCGAAAAGAGTAAATATGCAAATACGCGGAAAAAATGAAGAAACTAATTATTTTCTGGACAATGCTCAGATCCCAGGAAAATTTGACGAAAATTATTTAGTCACAAGAAAACAGTGGAGGAAATCACAAATTTTGGCTGGTTCAAATCTTCTAAACGAAAAATTTGTATCGGCGATAGTCATTATTATAGACTCACAATTTTCCAGAAACACGTGGCCTAAAGGTATCGTCACTGCAATATACCCTGGTGAAGATGGAAACATAAGAGTGGTCGATGTTAAAACAAATATCGGAACCTATAGACGACCTCTCGCCAAATTATGTTTATTGGATCTGGAAGGTAATTCCAGTAATCATGAAAAGAAGTATTGATAGCTCATCACTGGGATGGAGTGTTACTACGACAACTTTCAGTTTTATATTGTGAATCAGTTATTTGTTTTTATATTAAGAATCGAGTATGTTTGTAAACAAAAAGGGAGTTCTCAAATAAATAAAACTCTTGTCAAGACATAAAAAAACTGTTAGTCTTACAAAATATATTCAAATACATTCAATCAGTCATTACACGCGCAATGCAAAAATTTTAAAAATTATCTCAGTATTTGTCATCCTCCACAATTAAATGAAGGAGGACCTAAATCATTCATTAGATTAGATATTTTCCATTATACAGGGTGAATCCTGTTGAACTGTACATATTTCACACAGACATAGAGGACACTTAGCCGGTTCCAAAAATACCCCACATGTTGGGTATTTGGTCACTCGTTTGGCTTATTATTTTCAAAATGCTCTACTGGACGAACGAATAACCACAAATCCACCAAATTTGGTACGTAGGATTCCCATACAGGAGACTTATCAGATTATCACTTTCCAGGACCGGACTCTATTTTTCTGATATTATCGGAATTTATGAAGAAAATCACCCTGTAGATGGAAAAGTCAATAAACCTGTCATGACAGTTCAAACTACACTGAATACTCTTCAATAAAGAGTAATAAAATCACGTGGCACACCTACAGATTTAGAGAAAAATAATATTGAATATGCGTACTCGGAGATAATTTTTTTTTGACGGCCTAATTCACAAAAAAAACATACTCAGATGTATCAAAAGTTGAATATTAATGGTTAAGATCACTCCAAAAAACTGTTACGGAAGACCGAACAACATTAAATAACCTACAAGAAATTGTCATAAAATCGCTAGGCACACGAATAGATTTAGAAAAAAAATTAATGATCGTACTCAGAGATGATTTTTGTGGACGGCTGAAGTTTCGTAGAAGAACTATACCGAAATGCATGAAAAGTCTAATATTATCAGGTTATATCCACTCTCCATGAAAGTATTCCCTAATCCAGAGATTAGTTTTTCATTTGATTCGTTTTTCAATTCTTCACAAATTTTCATTTCCAATGGGAGCTGCCGTATTTCTGCTCATCAGTTGGCGCCACTGTTTCGTGAGGTCCTGTCAAAACACAGACCAGAGTTATTATTTCTGTTCTTGTTGTTTTATCAATGACATTTGAAATATCTCCGACACATAGGTTCACTGAAACGAAGTTTTAAATTATTATTTCTACGCTCACCCAACACTAGTAGTGCCTCCTAATGGCGCGTCAGCCCCATAGATTTGACTAAATAAAGGTAATTAGTTCTATGTTTCTGTATTGAATGAAACTAATTTTGTCTTTGATTGTTTTCTAATCAATTGATACTCCACAATGCCGTACCAATAATTAACAAGAGAATATGCCGATATAATATACATTTATGGATATTATGATGGCAATGCAAGAAATTCTGTAGAAGAGTACCGTACTAGATTTCCGAATAGAAGGATCCCCAACCACCAGACTTTCTCAGCAGTTTTTGTGTATCTCAGGGAGCATGGAACATTTCCAAATTCGAAACCAGGTCGAGAAGGTATTGTAAATAATAATGAAAATATTGTGGAAATTGTCGAGAACGATCCAAGTATCAGTACTCTCAAGGTGGCACGAAGAAATGGTGTTTCTCAAAAGAGAGTGTGCACTACCTTAAAGCTGGAAAACTATCATCCATACCATTTAACTAAAGTTCAATGTTTGGAAGCACCAGATTATGAATCGAGACTCCGGTTTTCAAATTTGATGGTTAATAGTAGAAGAAGAATATCACGAATTATTTTTACGGATGAAGCCCAGTTCACCAGAGATGGTATATTTAATATGAGAAACATGTGTGGGCACAAGAAAATCCCCAAAAACACAACGAAATTCACATTATCGATTTTCTATAAAAATGTGGTGCGGCCTGAAAGATAACGAATTAATTGGACTACATTTTTCCGAAAGTATGTTGAATTCACAAATGTAGTTAGATTAGTGGCGGCTTGTGACAGAATGAAATGATGAGGCACATCAGAAATAAAATATGATCATTGAAAGGAATAGTATATAACATTACTAGCAAGGTAAGAGGGTTTTTACTGGCGAATGGAGGATATAATTGACGAGCCGCAGGCGAGTCAGTTACCTCCTTGAGCCAGTAAAACCCGTTACCTTGCGTGTATTGTTTTATATTTTATTTGTTTTTCGTTCGTAAAAAGGTGAGATAAATTCCAAAAAAATCTCAATAATTTGTCGCAAATGTCGTAAGCTATTTATGATTATTTATGACATCGGAAAATTATGACAACTGTCAGTGGCTTTACGAGAGGGAAGTCCTTCGAGAATATTTTCTAATTTCTGACGAAAAAGGCCAGATCCAAATGAAACAAGGTATGCATATCGTTTTTTAATACTTTTATAACATTTATTACTAAAAATATTCGTTCCAGGAACGATGAAATTAGAAGGATAAATGAAATTAGAAGCAAGTACGTGAAAAGGAAAGCGAATAGATACGAATATAACAAGGTACGAATATCGTTTTTGAATAGTTTGAGAACGTTTATTGAGAAATACATTTGTTCCAGGAACTCTGAGATTAGAAGAATAAATTAAATTAGAAGCAAGTACTTGACAACTTTCAATGTAAATAATACTACTAACTTGTAAAAGTTTTACAAGTTAACTGTCAATTTTACAAGTTAGTGACTTGAAAAAATAAACTTCCTTGATTAATATTGTGTTTTTGGAAACTGACGTTTACAAATGAGAAACAAATATAGTTATTTATTATACAAGGGAAAAAAGTATCAGATTTTAGCTCGAGGTTGTGTTGTCTCCCTCCGCTACGCGTCGGGAGACAAAAAGCCGAGAGCTAAAATCTAATATTTTTCCCGTGTATAATACACTATTTTTTTTCTGTGACAGGAAGAACGACCATTTAATAGTGAAAGAAATATAACTGTCTACGAAATTACTTTTTTCCCCGGGAAAAAAGTGAGTACTTTTTTCCCGGCTACATAGAGAATAATTTTTTTGACAGGGAAAAAGGAATTTCGTAAAAAGTCATACTTTGTGACCTGTCAAGAGACATAAAATGTCACATTTTTTTCCCGTCACAGAAAAAAAACATTAATCTTATAAACTCTACTTTGTCAGCTGCGTACTTATCATTATGAAAAACTCATTACTGATAATTTGGATTTTTAATCCAATACAAATCTTCATCTTATTATGGCTGTTATACTGACAATTTTAATTTTATCTTCACTCATAAAATCATTCGGTATTAGTGCTTCATTTTAGCATTTTATTGTTTGGTAATGCCCTGAGATAAGTTTTTTAAGTAGCTTTAATCATTTTTTCACCAAAGCCTTTCGGAATATGTATTATTAACCCGGCAAAAAATAATTTGATTGAAGTTACAATGCCAGTGGGCCAGTAGTACTCTCATTTTGAAACCTCCGATTCGATTTTCCTACCGTACCGGTAGTACAGGTCGTCGTATAACTTCTTAAATTGTTCATAATTATTTATCCTCATCGGAATGACTCAAAAACTGTTTCTGATTTATTGAAAAATCTGCAATATCACTGCATTTGTTTTGGGAATTTGAGACGACTCACTTGTAGGGTAGGTTTATGATATTGTCACGACGATGTGAATAACGCGCTAGACAAGGAAGCGCGTGAGGCTAGCCTCTATAGCCGTTTGGCGTTTATGCCTTGAAGAGGAAGTGAGATGAATGTACAAAAATCGTAACTTAACGTCTGTAACGTGTAACGTTACGGTCCGATTTTTGTGCATTCATCGTAACGTCTGTAACGTGTAAAGTTACAGACGTCTGTACCCGGCTTGAGATTGCAGTATCGTGTAAAAAATTGAGACTGAAGAACAAAATGGGATGATGAAATTGATTGATGAAATATTGAATTAATTCGCTTGAAATTTCTGATTTCCGTAATTTATTTGATGAGGCACTGCCTCACCTGCCTCATAGGACAAGCCGCCACTGAGTTAGATTCTTTAAATCATCGTTAACCTGAGTTATTAGGAAATATCAACCAAAGTGGGATTTATTTTCAACACGACGGGTCTACACCTCATTACACCCTGCAGGTTCGTGAATTCTTGCACAACCGCAGCCGCTATGACGGTCGTGTTATAGGTCGAGGGAGTTCCATGGCCTGCAAGATCTCCTGACCTTTCGCCCCTAGAATATTTCTTATGGGGCTACATAAGAGAATTATTTTACAACGTTGAGATGAATTCCAGGGAACAAGGATTGAAGAAAGGATTGAAGCAGCGTGTGTCAAGATTAGGATTGATCCCGCAATGATAAGGAGATCCACCAATCATATTTTTATCAGAATCCAAAAATGTATTCAAATGGAAGGAGGACATTTCGATCATCTTTTATGAATCTTTCATATTCTTTTTTTTTTACTTTTTGAAATAGTGTTATTAAACAGTTTTATTTTTATCAATAGAAAATTATTTCAATAGATTTCGATGCACTGACAAAAATTACCTGAATATTGAAATACTTGAATATCGAGAGGATTCAAACTGATAATATTCGCCTGTCTTCAACTTTTGATACATTTAGGTATGGTTTTTCATGTGAATTAGGCCGTCCGAAAAAAATTTATCTCCGAGTACGTGTATTTAAAATTTTTTTCTTTCTAAATCTGTAGGTGTGCCACTTGATTTTATTACTCTTTATTGAAGAGTATTCAGTGTAGTTTGAACTGCCATGACAGGTTTATTGAGTTTTCCATCTACAGGGTGATTTTCTTTATAAATTCCGATAATATCAGAAAAATAGAGTCCGGCCCTGAAAAGTAATAATCTGATAAGTCACCTGTATGGGCATCAGTACAGTCCTCCTACGTACCAAGTTTGATGGATCCGTGATTATTCGTTCGTCCAATAGAGCGTTTTGAAAATATGACCCAAAACGTGAAATCGCCCTGTATAATCCAAACGAGTGACCAGAGACCCAAAATGTGGGGTATTTTTGGAACCGGATAAGTGTCTTCTACATCAGGATTCCCCCTGTATAAAATTCATATCGCGATGGCCATGTTAAAAAAAGCAAAACCTAAAGTCAAGAAATTCTACTTATATGCAATGACTGTATTAAAGAAACAAACAAATTTTTGTGAATCTAAGGAGATTGTGAAACATATCCTTGTCCTTTGTTGTAGTGAAGACTTTGGTGAAAACAAGAATGGTGAACCTGTAGTTGCACAGCAATCATACGAGTGCATTACAGAAAATATAAATGGAAATGATAATTGCTTGATCTTATGAAAGAAAATAAAGATGAAGACCACTATAATAGGGATATAAGCTGGTTTCCTCTTTCTGTCGACCGGAAGGCCAACATGGTGGCTGTGCAATATACAGTAAAACAGCTTTCATATCTAAAGCTAGGTGCGACATCAATAATAATGATTTAATGTTCGAGCTTTGAAGTACAATTGAGTGAAAATCAGAAGTTCTTAATGACTTGTGAATATCGGCCTGATACAGTTCCTCTGAGTAATCCATACTAATATTATAAATACGAAAGTAACTCTGTCTGTCTGTTACTCTTTCACGCCTAAACGGCTGAACGGATTTTGATGAAATTTATTATGGTGATAGATGATAACCTAGAAATGGTCATAGGCTATAAATAATCACGCCATCGTTCTTAGGGGGTAGGCAGTAGGCAGATATAACTAAATTGAATTAGTGATTTTTAGTCGTTTTTGTTGGGGCTTTTGCTCTTTCACGTCTAAACGGCTGAACAGATTTTGATGAAATTCAGAAAGGTAATAGATGGTTACCTGAAAACGGATATAAGATCAAAAAGATTACGTCATCGTACTTAGGGGGTAGGAAGTAAGCAGAGAACTGAATTGAGTTAGTGATTTTTTTATGGTTTTTGCTGGGAGTTTTGCTCTATCATGCCTAAACTGCTGAACGGATTTTGATGAAATTTAGTTAGGTGATAGATAGTAACCTAGAAAAGGATATGGGCTGTTGCGTTTTGAGTTATATTGATTTATTATAGTATGCTTTGATTAGAGTTGTCAGAATAAAAATAAAAGAGAGAACAGTCACGTTCTTTTAGAGTCCGAGAAGATTTGTATGATTTCCAGTTTTAAGCACTAT
The DNA here is from genome assembly GCA_013421045.1 of Propylea japonica. Lineage (NCBI taxonomy): Eukaryota > Metazoa > Arthropoda > Insecta > Coleoptera > Coccinellidae > Propylea > Propylea japonica. Next base: position 100,897,537 of record CM024240.1, on the reverse strand, counting down.
TTTGAGTTATACCATTTGAGAAAGTTACATTTGGCGACCGTGACAGGACAGAGGAGATAGAAAATAACTTTCAAGATGGAAAAGGCGCTTAAAGCTCGTTGTGTTTTTCGCAAGTCTTTCTCTTTGGAATATGAGAAGATTCTGAACACAAGCTAGAAATGTTCAGAAGTGGAACTGAAGGCAAGTTTCCATCTTCTAGAACAGAAATATGAAGGTATCCGAGCATTCGATAGAGAAATTTTTGAATATCTCTTGGATAACGATACGTCTGAAGATGATTTGACTATTGAATGTGAAGAAGTCAGTGATTATAGTCGAAAAACTGCTATCGTTGGGGTCAAATTTGACCCCACTCGTCATTAATCGTGTATAATCGTATGAACGCATCGCTGTAGATTCTGAGTATTCTCAGTACTGTGCCTGTGCCGATAGTGAATGCATCTTATTCTCGACTGCACTAGTTTTCGCGATATGATTGTCTTGAGGTCAGTTTGTACCCCACCACAGTACTCACGCGAAAAATTTCGCGCTTCTTGATATATTGAAAAATTAGTTCTTCATAATTGAAGATGGAAAATTCAGATAGTATAGTGGTAGAAGGAAAACTCATGAATGCTGAGCAGGTCATGCCTTATTTGAGCGAATTGGATACGGATTTTCATAGTGATGAAGAAATTTTTCATGAGGATGACAGTATGAGCGACGCAGAAAATCAACATAGCATTCGAGCTGATTCGAATATTTCTGAGAGAGAATCCGAAGACAATATTGGGACACATAGTCGAAATACAAATTACTTTTATGGAAAAAATATTTTCAAGTGGTCCAAAACTCACGTATAAGACAACATAACATATTACGAATACATCTTCCTGGAATCAAGAGAGCTGCAGCTACACACAAGCCTAAAACACCATATGAAGCGTGGTCTTTACTGATTACGCAAGATATGGTTGAAACAATTATGGAACATACTAATGCTAAAATTACCGAATAAATGAGCGTTACATATAACGATGCGACTTTTGTAGACCACCTATCCTACACAGAGCTAAAAGCATTCCTTGGACTTGTTTCTTTAG